>JACAXG010000116.1:1872974-2026709 GCA_018881555.1 Amblyornis subalaris | reverse complement strand
TGAGCCTGCGCAGCAGCCCGGCTCCCTGCGCCTCTGCCCAGAGCGACACAGAAACGCCCAACCTTTCCCAGGAGCTGCAACACAACCAGGGCCACGGCAGGCGTCCTCAGCACTGACACCACTGCTCTGCTCCCTTTTGCCCTTCGCTATTCCTGCACAGGCTGGAGATGGCCGAACCCAGCAGTTTGTGCATTGCGCGGCACGGCCTCAATTCGGCTCAGAGCAGCCCTCTGACAGCTTGGTTCTCATACAGGATAATTAGGGCAGTCACAGCAAGAGGCAAGCACCCAGTGCTAGTCTAGTGCCGCTTGTTGTTACAAGTGCTTTCTTCCAGCCTGGCTCTTCAGATGTGCCAGGCTCTGTCCTCTGCGACAGCTCTGCTGGGGCTCAGCCCCAGGCAAGGCTGGGCCCGCTCCTGCCTCACATTTCTCTGACAGCTTTGCATCAGCTGAGATCTTCTGGAGTCCATTCACTGATCTTTCTGATTTTTCATTTAAGACTCTCATCCAGGCAAAGAGACTGCAATTAGGGATGCAATCCGATGGTCAAGAGGAGAGACACTCTCTATTCACAACTGAAAGCCTGTAGCTCAACAGGATGTTTTGGCTGCCCTGCTCTTCACTGGGTTTTGGCTGGAAATAAAATTGCACTTTCTTCCTCATCTAGAAGTACCATGGCTGGACAAAACCCACCCAGTGGGCCGTATTCCAAAGGCAGCAGAGTGTGAAGTTGATGAATGAAGGACACCCTTCTCCATTCCAAATAATACCAAAAACCCCATAAATGAGACTTGCCATCTGAAAGAAACAGCTGACAATTTAGAAGCAAACGTACAGTTTATTCACAGGGTAGAAGGAAGGAAATCTTCCAACAGACTTGAGGTTGTAGAGAGTTTTTATTCCTAGTTCCACCCATTGCTGGCACTGGAGAGAGTTGTCCTGAAGCAGCCATGTCTCCTGTCCTCCCTCCTTTGCTTTGCTTCACTGAGCAAAGGCGTCAAGCTGGAGAGAGGCTCAGCTGATGTTAAAAATTGATGTTGCCCAAAGGACAGAAAAAAAAAAAAAAGAACAATTGCTTTCCAAACTCAGTTCCTCACAGATTCAAGCAGTATTCCTTAGGTTACCAGAAATATGCAGAAATAGAACTGAGGGGACCATCTGTGCCTCTGTCTTCATGTCCAGGACCTTGCTATCATAGGCAAAGGATCTTGCCTGATTTTATTGGTTGACCTGGTTAGTAGGACATCACATCATCAAAAGCACATTTTGCTTCTTTGAGGATTGACACCAGCTTTACAGCTATTTTAAAAACTGAGTTTGGTCTAACTATGCCATGTCCCAGGACTGATACTTAAAATGCATCTCTGCAGTGCTCACTGGCCCCTGAAGTACAGCTTCCATATCTTTAACACAAAGCTTATGAAGTTTTTTGCTTTCTTCCTCATAAAAATAGTAACCGGATGAAAAAAGGGAAATCTGTCAGCTTGTTCCTTAGATAAAGAAACAGAAACACTTGGAATCTCATGTTCAACACAGACACATTCAGTTGCATCCACAAATATAAGAAGATGAAAATGCACTACTGGGCAGACAGGAGTCACCTGCAACTATGTCTGTCAGCAGTCTCCAAATTCTAGATCAGCCTCACTTACATGGTAAAAGAAAAACTTTTAATGGTCTAATCAGAAAAAGGAGTAATTCCATCCCTCTGATAACTCTCTGCCACATTTGATGTCCAAGTAAATGCATTAACTATGTCTCCATCTGAGAAACTAACCCCTGTTCTAAAACATACTTTTAGAAATGTATTTGGTAAGAAATAACTAATGCCTTACTGGAACCAGAGACTCTTTCTGAAGGGCTCTGGTAACCAATCGGCACTGGCGAGTCTGAAAAGACTTCTGTGCCTGCAGATTTGGTTGAAATGCTTTTCATAAAAATTCCTGAATGGGGGAAACTTGCTACTGAAAAATTCTTGGCATTGAGAGACAGAGATCAGAGAGTTCAAAAGGTACATGAGAAATTTCAAGCACCATTGAAGGTCAAAATGGCACATTTCTCAACGTGTCACTTCTCTTCCAAGGTTCTGCCACTGATGGAACCAAAGCTATAATAGATGCTGATGTGCTCCAAAGACATATTTGGTAGAACTAGTTCAAGCTGATGGGAATACTTTTCCAGAGGTACTTCTGAGATGAAAGGGAAGGAGAGGAAGCATGCCTGGGCAACCTGCTTAATTATTGTCAAAAGTCTAAAAGCCAGAAAAATCAGAAATTAAGGTAGTTCACTAGCAAATACATTTATAAAAGCAGTATGAACTGCATTCACTGGAAAAAGCAGCAAGTCAAGCTCCCACGTCACTCTACTCTTCATGCCTTCACAGTACGGCATACCAACTGGATTAGTTCTCAGTCAGCACAAAAATTTATGCATGCTCTGAAAAAAACAGCTTGGGTCTGGAGTGCAAGATAATTTAGACTGCAAAGTTTAGGAAACCAACAGTCCTTTTTTTATTTTACCTTATGAAATGATAGTTTTTTTCCCTTTCCCCTTGTGAAACAGTAAACCCACAGCCAGCCACGGAAAGAGTCAAGAGTGTTTGATGGTTGTGTTCTGACTAGATGCTGTGTGGTTGCTGGACATTCTGGGCAAGTTCTGTGTACTTTTGCCTCCCATGTGTTTTTGCACCTGCACACAGGAAGAACAAGCCAAACCATAGAGTCAAACTAATGTTTTCAAAACAATGGAGTTACAACAGTGGAAGAGAATGCTGTTATTGAGCTCTCTGTGGAAAAACTTCATTTGACTAAAAAAATAATGAGATGAAGAAATAACTTCTGCCTTTTTTAAAAAAAGAAAAAATCTAATAGGATGTAAGCTCTATAGTAATTCATACCAAAATAAAGTGGTATTTAGGACAGTCAAAATACATTTCCTAGTTATGAGTGAGAAAAAAGACAAGCAAAATTACTTTCATAGTGGAAACGTTGCTGTTTCTACAGAGATTATCCTGGTCTCTATGTCTGCTCTTCTTTATTGTGTGAAGTGGGATACAACTTCAAAGGTGGGATAGACAATCTCATTACACTGAAAGCTGTCCTAAGTCAGCTGGAGGCAATCAGAAGGAAGCATGTCTGGGAATACCCCACAAATTACACTGGGAGAAAGAGGACACTGACTTAAAATAATACAACTATTCTTTAGTCTTACAAATGGACCTGCAGAAGGACTAAACAGTTCTCCCATGTAACTCCTCAGTGTTAAACTGTTCTGTGTGCAGTCCAAGGAATGCGGTGCATCTGACACTGTAATTTGTAATAGGTCCTATTAAAAAAAACTGACAAGAAGCCTTCTACTGAAGCGTCTTACTGCCACACACATCCTGAGATTCAATCTACAAGCATAGAATTTAACTTTCAGTCCTCACCTATTATTTTTGCTTGACTGTAAGCTACAACTCTTTCAAACACATTTGTCATTACAAGGATTTTTGTTTAAAGACAAAGTTGTTTCAAAACACAATATTTTTTGTTAAGATAATGCAGAATGTAGACTTTTAGTAATTTTTGACACGGTTAACTTCAACTGAAATACCTGTGAAAGATATCCCATTCCTAGTCTGTAACAGTTTGTCAAACTAACTATGTGACTGCCCCTGTGCCAGAGCCTTTTAAAGAAATTTTAAGGCTAGAGAATCTTTCTAACTAAGGTGAAGTGAAAAAAGAACAAATAAAGGAGATCCGAATTGCTGGGGTTTGACATAAGTAAATGACATGGCTCCCTCTGCTGACTACAGAAAGATAAGTCAGATTTTTAAAAGGTGAATTAAAAAAAAATGAAAGGGGAGTTGCAGAACAAAAATATGAATAAAACCCAGCAACTGAGAAACAACATAATTTTATTAGGAGAAGTCCATAGTTTGTAAATATTTTTTGAATCAACACTTTCATTAGCTGAATTAGCTGTTGACTCACATTACACACGTGAGCAAGATTTCTAAAGTTGAATAATGCAAAGATGAGAAGGAAGAGCAATTCTGGTGGGCACATATGGATCCAGTCTGCAGCCCTTGGCAGTTCAGTAAAATGTCTTTTGACTCAGTGAAATTGTCTATGATCCTACAGCCATCTCTGTTCCCAGAGGCATTCATTTTTGATTGGAACAATCACTACTTTTCCAAACTCACACTAGGACATGAGCACTTGAACACTTTTTGGTGTAAAATGTAACATCTTTTTTACCAACAGGGAGGAATGCATCTCTCTCTGGAGGCAAAGAAAGGTTAAACCTCTGACTGAGGCAGACTATATTTAAATGATAAATTCCTCACTCCGGGGGAGAGGAACAACACAGAGGTGACTTGGATGTGGTCATTCCCTACACAGTCATTCCAGGCAGTGCACAGACCTGTCCACAAGGAATTCAAGCTAAGATTTAGCAGAGTGTGGGTGTCACTAAATATTTGGGTTCATATCCAAAGCAGTCTAGAAGTGACTGATTGACTAATTAATGAACAGGGGTATAAAGCAGTGTTAAGAGCTAACGAGTCATTTGTACTACAAGACAAGAGAAAATCTGATTTTGAGCTGAGAGGCTGAGTTAGCAGAACTGGACACAAGGTAAACCAGAGGCTGTGGAAAAAAACCCCCACAACATGACACTGAAATTATCCAGATTGGTTACACATATATTTTGTTTCCATACAGAGAAAATTAAGAGCTATGCGTACGTCTGTATTATACAGATAATCTATAAAAGACTTAATTTCAGGATGTTAGTTCTTAGCTGTCTTGCGATTGATCTACAAGAACTTAACTGTCTTATTTGCTTTTCTCCTTTTACCATAGATCACAGATTCTCTTCCATTTTCATTTTTCAACGAATAATTATACTGCCTGACATCTTAATGAATAAGCATTGCTAGAGGAACAAAGTTAATGAGATCTATCTTGCTAATTTCCTGTCATGGTCTTTGGAAATGCTTTATGTTGCACATATAAATATATATTCTACTTAGGATTATCTCCTCCTCTCTTTGCCCTCATTGAGTGTTCCAGAATGGAACCAACTGAGTATTCAAAAGAGCTGATAGTACCTCCTGCCTGTGGAGGATTTTCCTGGGAAAAATGACATCATTTTCTCTTATTTCTTTACTTGATTCTTCCCAAAACAAGTACCAGAGGAGGCTGTTACTAACAAAAAATCACCACAAACATGCACACAAAGTCCGCAACAAAAGCCTCCAAAATCAAAGAAGGAATCAAAACACAGAACAGAGTAAAATGTGAGGCACTTCATACTAGTCTGGGAACTAATTTCTCCTCACGAATTTCTTTCTGTCCATCAACTACAGAATTATATTTTTAGTTAAAGCCAGAAAATGGAGTATGTTGCATTTCATTTGAAAAGAAAATACAGATTTTTCCATGTCATAACTAAAAATGTGTATATAGTGAATACACAGGAACCTTAAGGAATGGCAGTTCCAGCATCATTTCTAATGTGATGATTCCTTCCATAGATTTACTCTGAGCAGAATTTTAGTAATTCACTTGTATGGCCTTGGGTTTGACATCCAAGAAAAAGGCTTAGTGACTTTAGCCTACAGAAAGAACAAGACAAAAATATTTGGACATTTCCTCATTTTTTTTTGCCTCATTGTAGGCTCAGAACAGAAGGCCAAAGGCAGAGCAGCAGAGACACTTAAAAAACCAAAAGGAAACCAAACCAAAAAACCCAACCAACCAACCAACCAACCAACAAACCAACCAACCCACCAACCAAAAAAACCCACTCCAACCTGAAGTGCTTAAAGTCTGGACAGTCAAAACAACTATAGAAGAGACATACTGATTTCCCTTTATTTAAATATAAAAGTACATGGGCAACAGCTGATATTTTTTGCCTTTACACAAGAACTAGAAGAGTAAAAAAAATACTATTTCAGAGTTTATACTTGAAAAAAATATTAATTGGTAACAGATTCTAGCTGTTTCACTAGGAAAAGTTAAATACCATAGCTCTCTTTATGGTCTTTTATTCTCTTATTGATTCAAAGAAAGACCTTTCTCAATCACTCACTTGTGCTGTGGGTTTCTCTGCTCTGTACATCTCCATTTCCTTTTGAGGAAAGAAGCAGCTTCTTTCATCGTTTTGAATATGGCCCCATAACAAATCCTAGCTGGATCTAATAGTGAGCCTTTGGCTGGGCCACAGACCCAAGAAGTATGACCGATTAGAGCAATTGTTTTGAATGAATGCATTAGCTCCACTTTGAATCCTGCAAAACCATCTCCAAACCAAGAATAGGAAATGGCTATAGTAAAGTTCAGTCTCATTTGTTATTCCAGTCAGTGAATGAGTGAACTGTTCTGGTAAGGCTTTTATACCACTTGCTTTATAGAGCTACAATTTTCAGGCATTAGTTTGATCTTAGGTGTGAGCTTTGAGTTTTGTTATATTCCCATTCCAGTAGTTTGATCACTTGTCAGAGACCAGTTTGCATAATGGTGACTTGTGGAAATGCAAGAGCACACAAATTAGAACAAACAAACTAAAGATATTGTGTATCCCAGCATGTGAAGTGGCAGTGTCAGAAACAACAGCAGTACAGGCTGGCCTTTGACATCAGACTCAAGGCCTGCAGAGTAAATCCATCAGCTTGTTAAGTTGTTTTGCTCTATTTTTCTCTGCTGTACATGGTATTTTGAATTGCTTTTTTCCAGTGGGCTGGCATAAAGCATGATTCATGTAGGCCCATCAAGTGAAATCAGCTTGTGAAATGCTGGCTAATAGCAACAAAATGCTATGTCAAACTAAAGTAGCAGTTTATCACAGTTCCTGCTTATCTGCAGGAGCATTCAGGCTGTTTGAGATGGAAACCCTGGCAGACACTCAGGCATTCATCTGCTAGTAAAATTCAATTTTCCATGTGTTATTTGGAACAGACATTTTGAGGGTCAGACATATATCACAAAGCTCAGGATCATGCACTGGTGATACTAAAAGTTGATTTTTTTGAGTCAACTGAAACCCTTCCTTTAGTTCCACCTTCCTCCTGTTTTGTTAACTACATGTCATGTCCAAGTAACTCTGAGGCAGAAACATAGACCAGGGAAGTCTGATTTCACTGCCATGGATGATCAGCTTAGAAGAAATTTATCAGCAAGTTGGCTGTTCTACAAACTCTTTCCTCCATTTGGTGTAAGTGATGTCACTTTTTAAAAGTCAGTCTCTTGCTATGAACAGTAATGACACATTACAAGTATACCAGCTGGTGGCAGCTGCCCATTTTAAGTCAGAAAGTAACACGACAAGTGCTGAACACTGAACTAAAAAAAACCAAAAAGTGTCCTGATTTGCAGAGCTGACTAGCCTGACAAGATTTTTGGTTCTCTAGGAGTACTCGGTGACACAATTCCTGCTGATACATTATAAATGCCAAATTTCATCATTGGTCTATTTTTGGTTTTGTGGTGGTGTGGTTTTTTTACTGTTTTATAGATAGAATGTGATTACATGAAGAGATCACTACTGTTTATGCACCTCCCCTCCTGACTACTGCCAGCCTTTGTGCCATATTTATTAGTGAATGGTTAGTAATTACCTACAGTTTGACTTCTAGGGGTGTGAGTAATGTGTGGCTTTTCCTCTGCCAGAATGGCCTCACTTAGCAAAATGCACGCACCAGGTGGGTGACGCCTTCAGATGACCAGTCAATTTACTTGAACCACTCTAATTGCTGTGACATTAAATACAATCTAAGGTCCCAAACCATGAGTGACATCTGTTCTGCGTCAGATCTATTTTTTGTAATCAGGAACATCTGCTTGTTTTTCACTTTGTCACCTGCTGTTCTGCCTCACTTTTATTTTATGCTCTCTCCCAAGACTGTGAAGAGCAGTTTGGAATAGAAAAGGGAGGATAAATACTTCTTTGCCATCATATTAAATAGTAGCAGGAAAAAATCATTCCAGTTACAGTGGCAATGACACAGCTGAGAGAACTTGTGCAGCACAGCAAGGCATGCGGGCTGCGATAGCCAGTCTCACTTCTGCCCTGCTCCTTCGCCTCTCGGCTGATGCAGGGGGGTGCCTTCCACTTGCTGCTCTGCTTTCACTGCTGTATGGAACCAGGCTAGGGAAAATGAGGGAGGCATGCAACACTGTATAGGAAACAGTTTCCTACAGTGTTTTCCCCTGACAGAACGTCTCTTCTTGCCTCAACAGGGAAATTGTCATCAGCAGAATGAAGAGCCTCATCACTGCTGGGCAGCTTATACAGGCTGCTGTAGTAGCAGCCTCACCACGCCACTGGTCTGGAGGCACTGCTGGCAGTCGCTTGTCCAATGCCACACTCAGAGAAGGGTCACTTTGAACAGGTTTTTCATGTGTTTAATAGGAAATGCCTGTACTTTGTGTCCAATTGCTTCTGTCATTGTATACCACTAAGAAGAGTCTGTCTTCTTCACTCACCTCATTAAATGTTTATATATAGGGGTAACATCCCCCATGGGCCTTCTACAGGATAAACACTCCCATCTCTTTCAACTTCTCCTTGTGGGAGAGACGCCCTGGTCCATTCATTATCCCTGTGGCCCTTTTCTGCACTTCTTCCAGTCTCTACTGTAGTATTCATGAGCCCAGGACTGGACCTAGCACTCCAGGCATGACTCACCAGGGCTGGCCACAAAGGAAAGATCAGCCCTTGAACTGCTGGCAACACTCCTCTTAATGCAGTCCAGGAGGCTATTCGACATATTTGTCATGAGGGCAGACTACTGGGTTGTGGTCAGCCTGGTGTCCATGGGGGTCCCAGGTCCTTCCCTGCCAAGCTGCTTTCCAGCTGGGTGGCCCCCCACATATACAGGCTGAGTCTGGTCCTCTCCATTTTAAGACTTTACATTTCCCTTTATTGAACTTCATGAGCTGTCTCTTGGCACATTTCTACAGACTATTGAGGGCCCTCTGAATGGTGGGCACAGCACTCTGGTGTATAGATATGCACGTTACCCTGCAAAACTTCCCACTACTCTTGCCCTTGGGCTTCTTTCAGCTTCCCTCAGCAGCTGTTTTCCAGTTACTCCCTTAGTCCCAGCATCTCTCCTCTTTAGATCCTCCCCATGCCAGAGAGAGACACTCAAAGTCCAGCCATCAGCTCTTCTACTGGATCTCTACAGAGCCATCCTCAATCCCAATTCTCCTGCTCCCTCCAAGCTCTGTACCTGACTTGTATTAGGTAGGTAGCTTTACATGTAATAATGCACATATACATGGTTATATGTGTTTTAGGAATCAGGACAAAGAAAACATTGCAGTGAGCTACAAGTCCACATGCTGGAGATAGTTTCTATTGCCCTATTAGACCTCAATTTCCCTCTGTGGCAGCCAAATTCTAACCAAGACTCTTTAGTTATGTTTTTAGGAGATGGAACTTTGCCTTTAACTGTCTTGGTGCTACTTACACATCCCTCCTGTCTTGGAGTGTCCCATCAGGAGTCAGCTGAAGAACATGATGAAGCTCATGAGTCACCTAAGCTCAAAGATCTGACAGGCAAAAATGAGCAGGCCAGCTTAGCTAGGGAAATGCTCCTCACATGCCTAGTCTGAGCTCGTGGTGTTGGTGAGAGGCTGGCCAGTTTACATTAGCTTGACATTTGGTCAGCCTTTCCTGGTGTCACGTTGGTGACAGGAGGACTGTAGGGTTGGTGCATTGGCAGTACTGGATCTCACTGACCTCTGAGTCCTGTGAGCCTGCCACGGAATTCTACTCTCTGGTATGAAAACCATATGCACTTTTATTGCTGAAGAGTTAGATCCCAAATAACTTCACAACACTTCTGCATGGTTATGTTTATTTTATTTATATTTGTATTCCCTTACTTCATCCATTATGATTGGTTTGGAAAGTAAACTTTCCTTTTCTTTTAATGACTGCAGCAGTTAATGTCAGTCTCTCCTCCCATACAGTTGAACAATTATTTAATAACAAACAGAACTAAAAGAGCCTGAGACACACGTGACATCATGAAAAAAAATTAACATAGCAAACAGCGCTGATGCATGGAGGAAGAAAAGGAATCAACCACTCATTTCTTAGAAAGATGCATTTCCCTTAAAAATTACCAAAATTAAAAAATGTACTTTATGGGAAAGAGCAGGGAGGGTACACATGCATATGCTGATGCTTCCACATCCATATCCCCAAACACACACACACACACATATATATGTGTGTATATGTATGTGCACATGCACGTACACAGACATGCATGTATTAGACTGGACAAGTAATTTATTTTTTTCCCTAGGAGAAAATTTTTGTAACTTTTAATTCTATTAATGACATCTGTCTTTAAAACAGGAAAGCTTACTAAAACACAGAACAGAAACTATTTTAAGAGCTCTAACTTATTTGGCTAAACCTTGGCAATCACTGCCTATTTAGCATAAAATACATGAAAAATCAACTTTGATCATTTTTGATTTAAATGTACACCACTACCAGGTTTTTAGTGCCAATTTGGCATGCTTCTCCCTTGGAATAGTCTCCATAATTATCTCAAATGTCTTTTATTAAAAATGTTTTCCAATATATAGGAAAAAATGTCTAAATACTGTCTAATACCTCTTCTCTGTACTGGGTGTCCCAGTGTTATCCCCTTTCTGAAGCCCAAAGAGCACTTTATACCACAGCAATCATATTCCTTTTTTATACGTTGTGCCTCCTGTTTTGCTGCTCTTGCAGGTACCTCCTGCTCTCTTGCTTCTGTTCTTCTGAAGAGGAGATGCACAGCCAGGCTTCGGTGGTCTCTCTTCAGAGGGCATAGAGAGGTAGCCCTTCTGGAGGGAGGTGAGAAAGCTACTTTTTCTAACAGTGCTGTCCTTTAGGAGGCAAAAGGAACACTGAAAGGCTGAAGGCTGGGTCTGAGACCTCACACCCGGAAAATAAGAAACCTCAAGAACATGCAGAAAGGGTAAAAAGTGACGGGAAGGAGTGGCTTTTTGTGAGAGAGCTCCAAAATGTGTAATTTGTTCAACCCAATGTACAAAGCTGCTAAAAGATCCTTCGCATCTGCTGTTAAGAGAGACTTGGCAACAGTGGCTTCCCAGCCACAAAGAGTATCATTCTCTGTATCCTCTCCACAGACCAGGAATTTGTGATCGCCGAGGACAATGTTTACCCATCGGATTTCTGCACATCTTGAGTTGTTGTCTGTAGGTCCCTGTAGTCACACATTAACTGTTTTCCTCCTCTTTCTCTGCCTTGTTCTTAATGAATCCATTCATCAGGAGCATCAAATAACTCGTCTGATGTAAGTTTTGCTGCGTAGAGCTTGAGTTCTTGGACAAAACTTGTAAGTTTCGTAAGTCCCCAACTTCTCTCAAATCTGAGAGAAATCATCAATTTTGCTGTTGTGCATTAGTAAAAAAATCCCCACCCTTCGACAGACCCTGGGACTCAATCCTTCATAAAACCTAAGGGAGGTTATGTTAAGATTTGTTTCATGTTACATTTGTCAGTAATCTATGTTCACACAAAGCAGAAGTTCATTACAAAATCTCTTTTTACAGAGCCAGTCAATGAAAGCATTTAAATCTTTAACCACTGAAGATAAGTTTGGTATCCTAAGAACCTTTCACACTCTGAAGTAATGCTGAGTTTCAGTCAGCTGAAATGATCCCTCTATAAAGGCACTATAAAGTGCCCTGAAGCTTAACACAACAGCATCTCTAAAGGTAAGTACCAGAAAAAAAAATTTAGGCAAGAAAAACAAAACCTGATTGACGGACTAGAAAGGTGACTAAAGACCCACAACAAAACAAAAAATCCAAACAGTAACCTCTTTTCTCCCTCTCCTCCCCCCACCCTTCCCAATCCCAGAACAATATGGAATGCTGGCATTATTAGGAACATACATTATTAATAAGATCAGGTAGAAAAAGAATTAACAACCAAAACATGAGTCTGTCTGTTTGTGGCTCTGAGCAAATTACTGGTGAAGCTGGAATCCTTGATCACAATATTCAAGGAAGCTGCCCTTCTCTCTCTATGGGAAGGGGTAAAACAATACTTTTATGCAGTAATGCCACATTCCAAACATTATTCTTATTGGTTTATCAACTACCAGGCACTGGAACAGGAGAAATGGCCCATGGCATGCAATAGCCAGGTGGTGGCTGAATACCTGTGCTGCAGAAGCAAGAGTACCTGTTGGGAGATATTCAGCAGAAGGCCACACCCCGCCATTTGGAGGAAGGAAACTCCATGTTCTTCCTAGCAAAATAAGCAACCAAAGCAAGTACACGTTGCACTCCTTTGCAGCTGTTTCAGCTCCTGCGTTATAATGGGCTTTTCCCATTACAGGAATTTTGGCCAGGTCAAACACAAATCCTGTAAGGTTCAACTCTGCATTTCATTCTTTTGCCTCATACAGTGTGCCATACCAGAAACAGGAAACATAAAGGTTTGGGGGAAAAAACAGTTTAAAAGGAAAGGACAACACTCCAACAGATAAGTTTTGCATTCACAAAATTAATGGATTCACAAAAAGAAAAAATTCTGCTTAATCTTCAGACATCTACAGTGAATGGACTCAAAACAGCATACGGTAAATAGTGTAATAAAATGAAGAATAAATTATCCATAAAATACCATGTTTTTCAATTTGTGTAGTGACTTTGATCTTTATGCACAAAATTCCACGTTTGCATCTTCATGTTAATCTTTCAAATATAGCGCTGCCCAGACACAAGAACACCACAAGGCAACTGTCTGCAGTGGAATTCAAGAGCACTGCATCAGCTACAGGTCCATCTCAAACAGTGCCACAGCCCAGGCATTTTGGAGGAGTTCAAGAAACCCTTTCATACACAATTGAAATTGTAATTCCAGGCAGTTGTCAGCTACATGAACCAGCCCAAAGATGTTACATTTTTCATCTTTAAAATGAAGCAAGCTCAGCAGTAGCTGTGGCAATGAATTCCAGAAGCTAGTTATATCCTGCAAAAGTGCCAGCAGCACAGAAATTATCTGTGTGTGCACTTCAATCCCCAAAGAATTAACCTGATTGCAAAGACCACCAAAGGAGGTAGAACACTTAGGTCCATCCCCTTGAAAGCAATGCCACTTGCATAATTCTAGAGATGCAGAAAAGCCTCCACCACAGCTACACCAAATGTTCACAGACAAAAGCACTTTTCCCCAGAAAGAATGTGACCACTAACAATTACAAGCCCTGATTTAAGCAAGCAGGTAAGTAAATCAGAATGTGCTACAACATGAGCTAGAAAAGGTTTGCTGTTATTCTCTAGTGTCTGCTACCCCTCTATTTCAAATGTTCCAATCACTGGATGCTCCATGAGATTTTCTTCTGATGCTGTCTCAGAAGATGTAAACATACCTAACTTACTTGAGGAGAAGGCAGCAACAGTGTTCAGCACTTACTCAGGAAAAAGTAATTTTTCACAATAACACAACTGTGCAAAATTCATTACAAGGCACAAAATACATAGGTGTGTTCCACTTGATTCCCATTTATTCAGCAGTATTTCTCTTGCGGTACCTCTGTTAAGTATCACTTAAATTTTTTAAATTTTGTTTTTTTAGAAGAAGAAAGCCTCTTCAGGGCATATTTGGCGTAGAAGCCTTGATTTACTGCAATGGATCCTTCCAGGCTGACCATACATGTGTTAATTAAGTTGGAATAAGTTCTGGAAAAAAATTTTGTGTTAGTCCAGTGTGGGCACTGTTTAGATGCAACAGAGACCTTCAATTAGTACCTCCTGCTCTAATCTTTTTACTACTCATCTTTACTGTATCTTCCTCCAAGTTACTAAAATTAAATTTCTTTTTCTTGGAAAAGATGAAACTTCAGGGTGATTCAGAAGGATATTTTTCTTAAGGGGATAGAAGGATATGAAATTACATGACAGATTGGTGTACTTCATAGAGTACTTCAGGAAATTATGACCGTAGCTGTTTTTTTATGTAATATAGAGATACTGAGCACATTGGCTGTCAGTCACAGCATGAATTCAAGGAAAATACCTCAACAGTGCAGAGCTGTATCTGGATCCCTGCTCATGTAGTTGAGACCAGAAACCCTCCCATTGTCATTAAATTATAAGTCACAATGAAGCATAATCTGCCTGATCAGCTGAAGGACGTGGCTGTCTTCCTGGAAACACAAGGCTTGCTGGCATCTGGGAATGGCGGCCAAGTCTTGGGTGGCCTGGTGTGGGGTAGGGGGCATTAAAGGCTAAGTCTTCTTTGATTCCAGAACATCTTAATAGTCTGCTGCAGTCAGGAAAGAAAGCATATACCAAGAAACAAAAGAAAAATACAAGAAGATTACAGACTTCATTTCAAAACAACTAGTCTGGAGGTCAGCCCAGAGACCTCAATTTCAATAAAGCTTTAGCAGCAGGAGCACTGTCTGTCGTTGTTTGTGGCTGAAGAGGTTCTTATTCCTAATAAAGGAGCTAAAACTAATAAGATTCTTCTTTTTCTCAATAATCCATGTTACTCAGATGAGGTTCCTAGCAGCATATTCAGGGTTAAGAACATTAACACTGGAGAGAAGCATTTGTGACAGTAACTGCAGTTCCCAACTTTCCTGCTTTCAAGGATTAACAAGCAGGCTCAGTCCAGGAGGGCTGTCACGTTCTTGAACTCTGCAGCAGGAAGGAAATTGGACTTTGCCTTTCTTCAGTGAGTAGTTTTTAGTGACACATCCTGGTTGTCATCTCTTTCTGTAAAACAAGAAGGGGAAATAAAAAAGCAAATGGCATTTCTGATGAAGTGTACACAGGCCTCGGCCCTGTTAATATTTCTGCAACTCTTCAAATCCATGTGGTTTTATATGGCACCACGTTTCTGCCCTTCTCTGTCACTTTCAAGGACAATGAACATAACTGGCAATTAATATATAGCATTTTATTATTTTTGACACCTTTAATAACCTAATAAAGCCATAGCCATGTCAGGTAAATGGTGCTGCATCCCCCACAAAAAGAAATAAATCATCTGCAAATGCCGGAAACCTTTTAATTTAATGTAAGAAAAAGAATTCAAATAATTCTCATTGAACCTGCAGCCAACAGGAGTCCTAGATATACCTTCTTTGCCTAGTTATTTCTGCCTACACATGGACACAAAGGACATAGGGACACAAACCTTCTTGAAGACTTGACCAGAGCTGTGGCACTTATCTCTAGGATGGAGTATTGGACCATTCACAGACTCCATTAGGAACTGGGGTTTGGGATCCACATAGGATTTTTTTTTAATCTGATTTACAAGCACACTGATACCAACTCTCTGGTAACTGGCTGCCCCATTCTATAAAACTTCATATTTGTCAGCAGATTTTCTGGAAAGGCATTTTCTGACCAACAGCCATCCACACACACCAGAACACACAGCATTTACCTCGGAAAATAATTTTAGATTTACCAGCTTATCAGAAGTCTCTCAAAAATCTCTTAGCTTGCTTGAATAATTTGTTATCATTTATAAGGTCATTAAGATCTAATGCAAATAGCTTCATGCCAATTTTGTATCTTGCCCTGTGTTTTAACAGATTACTTCTCCACACAGAATCTTACACATAATTGTAGGACTTTTTCATTTAACTAGTCTTTCTTTCTTGTAGATTCACCTTGCATTACTTGTCATTTTGTTGCCATGCATGTAACAGAACGGAATGTTGTCATTTGTTATAAAGACAATGGTAATTAGTACAGGACTTAATACAGGAATGTGTGATCTCCACAGTGATCTATACAGTAAGCAAAACTGGTAGTGGCTTCTCCTCTAACTTGTTAAAGGTGACAAAGGTGACTGTTCATGGAAAAATCTGTCTCCTTTTCTCCTTAAGTATTTTGGGGGAGGGGGGTTTGGATTGTTTTGTTTTTCTCTTATACAGCTGCAATTAGGTTTATTTCATCAGAGCAACAAGCACCAAATGCAGAACTTAATATAATTCAGTGCAGTGTTGGACAGCTACCTACTGAAGATTAATTAGTTGCTAATTCATTTCAAGGCAGTTTTTATATTTGCTGGCCCCTAATTTTACACATACTCAGTGTCTGCGTGTTCATAGTGTACCCCCTATAACCAAGGCTGATATATCTGCAAGGTAAAACACTACAACTTCCTTCTGCAACTGCTGCTGAACAGCGATTTGCAGTCAGACTGTAGCATCTTATCCTGTTAGAAAAGCAGTCCAGAGAGTAATGTGGACTGTATCAGAGCCATTGTAAACTGGGCCACCCTCCTTCAGGCACAGTGGGAGGCAAACTGCAATAGCATCAGAGGTAGGAGTTTAGATATGGATAAATGTGTCCAGGAAAAGGAAAGAGTAGGAATTTAGATGATCTATGCATAAGATGAAAACTAGAGGGTTTTAAACCAGTTTGCCATGGCACTAGTGAAGCATGAACCTATCATGACATTCCTAACTTCTCTGTGGAGGTAGAATTTATTTTTTATAGTAATACAAATTCTCCCCGAGCCACTCTAATTCTGAATTTTTTGGGGGTTATGCAGTTACATTCATAGTCTTCTCCCTAAATCCTATATTCCCACTCTGTCAGGAGAACATTGCTGCAAATGGCTCTGTAATTTTCTGCCTGCTTCTACTGAGAAGGCCTTCTGTCCCAACAGCTGCTTGGCTACAGTTTTGGAAATGCTCACCGAAGTTGTGAAGTCAGAAAAACGTTTCAACTTACAAAACATCAACATCTCTGATTCACAGAAACATTCTCTGTATTGATCTATATTGTTACTGGTAAATAAAGGACACAGAAGCACAGTCACATTGCATTCCTGCATATACATGCTTCAGCTTTTACTGATTTCACCCAATGACAGTGAATTAGATGTGCTTTAAAAAAAAAGAAAAAGCCCATAATTCCTGTGATAGTGACTCAGTACAAGCTTTGTGAGAATGACCCACTCTACTGATTACTTTCTTAGAGGAATTTACAATAGAGAAGAAAAACAACCAGGAAATGGTTTCTCAAAGAGACTGATATGACATTGGCAAAGAAAAGTTAGCCTCACTCAAAATGCTGGTGAGAAGGAGAGGAAGGGTCATACTCCCAGTGTCCAGCCTTGGCTGGATGGCAGCATGAGGCATGCTGTGTGCTGCAGGGCCTGTAGCTGAGCCTGTTCTTGAGCAAACTGCTCCTATTTGCCAAACTCTGCCCTCTCTGAGATACTTACCTTTAAAAATTAACCACCCACTCTTCACAGAGCCTGCTGGAATATCTCTCACTGATTCTGATGGGCACCAGAGAACTTAGCACAGATCTGGCTCCTTAGTTACTCTGCTGCTCCACAGCCTTACGTGAGCACTGTGTTTAACACAAACTCAAAGCTGAATCTTTTTCAAGATCTTGAAGAGTTTCTTGAGTCTTCTTGGTTTTGTGCTTCTCTGAAACTTTACTGTTGATTTTAAATTGGGAGAGCTGTAGAGGTATGTTCTTGACTAACAATTATCAATTAAAAGCACATAAGGGTATTTCCCAAAAACATGTAAGGGTATAGCTGTCAACTGACTCTTCTTAGAAAGCAAGAAGACTGGAAATGCTGACTCTTTGGCTTAAGATTCCCAGCTGGATATTAAACAAAATATAAAGGCTAGATAGACAAGGGAATCAGAAAATCAAACACAGAGATACAGACAGGCAAACATGAGCATTTGAAAATATATTTAAAACTCTCAGAGTCTTTCTGTGCTGATAAACACCCAAAACATAGTTAACAGAAACTCTCCATACTAGAGCTTTTGATAGCAGATGCACTTCTTCTGGAAAGCTAATTACAAGACACTCCAGAGTATTATTCTGTATTGCTACATTTAGACTTGTTCCTGTTCTCAGTTTTGGATTACACAGTTAACTGAAAAAATAAAGGCAGAAGTTAATGCTGTTTTTCAAATCCAAAATCCAAACCAGAAATTAGACCCACTCTATGTGTTGAATATACCCAAGACCAGCAACTGAAGAGAATTTAACACAGAACTAACCCCTAAGGAATGTAAAGAGAAACTTTTGCCATTCTTTGTCAAGTCCTTGAAGTACTTACTCACAGGAGTTAATGCTAACAAGCCACTCTGTAACTATCAGAAATCTGTTTTGTTATGTTTTGTTAGTATTTGTGATTTCATGGAAGGACATGGTCCTGAATATTTTTCAGCGACTACCAACTTGATTTCACAGATGTAGGGAAAAAGCAATACAGTCTTAAAAAGGTAATCAATATTTCTATCTGAAGAATGTCTGGGCCTCTCCCCTCCATAATGCTTCAACATGCCTTTCAGACACATTCAGCACATAAATCTATATCTAACTGTTTTAATTTTTACTCCTCAGTTGACCTTTAAATGCAGCTGGAAAAGAATGGAAAAAATTCAACATCTTATAGCCATGAGTAGTTGAAGAAACCTCTATTTAACACGACAAACCTGCCTATGGGAAGATGTTGATTGAATCTGAATGGGTCACAAGAAGAATGAATTCCCCATAAAGAATGATGTTCTTCTACAACTGTCTTTCTAATGCTTATGTGAGTCAAATACAGAGCTGGCAAAACATAAGGCAAAACCCCTCCAAACAAACATCACCTTGTACCAGCATGTAACAGAAGCCAGAGGTCTGTCCTGTGCAAAAGCTGATGGAGAAGTGGAGGAAATGACATGAGTAAATAGTATAAATAATAGTATTCTGTAAGAACATCAGAAGAAATAATAAATACAATAATAGTCTTCACTAAAAGACTCAAATCTTCCTTCAGTACCTGTGTCCCATCCTCAATTCCAGTTCCTCAACCCGAAGCAAAGCATGGCTTGACATTCCCACTCCTCAGCTCCTCCTGCTGCCAGTTAGCAAGCCTAAGGATGATCTGGGAACCCTTTGACAACTGTTTTAAACACGATGAGGTTTTAAGATTATATACAAGTGTGTCAGCAGATGAGTGGATAGAGCATAAGTATTAACTCCCAACCAGCGGGAATACCCTGCCTGAAGGAACCCATCAGCCTGGAAGACCTGGCCAAGTGGCCAACAGCAAGGATATGCCAGCAGCGGACCATGCCAAATCCACTTGCCCAGCTTACTCACTTAAGAGAAAACAACATTCCACAGGTAGCCACTCATGCCTTCAAACACTGCAATGAAAAAAAAAGAGCATTGCCCAGCCTTAACCACATTCTTACAGCTAAGGAACTTAGTATCTGTGCAACCATCCTGTGAAGAAATACACTGGCGGGCAAAAAGGCGATACACGAACAGCCCTTCTGATCTGAGGTTCATGACTAGAAAGCTCTGCTGAGCAGACACACGCATCACTGGGACACACCTTTCTCCTCCCTACTCTCACGGACAGAAGAGCAAGCCATAGCCACAGGAAACGCCATATGTACACAGACAGGCCCAGTGATGCACTAGTGCAGCCAGTTCAGGCTTTCTGTAGTTCAAATCAGAACTGCAGAATAAGCAGATGAAGAAGAAACAGGTTTATTCTTCAAAGCACGAATGGCTATGACATCTGCAGCTTTTACTTCCTGCTCTCTTCACAAAGATTTCAATAGCTGACAAATAATTAACATGTGGACAAAGCTCTTTGTATCCTGATGATGAAAGAGTCTGTTTACTATGGAATAGCACAGACCATGAGGTCTATTATCCTGTGCTGCACAACTGATCTATATTCAGACAGCTAACTGCCCAGGATAGGAAGGCTGACACTATAATTGTAGCGGTAATGACATCAACAACCCCCCCCCTTTTTTTTTTCTGGAATTTTCAGTTAGAACCATGCCCTGAATACTCATTTAGAAGTTGGACTCTCCAAAGTTAGTAAAAAAATTCCTCTACTTCTTTACTTGCCCCTGTCCCTGTATCCTGACTGAACAAAACCCCGACAGACTGGTAATTGCTATCCAGTGGGTACATTGATCACTTGGGTATTTCTTTTGTTAGGTTACAGGATGTCTTCCACTTGAATGAGTTTCAATTATCATGATGCACAGGATTAAATTAATCTCTCAAACAATCTCTTTTGGCTTCAGGGTAGTTATTTTGAAGCTAAGGACAGGCTGACAACAATCCTATTTGGTTCCTCCTGAATTTGTATGGTGATGTTTGCAGGACACAGATAATACTCCCGCCTGCAAATGTAACTCCTTATCACTGATGACAAAGGTATTTTATCAGCTGACTGCAGGCAAGAACAGGATTAGGAAATTATCCTGCCAAATACGTCTGTGAGTAGGGTTAGATCCAGTTAGATACAAAGAACATGTATTTGGATGACTGACTTGCTTAAAAGCATCATATTCCAAGGAGGTATTTTCACCTTCTGCACGTTTTTGTCTTCTGTGACAATAAAATAAAAGTTGGGTTTAGTGTATCTTACCCTATTAAATGGACTTGAAATGTGTTGCTTTTCACACTGAGGTAACGCAGAGTGAGTAAGCAAACAGTAAAACTATCTCTAGCATAAAATTTTGCATAACATTTATCAGGAGACATGGTAGTTCTCTACTACGAACTACAGTTTTGTTGCATATAGTAGGTATTTTGCATAAATGATTTTATACACCAACAGATCTATTTAAATGGGACAATAAATACGTTTCTTCCTTTTTTTTCGCTTTTGCAGATCTGCCAAGTTCATGCCAAGACATGAGATTTTTTTGTTTTGACAATTAGAAAAGTGGACTTGCTGCTTCTCAGTTTTCTGGTTCTTGTGGGTTTAGAAAGAATAATAACAGTCCAATCCAACAGTTCATAAAAACGAACAGAGTCACTCAACAAGTACTGTTAAAATGAGGAAAATATGTACTTTTAGTTAGGTAAAGTAGCTTTTCTGAAATTTCTTCTTAATTTTTTCTGAAATTTCAATTGTGAAATGTCTTCAAATTGTCTTCTGATGACAGCTAGACTACTGGATTGAGCTGTTAAGTACGAGAGAAAGGAAATCAGGCATGTTTTGAACAGTTTTCCAAAATCTCACTAGGAAAGTCCTTTGGTCTTGAGTTCAGTGCAAGCAAAGCAGCTGATGCCATAGTCACCAAAAACATGTATGCCAGAACTTACATACTCAGAAAATCTGGCATGACAATGAATCTTATGGCTTTCTTTGAGCATCAAAGTTGAGAACTCTATTTTTCAGCAATGTCAAGTCCTAGAGTTCTCAATTTCCCTCTAATTTCTTGCAGGACGT
The DNA here is from genome assembly GCA_018881555.1 of Amblyornis subalaris. Lineage (NCBI taxonomy): Eukaryota > Metazoa > Chordata > Aves > Passeriformes > Ptilonorhynchidae > Amblyornis > Amblyornis subalaris. The sequence continues at coordinate 2,005,476 of JACAXG010000116.1, read as the reverse complement.
GGGAAAGACGGCATTTAGCTTTGAGTGGTTTCTTCAGTTAGTGATCAGATGCATTTCTTGAGAAATTCTCATCACTTGTACAGTGTAAAGAAAATCCAGTTGGAAATTCTCATCTTAACTGGACTGGAGGCAGGAGCTGCTTGTTTGTTCTTTTTTTTGGTTGGTTGGTTGGTTGGGGTTTTTTAAGAAAAAATACTATTTTCTAGTTGGCAGCAGTGACTGAACGAGTCTAAACCTTACATGTTCCCTGCCCAAAGCTTAAGCCATCCAGCCAGCACACACAACACACTGGGAAGTCTGGAAGGATAAAAAGCCAGAGGTATCTCTAAGACAACATCTTAATATTACTGTTGTCCTGCTTCTTTTAAGTGCTATAACACAGGACACCTTGAAAAGATCTCACAGGCTGCGCTTTGATGGCAATGAGCAGCAGTATAAAAGTAGAATTGGATAGCTATAAAGGATAGTGACAACAAGAATGGAGTAACTATAATGAAATTAATTCTCCTGTTCTTTTGAGCTCAAAATGTCCCCTGCTGACTGGCCAAAAATTTATATTTCAGACTCTACCGATTTGTGGGTACCTTCCTTGTTTTCACGAAGATTGTAAGTGGACATATCAAGAATATGGACTGGAAAAGTGCAAATTCTAATTTTCACCATAAACAGAAAAAAATAGCTAAGCAGACAAAACAAGATTTTGGAAAAAAATCAAGTGAACTAAAAAAGGTATACTTTCATTTTAAAATATATGCTTGAAAAATTTGTCTGTAGAAAAAGTCTCATTTAATCATCCTGTTTCAGTGAGCCATGCTTCATCTGAGTGTACCTGTGTTAGAAGGCCAGTACTTTTCCATGTTTTGCTAAACCTGCTACAGATGAGTTTTCCACTGAGTGCTGAATGCAGCTAGTGCCAGACGTGCTATGTTTATGTATTTCTACTACATCTATGGCATTTCTGGCAAAGAATTGCCTGATGAGTAAACATTTTTTGTGGTATAGACAAAGATGCAGCAAAGCTGATAATTATTTAGTGAAAAGACATAAATTAGATGTGTAGCAGCAGCTATTTTGGCCTCATGCACAGAGGCAGAGTGACAGACTTACAGTGCTAGGGGATTGATATTTATGCTTTTCTGTAACCCTGGAAAAACAAAAAGCATAAAAGAGAAATTCTCAAGTGTGTACCTGAGCACTAGATGCCTACAGTACTGTTCATTGGGCAGTCCTGAAATAGACAGGAGACTTGGAGGAACTTGTGTGAAAATTGAGACTTCTTGATTTGGTATTCTGACTTCCACGTTACAGTTACTTTCAAGTAGCTCCAAATATTAGATGAAAACATTATCAGAAACAAATCATCCTATATAGCCAACAGAAGCTTTTACACTGATAATAATGAGGCAGGAAAATCCTAATGTCCTTGTTTACCCTGCAGATGAACTCCATGCTCATGGCGGCAATTACCAGTGCCACCATTTTTATACGCTCAGCTCCACTGATGGTCGCCACTTCCAGCCCCAGTTCTATCCGGTTGCTACTGTGACTGATAGTCTCTGCATCTAAATGAAATCAACATTTCAAGAATTAGCAGAAGAGCACACATAAGTAATATCCTTCTCTATTTTTTGTCATTCAAGTGTAATTATTACTTTCTGTTCTCATGAAAAATTACTTTTGTAATTTGAAGAAATTACTTCTGAGAAAAAGCTCCTTGTTTTCATAGGATGTGACTTATAAAAAGAACCCCAAACTTTATAAGAATGAGAAAGCAGATGGCTGTATTCTGCTGTCTATTATTCCTGTCCTCAGAAGAAAATTTCACTACCATCAATAGTTTCCAGTTATTTAGGAATCTACTGGGAAACTAACGGATTTGCAATATGTTTTTGGATATTTCAGAAAGTGTGCAAAAGGTAGTCTTTGCTCTGTAAGAGGACAGAAAAAAGACTGCGCTGACCAGGTGTAGGACCTTGCACTTGGACTTGTCGAACTCCACAAGGTTCTCACAGACCCATCTCTCAAGCCTGTCCAAGGTCCCTCGGGATGACATTCCTTCCCTCCAGCGTGTCAGCCACACCACACACGCACACGACCACTTGGTATCAGCAAACTTGCTGAGGGTGCTCTTGATCCCACTTGTCCATGACGCTAACAAAGATGTTGAATAGTGCTGGGCACAAAACCAAGCCCTTAGGAATGGCACTCACCACTGGTCTCCCCTTGGGACACTGATTCCTTGACAACAGCGCTTTGAGTGTGACCAGCGTGCCAATTCCTTATCCACTGAGTGGTCCATCCATCAAATCCATGTCTCTCCAGCTTACAGACAAGAACATTGTGTGGGACAGTATCAAATCTTTGCACAACTCCAGGTAGATGTCAGTTGCTCTTCCCTCATCCACCAGCACTGTAACCCTGTCATAGAAGGCCATTAAATTTGCCAGGCAAGGTCTGCTCTTAGTGAAACCATGTTGGCTGTCACCATTCACCTCTCTGTTTTCCATGAATGTTAGCATAGTTTTCAAGAGGTTCTGCTCCATGATATTGCTAGGCACAGAGGTAAGATTGACCGGCCTGTAATTCCTCGGGTTTTTTATTCCCCTTTTTAAAAACTGGTGTTATGATTGCCTTCCAACTCAGAATATTCTGTGAATCTGTGAATCCCCTTTTCCAGTCATAGGGAACTTCATCACACTGCCACAGCTTCTCAAATATGATGGATAGTGGGTTAGCCATTTCCTCCGCCAGCTCCCTTAGGACCCATGGATGTATCTTACCAGGTCCTATGGACTTGTGCACTTTCAGGTTCCTTAAATGGTTTCAAACCTGATGCTTTCCTACAGCGGGCAGTTCTTCATTGCCCCAGTCCCTGCCTTTGCCTTCTGCCAAGTGACAGTGTGGCTGGAGCACTTCCTGGTGAGGACTGAGGCAAAAAAGTCATTGAGTAGCTCAGCCTTCTCCTGGGTACCATGCTCCTGGGTAACCAGGTCTTCCATTTCCTTACAGAGAGGGCCCACATTTTCCCTCATTTTCCTTTTATCACCAACATACCTATAGAACCTTTTCTTGGTGCTCCTGATGTCCCTGGCCAGATTTCGTTCTGTAAGGGCTTTAGCTTTCCTCACCTGATCCCTGGTTGCTTGGATAATCCCTCTGTATTCCTCCCAGGCCATCTGTGCTTACTCTCACCTTCTGCAGGCTTCCTTTTCATGTTCGAGTTTGTTCAGGCACTCCCTGTTCATCCAAGCAGGGCATCTGGTATTTCTGCCTGACTTCCTATTCAGTGGGATGCATTGCTCCAGAACTTGGAGGAGGTGATCCTTGAATATTAACCATCTTTCTTGAGTCCCTCCTCATTCTGGGGCTTTATCCCATGGTACTCTACCAAGAAGTTCCCTGAAGAGGGCAAAGTCTGCTGTCCTGAAGTTCAGGATAGAGAGCTTGCTGTACATCCCCTTCTCTCCCCAGAGGATCTTAAATTCCACCATTTCATGCAGCACACATTCCCCACCAGCCCTTGCTTGATGGGTGAGAACAAGGTTCAGCATAGCACCTCTCCTTGTTGGTTCCTCTATCACTTGAAGAAGGAAGTTATCATCAACTCATTCCAGGAACCTCCTGGACTGCCTATGCCCTGCTGCGTGGCCTCTCCAACACATATTGGGATGAAGTCCCCCACGACGACCAGGGTTTCTGAAGGTGAGGCTGCTCCTGTCTGTCTATAAAGGGCCTCAGCTGCTTGGTCTTCTTGGTTGGTCAGCCAGTAGCAAACCCCCACTATAAAGTCATCTGTCCCTTGCCTGCCTTTAACCCTGACCCATAAGCTCTCCCTCAGCTCCTTATCCACTCCCAGGTGAAGTTCCATAAACTTCAGCTGGTCATTGGCATAGTGGGCAACACCACTTCCTTGACTTCCCTGCCTGTACTTCCATTCCAACACTTCAGTCGTAAGAGTCATCCCACCATGCTTCCTCAATGCCAGTAAGATCACAGCTCTGCAGGCATGTACATATCTCTAACTTCTCTTGTTTATTCCCCATCCTATGCGTGTTGCACATAGGCATTTAAGTTGGCCCCCCGCTGGAGTGTCAGGAATTCCTTTGTGCTGCTCATCAGGTGTTTTCTGGCTGACCTGTGATCCCTCTTCAGGCTCTGGGCATCTATTGCTGGCACTGGCACCAAACTGGTAGGAGTGGGATGGACTGAGGTTCCCGTCCCACTGGCACCTTTAGATTAAAGCCCTCCTCACCAGCTTGGCAAGCCTATGGCCGAAGATGCTCTTCCCCTCCTCTTACACATGGACCCATCAGCCCGAGCAGACGCAGTTTCTCAAAGCTTGCTCACTTCCTGTTTCCACCAGTGTAAGTCCTATACCAAACAGCAAAGCAAATCAGCAAATACCAAGATAAGGAACACAGGAAGTTTTGGTCTTCCCATTTCTTTGGTATGTTGCAAAGATGCAGTTTGCTGCTGAAGGTAGGGACTAGAACTAGGAGCAAGTTTTTCTCTTAGTACAACTGTTATTTCACAGCACCAGAGTACTCTGCGAACACTTAAATTCAGGCTCACAAGACCTATGTCAAATGCTAAATATTCTTTCTATTTCACTTAAGAAGAGTGATGAAGAGAGTTATTATCTGGAAATAGGCAAAAAACCTGTAACAAAATTGAAAACAGAAAGTAAGGCTTTAACCAACAGATCACATATGACTTACTCAGAAGAGGATGCTTTGTACTGGGCTTAACTGGAAGGGGTTTGGAGGCAGGGGGCTATAGGGGTGGGTTGTTGTGGCAGGAGGCCATGAATTGTCCTGTGCCAGCCAGCTACTTCCAGTTGCCCCTAACACTACTGCAATAAACCCACCATGTGCCAAGATTTTAACTAGAGAAACACACGGTGCCTCTGTTCACAGATATTTAAGAAAGCAGCAGCTGTTAAAAGGAGAGGACAAATGGTGGCACTGTTGGGATGTGGTTGGAGACATACTCTTGGAGGGAAGTGCTGTGTGCCAGAGCAGGCACAATCCTGAAGGAACTGTGGTCATGGGGTGCCACACTAGAGTAGGGACACCGTGTAGGGACTGTGTCCCACAGTAAACCCACACTGGGGTGGAGGAACACAAGTAAGAAGTAAGAAGAAACAGACACCTCCCCAGTCTCCTGCATTGCTCCTCACCTCAACAAAGGGATTAGGAATAGCTGAATGTAACATCTAGCAAGCTCAAGGTGAGTGGAGACCTGGAAGCACGGAGAAGTATTTTACTGAATTCGAACCCAGGGAAGAAAGGTGTTTCTTTGCCAATCGTTTTGTTTAATTGTCTTTTTTTCCCTTAATACACAGATCAGTAATCGAAAGTTTTCTTAACTGGCAATATATTAAGTAAATTCCATGAATCAAGATTGTTTTGCTCATTGATGTGCTTATAAAGTTGTATGGTATATTTCTTAAGTCCTACATACTATGAAATACATTGTTAGAGAAAACGGATCACAGGAAGGAAGTAGAGGGGTATTACTGGCTGTGGCTGTGCTAATGTTTGAACAACAAATTTATGTGGTGAGGCAGCTGCGTGAAGATTCTCACTAAAAACCATGTTTAGATACTGTGTTTGAAGTTTGACAAGCTGTCGCCTACACAGGCTGAGGGTGGGATGGAGGTAATAGGCACCTCTACGCCTGTGGTGTTTTAGCCATGGGAAGTTTTGGCCATGGGAAGAGGCTCAGAAGTGAATTAAGGTGAACTACTGAGAGTGGAAATGAAGCTGGTCAAACAGGGAGACAGCACAAAGCAAACAACACATCTTAAAGCTCAGTATGTTTCCCCACAGCCTCCCCAGGAAGCAATGCTTTAAAGGTCTTCTGAGAGCTCTCATGGTGCTGCCTTGTCTGTCTGTTGGCTGCAAAAGAGAACTCATGCTTTCAAACTTCTTCTTTTTCCCTAAATTGACCAATTGGACATGTGTTTTTTCCTCAGGACCCCCTCTGGGGTCAGTGACCATGTCAGTTTCCTTTTTTGTCCCCATATAAAACAACTCTATGAAAGACTCAGGAATCTGTCACATTAACCTCCTGATGGGTATGGGAAAGTGACATGTAGCATTCTAAACTATAACTCCCTCTTTGACTGAAGAAAGAACAAGTTATGCAACTCCTAGATGGGAGGGAGAACCTTGTTTGACTTATTTGCTTCATTTGATTTTATAACTGCTGCACTGGGTTGCAAAAGGCTGAAAAAATCGATTTTAAACATAGAGCATAAGTTCTGCAGACTAATATTATGATTCATCTACTGCCAACTTCCCCAGTTATTCTCCATTCTTAAAGTTACTTTCATAAATCAGTTGTCTTCCCATTTATTAAAGCATGTGGCAGTCTGTTTATTTAATCATCTCTTGTCCCATTTTCTAATTAAGGGAGATAATGGGGACTCATTTCCTGTCATGGTGAACCTGGCAATCTACAGGTTGTCCTCAACTACCACATTAAAAGTAAGGTTATTTGTAATGCCCGTTTTGTCTGGCAACTCCTTCTCTTCTTCCTGCTCAGCTGAAGAGAAAAATACAGACATGTTTTTTTTCTGCATTTCCACACTGCTGACTCACACTCAAGGACAGGAAAAGGGAAGAAGGTGAAACATTTTTCTGGGAGATGGTGCATCCCAGCAAAGTTAATAATATTGCATCATATGAGGATCCCAAGAATAATTTTGTGAAGGGAGGGAACGCTGGAATACAAAGGGAAAGCACACACCCCAAGTGGAGCACATTCCTACATTGCTCTGCTGCTGGACTTGAGTCACTTCCTGCACCACTCTGGCCCCAAACCTTCATCTGTCATCTTAGTGCAGGACTACTGATACCAACTAACTGCAGCATTAAATAATTTTTGGGCTCTCTGTATTCTAAAGCTGTCGTAACAGTCTTCAGATCACCTCTATTCCTATCTCTGAGATTTTTCAATTTGTATCTTGCTTGTGATTCAACTTCAGCATTTAACAACTACAGCTAATCTAGCAGCACTAGTCTGGCAGAGAAATTCTTTTTTGCAGGACCACCTTCTATCCCTTAGGACAAGTTTAGATAGCATATTAAATTCTCCTATGCAGAAAAAACCAGAGATTCAACATGCCAAAGGAACTACCTTTCAGTGGGCCTTGTTTTTTGCGTTACTTCACAGACTCTCCTCCAATCAGCATAAGAATCACACCTGCAACAGCTCCAATTCCTGCAGAAATGCAGGCAAGCATCACTTTGCCACACTTTCAGAATTGTTTTGTATCAACTATGCTATACACCTCCTTGCAACGCGCCTTTATGTGAAACAACTAAAACATGATGTGGTCCTGGGTACCCTTCGTGACACAGGGATTTGGACTACATGATCTCCATAGGTGCCAGCCAATAGCTCAGCTGTCCTGTGATTCTGTGTAAAAAACCCAATAAATCTCAGTTATTCTAGCACTTCCTAATAGACTTTATGATACAGTATTTTCCAAACTCTGACCTACTAAGAAATGTCTCCCTGATCCCTTTTAAAGTTGGCTAAATATCCACAGTGAGGAGTTGAACTTCTTTCTGAATTGTGCCTTACTTTTCCTTCTCTGCTTATACTTTTTTTATTTGCGTTTGCAAGCAATAGCAAAAGCATTTCCATTTCTGGGCCCTTGCTTCTGGAAACAATTAATTTAATTTTAATCTATTTCAGTCCACAAGGAAATGTCTGGTTTTGTTACACTGCTAATTATCTGAACCCCTGTCTCACCTCATCTATCTCACTTAGATTCAGAGTGTGCTCTGGATCTAACACACTCAACACCTTCACAAACACTTACTAAAAGACTTAAAAAACCTCACAATTCACCTTTATATAGATAACTTCTCCCTTCAAATGCATTTAAATGACTGCTATGAGTGCCATGTTGTTACTGAACAATGAAAAAAGAGAGAATAAAATTATATACTAAATATATAGTACAGGAAGGAAGAAGCATAAGACAAATGAACTTCTATTTTCAAATGGCAGGATTTTCCACCTTGTATTTTTCCATACAAAATACATTGCACTTTTCTCTTTCTACTGAGCCTACTGAGCATTTCACAAATACTTCAGCAGATGGAATGGGTCTATGCCCAGAGGCAGAGTTCACCCTTTAAATTGTCTATGTTGAACCACAGACCTCAGTCCTAAGGAAACTCATGGCAAGAAGTACGAGAAAGACTCAGTGAAGGGAGGAGGAAAATTTACTAGAGCTTTTCCCCAGACCCCACACTTACCAAAGGCTCTAGCTCTTTGCGGTCTATGAGGTTGAGCTCTGTCACAAAATAATAAAAATGTTTGTAACAGGTGTTGACGTGGGCCTCAGCCCCCATAAGGATGATACGGTCAAAGTGATGGATGTAGACATGAACAAACACCCGAAAAAGCCGACAGAGTATCTTCTTGCAGATCTGAAGGAAGTTCTTTGGAAAGGGAACACCTGTGAATAGAGAAGGCAGGGTTGTCATAACCATCCTGTCATCTTCCCAAGACAAAAGCTTTGCAGCAAAGTGTGAGATTGTAACTGCAAACTAGGTTATGACTTCCTAGGCCTCCTTTCCAATCTGGAACATCACTTTATGCATACATTTATTTGACAGCTAGCACCAGAGATAACCAAATACTTTAACACCTTTAATGGATCAAGACTGACAGGAATAAGTCTTTTCTTTTCCCTGTATAATTTAAAGAACAAACATCCAGTATTGTAACGTTCAGAAAGGTGATTTTCACTGCAGTGCACGCCGACCCATTAACATCAATGGATTCACATAATGCAGTGACTGCTCCCCAAACGATACATACAGAGCTCTTCTTAGAAGTAATAGACACTCTTCCTGCTCATGCTACTCAACAGTGGCATTTCACAGCATCAAATTTAATAATGAATTCAAAACAACTGACAGAAGAACCCCATTGCTTTCAACTTCCTCCCAGTTACATGTACCAATCTGATTGCTCCTTTAATAGAAAAAATCTTGCAGAGACACAGGAACAGCTCTTTCAAAACACTTTTGAAGTTACACTCTCTTGTAGCTGGAGACTCCAAAGCAGCTGCAAAAGTACCATTTGCTAATAAACTGTCAGGCATCAACAATGGGGCACTAATAATTCTGTCAAAACTGCCCTTCATTAAAGACTAATCTTGCATGGCATTATGTGCTACTGAGTTGTCCCCAAAATCTTAAAGTTTCATCTCCAGCTATGATTGTCTCTCAGACATAATGACTTTAGTGCCATGCTTGGAACTTTATTGCCACTTTGCTTTGTTGCACAGTCTCCTGATTTTTTAGTTATAGATCATGTTTTAGTTGGATTTGAATCACATAAATGCAGCTATTCCTTCTTAAAAACAAAAAAACCTCACAGCCATCCAGTCCCATACTCCCAAAATGCCCACTTCATGCTCTGAACAAGAAAAACATAATTGGCAGAAAGAAGGTGGAGGTACTAAATTTAACACAGTTGCAAGCTTTCTAGTTTTCAGATTTTAGTCTCCTGTTAAATATTGCTCAGCACTAGTAAGAGTGGTGAATTCATGGACTAATTGCCCAGTTTCACTGAGCGTGATGTGAGGACATACAGTTAGAATTTCCATACCAAATCCAGATTTTTGATTACAGATGACATAAATTATCAACTGTTGCTGTAACCAGTCTAAGTCTTATCAACATAAATGTGCACCTTATGTTGGACTCCCTGGCCAAGGAGGTACCAGGATATATCCTCTGTGGATATGAACATTGGTGTATCTATCAGCACGTGAGTAGGGAAGCACATCAGCCTGCAGAAGTGTCCTGTGCAGTATCCCTGAACTGCTTCTACATCTGCCATTGCTGAGGTGCAGATAATGTTGGGAAATGTCTTGGGTTTTTTTGGCCAAGTGTTTTGTACTGTGTTCACCAGAGTCAAATCCTTTTGAAATAATTTTAAGTAGCTTTAGAGATGCAGTGCATCCCTTCTCACTCCTCATGTACAAACCAGGGATCAGAAAAATAGCTGCATCTATCAAAGCACAACTACTTCATCTTCTTAAGACAACTTTGCTTTTCATTGTCACATCCATTCATTTAAATGCTAAAACTATTATCAAAGGTCACAGAGGAGAAGGCCTGAATGCTCAAGATATGAATTTAAGCATGGTTAAATTACAGAAATGACAATCTGTACAGATGTCTTGGCAACATTTAAATCGCAACTCCACACAATTAGCCAAGCACCTGGATTATAACAATTGTTGTTATTTCCAAGGGCAAAATAAACATAATCTATCAAAAATATAACAGAAACCCCAGTTAGTTATTAACCAGGGGTTATTAGCCAGGGCTTATTAATCAGGGGGATCACTTTCACATTCCTGCCATCAGAGCACAGCTAAATTCAGGAATGATTACAGCAGCAACCTGCTTTACATTTTTGTAAAATCTACCCAAGCCAGAAATCTAAAAACATAGCCATGAAAATGTTAAGTCTTAAAAAAGGAGGAAGGGGAATAACTGGCACTTTTCACTGCAAGCTGGTTCAGTGAACCGAGAGATGAATTCTTGAAAGCACAGTATTTTCTGATTCAGAACAGATATGTCCCAAAGTGGAGAATAATTAGTTTCATCTTCCAAGAGCTGACATATGCTTGTTACTGAAGAATGTTACTGTAATAAAGACATTCCTAGTTCTGTATTAACTGACTAAAACAATCTGAATAAACCAAGCTGAAAAATGCTTTAACTTCTCTACAGTCCATGTTCCCACTTCACAGTTATAGGCAGTAAGTGCAAAAGCCACAGAGCACTTCTGCTGCGAGCAAGGACTTTCTGACAGCTTTTCAGCGGCATTACACAGTCAATTTGAGAACACGTAAACAATACATTAAAATAATAGCTGGTATAGAACAGCCTAGGATTTATAATACACTTGCAGTGTTTCCCCCTGTTCCTCACATGAATCAAGATTTCAGACAAATTGTGTAGCTCCATTTGCTGTTGCAGAACTCCTCCAATTTTGTGAAGCTATATCTGATTCATTTACTCTTAAATAAACAGTCAAACTTGGCTGCTATCACAAATACATCATCTGGGCACAGCGGAATTAGTAATGGCTCTCTGACTTCTCTCCCATTCCTGCAAAACTGATTTACAAACTGACACGGTGTCCTAAAGAGTTAAAAAGCATTTCCTAGTATCACTGAAAGCAACTGGTAACTGTAGTGAGCTAGCTAGACTTCTCAGCCTTGGAGAGCCTGTCAGTCTGTCTGTTTGCCCCCAGCACACAGAGAAGGCTCAAAGTCTGGTCAGCCTCAAGGTACAAACGAGCATATTGAGGTGGCTGCAGCCCTGTTTTGAACATACACTCTGCTGCTCTTTGTGCTCAAAATTAGATAAAAGAGAACAGATTCTGACCTCAATTACAATAGAATGAACCAAGTAATGCCATCAAAATTGAAAAAATCAGAGCAAAATGATTCTAGATTTATATTCTGAGGTCAGAATTTGGCCTAATGTTTTGTTCCCACTGCAACTCTATAGTTATAAATAAATCAACCGCAGAACATAGTAATTTTAAGTGGCTCTTGGGAATGGACTAGCTTAGATTTAGATCATTTGATTTGTTAAGAAGCCTGTTCTCTGTCCTTCAGCTCAGCCACAGCAGCCTTTGCCTTAGAATCACATAATCATCAAAGTTGGAAGAGACCTAGAAGATCATCCACTCCAACTGTTATCCAGCACTGCCACTGTAACCTCTAAAACACTAAACCACATCACCAGCACCAGACCCAGACACCTCTCAAATGCTTCCAGGGATGGAGACGCCACCACCTTGCCCTGGGCAACCTATTGCAGTGCCTGACCACCCTGACAGAGAAATTTTTTTCTAATTACTGATCCCCCTTGTCTTAGCTTAAGGCCATTTCCTCTTCTTCTTCCACTGCAGACACAGCTGGAGAAATCTCCAGTCAGCTGGAACTTCTCCAGTTAACCAGGACTGCTGGTAGATGATTGAGAGTGGTTTGGCAAAAGAACTTGGCAAGTCCTCCTGCCAGTTCCCTCATTACTCTGGGATGGATCCCATCAGGCCCCATAGACTTGTGTTTAATTGGCATAGCAGGTCACTAACCACTTCCTTTTGCATTATGTGGGCTTCACTCAGCTCCCTGTGCCTAACTTCCAGCTCTGGGGGTTGCGTACCCTGAGGATAACTGGTATTGATACTAAAGACTGAGACAAAAAAGGCATTAGGTACGTCACCCTTTTCCTCATCCCCTGTCACTACACTACCCTCTGCATTCAACAAGTGATGGAGACTCTCCTTGACACTCCTTTTGCTGCCAATGTATTTATAGAAAGTTTTTTTGTTGTCTTTACCAGCAGCGGCCAAATCAAGTTCTAGCTGGGCTTTGGCCCTTTAATCTTCTCCCTACAAGGCCTTGCTGCATTCTGATAGTCCTCCAAAGTTACCTGACTGTCCTTCCAGAGACAAGATTCTCTTTTTTTCCTTAAGTTCCAGCCTAAGTTCTCTATTTAACCAGGTCAGTGTTTCTCCCTGACAACTTGTCTTTCTACACATGGGGACAGTCTGCTCCTGAATACTTAACAATTCTTTTCTAAAGCACGTCCTAGACTCCTCTGCTCTTTGGGACTGAGTCTCAAGAAACTCTTGTGAACCAATCTCCTAGACATGCCAAAGTCTGCCTGCTGGAAGTCCAGTGGAAGTTTTTCTGGTGTCCCTCCTAGAAAGCTTCATCAAAATCCTCCTCCTGATCTTGTGGCCTATAGTGAACACCCACAACAACATCACCCAAATTGTGCCTATCCCTTAATTCTCACCCATAAACTCTCAACTGGGTAAAGCTTGATACATTCCAGTTGCTCTCTCAGATAAAGAGCAATTCTACCACCCCACCTCTCTCACCTGTCCTTACTAAAAAATAGATACCCATCATACCCATCCATGGCAATATTCCAGCCATGTGTGTGATCCCACCTTGTCTCAGCAATTGCAATGAGATCATGGCCCAGCGAATGCACATACATTTCCAGTTCTTCTTATTTATTCCCCATGCTGTGTCCATTTGTATGCAGGCACTAATATATATATATATATATGTAATATGTATATCAAATAATATAATCAAGCAACCAGGTTCCCTAGGAGGGGTGTAAGAGAATTTACCATAACCATAAGTACCCACGATGCATTTTGCCCTTTGATCCTCAGCTTCGGGGGCAGCCAAGGAACATCTGTCAGTGCACTGGTTGGTATGCCCTGCTCCCCCGAAGGAAACAATGGTACAAACTTTGCCACTTCGGACCCCAACCCCCAAAGTCCTTTAGTTTAAAGGCCATCTCACCAAACCGGCCAGCCTGCTGCCAAAGACTCTCTTGCTCTTTTTAGACAGTGGGATCCTGTCGCTAGAGCCCGAAGGAATATGACATAGAGTCCAGAGAGAACAAAGCGATGGCAGCCTTTTTAATTAATTAATTGTAATTATACAGAGGCTTATATCCCTTAGCTTGCTTGAAGTTTACGGAAGTGTCAAGAGTGTATTGGACCCTTGGTCAGCCACCTACCAAGTTCATTGGTTAATTCTAACAACACCTATTCCAAAATATTTATCTAAGCAAGAAAGATAACAAAGTGCAGCTGCACAAAACTTAGTCAAAACTTAGTTAATTTACAAAAGCTCCTACAATTGTTTATAGTAGTTTTGCTTGGGAAAATTAGAAAACCTCTCTGCCGACAGCTTTTCAGCAGCCACAGAATCCCATTCCTCCAGAACAGGCTAAAATCATTAAAACATAACCCACTGTTAAAAAAGCCAAAACCTTCTTGATGGCGCCAGCCACGAAGGCAGACATTGATCTGCACAATGCGCCTGCTTCTGGCTGTCCCGGTTTCTCTAACTGGGAGGACAGATGAGGAGATGACTTGGGCAGTGATGTTTCTCACCAGCCTCTCCAGGGCTTTATAGTCTTCCTTGATCCTATATATTTTTTGGCTTGCGGGGTCATTTGTACCCACATGAAACAGTAATGGGGGTAGTGGTCTATGCTTGTGACAAGTTGGGACACCCTTTTGGCAACACCGCGGATCCCAGCCCCCGGAGGGCAGGATACTCCTCATGACTGTCTACCAGGCTGGCAGATGGGTGACTCAGTGCCCCTCAATGGAGTCACCCACTACAACCATTCGCTGTTTCTTTTTACAGTGACGTTCTGCTGGTAAAGTTCTCCTTGTTGGTTCTCCTTGTTCTCCTTGTCTTGCTCAGGGACATCCAAGGCCTTTAAAGCACCACATCTGTTTTTGCATCACAGCAGCATAGTGGAACAACCATGTCGCTTGCCCTGCACCCAAACCTCCCCGTACTCCCTTGATCTTTCTGCTTCTGTTGACTTGCTGGAAAAGGCTACTCCTCACATAAGCAGGGCTCTCTACAACTTCCAAAACTCAACTTGCCTGAAACATTTATGAAGTTCTTAAGTCATTAGAAAATAGAGGGATTTTCTCTTTCTTTTTGAAATCAGCCATATACCCATGGCTCTCTATGGCTATCGACTTAATTCCTTACATGTTCTTAATTTGCTGTCAGGTTATCTGCTCCTGTGCTGGGGTGAGGATCCAGATCTAATCTATCCATCATCAAACAAACATGCAGCACAGTGCTAGCAAAGTGTATCACGACAAAGATCTGTTGTCTTATTTCTTTGCATATTCCACATACATAACTGCAGAGAGTGTCATGGCCTTCCTCTCATGACACTCACTCCCCAAAGGCACAATTACACTGCTATCTGCTCAAAAAGCTGGTCACAATGACATGGAAATGTATGCTGACCATCTTGTGCAGTGATTACCAGTAAGGTACTGGTCTGCTGGTTTAAAACACAGATGTTTTAATGTCATGATGAAGGTCCTAATTTAAATCTGGCTGATACAAAACCTGTTCTTTGTATGATACAAACAACAACAACAAAAAAGGTGGGATAAGAAAGAGAGACTAAAAGTTAAAGAAATTAAATTAGGTGGGGTAAAAAGACCGTAACTAAAGGTCTGAGATGAATGCCACAGGCAAAAAGTTTATCTCATTTGACATATGACAATCTTGAATCTTCTTACTCTAATATGCACCACAACCTCCCTGAAGTAGGTTAATTACACAGGTTAGAGAGGAAACAGAAGAAAAATCATTATACAGCTGGTCTTTGTTGCCTGATTTTCTCTAGGCAAGAATCAGAATGCATTAGATCACAGAAAGACAATGCTGAGGAACCAGAGAGAACAACCTGGCCTTTTGTCTGTCATGTTTCATGCAGTTCTCAACTGGCACACATCTCTGTCTGTACCACGCAAGGAAAATGACCACCTAGTTAAATCTTCAGTGATGGCAGATGCATGACTAGTCTTACCTTCTGTATTTCTGTGGTTTGAAGTCTTGCTTTACTCAAGCGCAGCTGGTAAGTCCTTTGGCAAGTGTACACAAAAATTTTCCTGCACATTTGAAAATCCTTTTAAAGGCCACAATCATAATTTATTCTTTTTTAAAAATACATGTGGGGAAAAAGAGTTTGCCTTCTCTGTTGGCAAAAGCATTGACACTAGTCTATTGCAAATACAGCTGGAAAACATAACAACCTGGTAAAGTAAGAATTGTTTCCAATTCTATAATAAGTAGCAAGAAAACAATGTTACCGGAATCTAACAATTTTGGGAAGTTAGGTGAACCAAACCCTTCTGCTCTTCCTCCTCCCATGTACTCAAAGCACAAAAATTCACAAAAGATGCCCTTTGCTGCAAAAACACCTATCCTGGTCTAAGCCGATGTGTAACGTTATTGCAGTGTGTTAGCCAAGGAAGTGTCTGTCTCAAGGGCAAATGAAAACAATGTTAGTTTTGCTGGACTTTGCTCCTCACACAAATAAGCAGACAGCTGTGAAATATTACAGACAAACTAGACTACCATGTACCTACATCCTCATGATACTGCTCTCCCTTCTGCTGTCAAATCAGAGAGAGCAGAAGAAAGGAAAACACCCTTGACATTATATGGCTTTCTAAGCAAAGTGATATACTTTTTAAGTGGGACTACCTCTAACAGTGTTACTCTTGAGTAACATAAATCAGCAGGCAGGTCCACTGTCAGTTCTTCATCAAAAGTACTCATGTGCTGCCCTGGAGAGAACTCTAAAGGCAACAGGTTACAAATCAGAAAATTGCTGGGATCTTTGCAGTATTTGAACATCTGTAGCAGCTCCTCTGCTGCTGTATTTCAAGAAATGGGTGATGGCACTAAAATTTGCCATTTAATTGTCAATTTCACCATAAGACAAGTCTTATAATGCAAATACTGTGAAACACCAAATTATGCAAAGCATCTGAATTAAACTCTCCCTGAAATCAGAGGACAGAGACCTCAATTCCTGCACTGCATAAGCCAGATACCTTGGACTTTAAGCAAATTTACAATGGCTATTACTTGACTGCAATCTTACCTCCTCCCCTTTACTGATTACTTCTGCTGCTGCTGCAGAGGAACAGAAGAGAAACACTGCAATGCCAGAGAGCCGAGCACTCTTGCTGCCTGTTCCAAGCAAGGATAGTTTTATCCCAGATAATAATCAGGCTGACAAACCCATTAGAATGGATCTGTAACTCTTCAAGGCAAAGAGAACACTGCCATAAAAAGCTGCAGAGTCATGATTATGTGTCAGTGTAATGCATATGCCCTGGAAGATCCATCTTTACCACAATAACAAAAATAGATTTGTTGGATCGCTGTGTTGGAGCACCTTTGTATGGCATTTACACACACACACACACACACACATATATATATATATATATATATATATATATAAAATAAAATTTAGAGAGCAGAAACTATAGTACAGGTGAACAAAATGCAGCCTCTTTTGGGACAGAAAATATAGCAGCCATTTGGCAGTGTAACATCTTTGGAAGGGAAAAGAGAGTTTATTAACCCAGTGAATGAACACAAGGAAAAAGTATGTACGTTTGTACGACACTGGAGCCTGGCCAAGATATCAATGGAAAAACGTTCCTTCCCACTTGGCAGGGTTTGCTAATAGCTATGTTCCTACAGTACTTACAATGGACTGACAATTTCTGGGTAATGATGTGGTTTTGGCTCTCCATGCTGAATGCACCATGAGCCAGCATGGCTTTTATTTTTCTTAACTCCCGATGTCTTCAGGAAACAAACACTCTGGTTCCCCATTAATTTCACAGGGACACTGGAAGACACATGCTGTTCTAAGGGTCCCTCTCCAGAGGGGCTGCAACAGGCAGCAAGATGAAACATTATCAGAAGCAGCAAGCAGCACAATCTTGGTGATGCACTCAGAATCAGACCTCCTGTTGCAAGCACACAGATATTTCAGCAGTTAACTGTAACACAGGGCCCACATCTGACAAAATTCAGCCTGACATTGACAATGACAGTTTAGTATCACAAAATAAACTTTTGTTCTTCAGGTGATTACTGTTCTAAATTCCTTTTCAGTGGGCCATTAGAAGAAATAGGCAGTTCTAACTCAGATCACAGCTCTTATGCCCTCCAATGCAAGGCATTTTCTGACCCTTTGTGCCGACTTAGGAAGCTTTTATGTGTATGGGAATATTCTCAGTGCATATCAAAAGGTGATTTAGAAGTTTTAAATAAGTTATTTCTCCCTCCAGTAAAATGTATCTATTACATGAGATAAGAAAAGACAATTACACAGCAGCAGGCAAAGGAAACTTAATGGAAGATCAGAAGTTGTGATCTTCCCCACCAAAAAAAAAAAACCACCACCAAAACAGAATCCTGGTTCCTGACTGCTTGAGTTGATCCTGATTTTCAACAGCACAGCCTAGAATAAAGTCCAGTGTCCTACGAGAAAATTCTGCAGCAAGAATCATTTGGGGCTTTTAAATCTGTTTTTACATGTTTAACTATTTTTCCTTTTATAACACTGCATCTGGAGGTAACACAACAGATGCTTCTCACTACTCTGTTTTTACAGCTGCTAAAGGGTCTTAAAACTGAATGAACCCATCAACCAAAGGAAAAAAGAGCCAAGCAGCCCCCTCCCGGCACACTTAAGCACTCCCAAACATCAGAATGTTAAGCCAGCTTCCTCCTTCAGTAGACTGAAACTGCAACCTGAGCTACTCTGTCTTCAGTTACTACCAATCCATGCTCTGGCTCAGCCAAGGACCTCCCCAGGCACCCACAGTTTTGCTTCTTTTGTTTCCTCAGAACTGCCTTACTGGAAAGGGTCGGTCCCTCCCTCTCATGCAAACACTGATGAATGTTCAAACACAAAACAGGATAACCAGCTTTTCTCTGAGGAACACTCGAGCACATGCCCAGTATCAGGTTCAGTTCCAAAGGCCATGGTGACTGTTTTCATTTCAGAGCAAGGCCAGAGAATGTAATGTTGTGTCTTTTACATATCACATATTTTTTGGCAGTATTTCCAGAGCTAAGGACACTCAAATCTTTTTCTACGGTTTTTTGTTTTGCTTATCAAGGGAAAACTGATGAATCTGGGCAGCACTCTTCATGCCATCTTGAAGCCACTGTGCTTAAAGGAAGAGAAGACTTGCAATGGCAGAAGGTGGCAGAAGACATAAACTTTGTTGACCAGTGGGTCAAGTCCTGCTCATGGAAGTGCTCCTGCATTTTGCAGTAAATATTCACCTGAAGTAAATGTTCATCTCATAAAAGGAAAGCCAATTCAAATCATTCTGGAAAAGGAACCAGAGTACACAGGACTTTACACTCACAGATGACAGCACTTTCCAAGAAATTTCAGGTTATATCAGCAGGCACACGCACACACACAAATCCACACATATGCATACAGTGAAGCCTGCAGAAAAGCTATCATTGACTGATAGGTCTTGGATCCAGCATAATTCCAAACCAGGAACTAAAATAATATAAAGAGAATTTGAATATTTTGATTGCATATGCCCCTATAAGGCTTATCTTTACTGTTAAAGTATAGGCCAAAGATGCTTGGATTTACAGGGCACTCAAAACCTACTAATGTCTGAGCAAAGGGAGCTACTATCATTTAAACAGATTATTCCAGTATGTCATTAATAGATAAGATCTGACTCTTCAGATGCCTGGGGTCCATCTGGTACCTGGAAATCAAAGAAAGTTTTGCCACTAATTCCATTGAAAATGAGTCTGGAAAATCAATAAGCAAGAGTATCCTACTTCTTTTAAAGAAAACCTAAGCAGAATAATAATATTTTAATATCACTAGCAAAAGACAATTATAGAAACAATTTCAAAAGTTGCAATAACCCAACCTAAACCAATGACTTTTGCAAGATTCATGGGTTAAGTAAAATTTTGAATAAAAATAAATCAACAAAGATCAAATGCACTACCGGATCAAAAGTTCAAGATAACAAATAAAAGGGTTATTTTAAGACATAACTAGCCAAAAGTAAGTTGATTTGCTCTATTATCAAGTTCTGCTGAGAAAGGGAGGCACCCTGATTTCACGGGAGTAAAATTTTCTTTTACAGATTTATTACAAGGTTAGTACAAACTCAGTCCTTCCCTAAGCTGGCATCCATCATCTGATTCTAAGAAAGGCAACAGTAAGAAACTTAATTGCTCCATTCCCTGCAGTAGTATAACATGAATGCTTAGATTTTTCTTGGATGACCAATTTTAGAGGCCACTGAAGTTGGAGTACGATCTGCTTCAGCATTCTCTGGGTTCTTGCTCTTTATTCTTTTAGCTCACCCACTCATAACACCTTAGCCTGCTTGACTTTGTTTGGCAGTTATTTGTAAGCAAGCACAGCAGTTTAGCCATTTTCTGCTATTTCAATTTAGTGCTCAAATGTATTGCATCAACCAAGAACTAATCTGGTGCCCTCACTGTGTAAGACTTTTGTAAACATCTCCTCCCCCTTTCAAGATCACAGAAAACTCTTTAACACTTGCCTACTGCCCTTTACTTTATTCCTTCAGGCAGTAAAGTTTCACCACACTCCTGGAAGTTAATGCTCTGTATGGCCTTGGATTGAGATTGTCCGTCGCTCTGAATCACGTCCTGCCTCTTACACATTCCCATCATCCAGTGTAAGGTTTATCCAAAGAACCTTTTGTTTGTGTCATTCACATAGTGACATGATCAAATAATTAATAATTTCTGAGAATTTAAAAGCTGCTCCAAGCTTTTCCTTTTCCTTTGAGACCATCAAAGCTAAAAGTAAACATTGAGAGTTTTGCGCTTCTGCTTCAAAAAAAAAAAACCAAAAGGAAAAACCCAATTCTAAATGCAGATGACATCAAAAAACAAGTGAAATATAAATTGGAAGCGTTGTGGCTGTCTCTCTTGGAATAACCATGTTCGGAAAAAAGCACTGTGTGGAGTTCAAACGTGGTATGCAGATGATAAGTTTAATAGGTATCTTTAAGTACCATTAGGTAACTTTACAGCTTGTCCCCGGCGAACAGGGGAAGTGGGCCATTAAAGATGCAGTACTAAGAAAGAACCATCAGCCAAAGCCAGCAGAGGCTGGTTGGTTGAATTACTGACTGGAGTCTGCAGTTGAGAGGCCTTGCACTCATTTCTTTGTCTGTCTCAGTCAACAGGAATTAACAATTGAAAGTTTTAAAAAGAAAGCAGCATCCATTTCACTCTGCAAAGAGCACTGGAAGTTCCCCCGTAAAGACAAACTACTCGTCTTTTTGGGATCATATTCTGACAAACAGGTTATTAATGAAAACTTTAGTCAGTGAGTAACAGAACTGGTGGTGGAAGATAACAGCTTTAAATTCCTATCTGGGTGAATAAATCTAGACCAGAAGAATATATACATTATAGGAAAGAATGCTGGGGACATATAGCACCCAAGAAGAGACAAAATATAAACAAGAGGAAGATAGAATCTGTTTTATTCAAGAAGAAAATATTATGAAGAAAAAGGAAAGTAAAAATAATCTGTAACTAGTAAGCCTGATATTTAACATTCTTGGTTTTGTAGTCAGCCACTCTACTGTGAAGGCAAGTTTAAGTTTTATATAATTTAAAATTTATCTGTGATTTGATTCATAATCTGTATTTCTATCCTTCTTCTCTTTGCCTACAAGACATATCATCCAAGATGTATTTTCTGAACAAGTAAGTGTGTATAAGTAGCTACACTCTGAGGGGTTTTACAGAAATGGATTTTGCTTGCTACACCTTCTGTTATCCCTCCCCAGAGTCACCTGCCGGTGTCTCCGAGCAGCTGTCAGCTACACTGCCTCAAGCGGTTTTGGAAGAACGGGGTTGTCATTTGCCAGTTACAGCAGAGAACATTTTGGTAGCGTCAGATTCAGGCTAGTTTGCCGTCTAAGGTTATACTACAAAATGCCATTTAAAATGTAGTTATAAGCATATCAGAAATGGTAACACTTGTTCTAAGTGACCACATTATAAACAGTGGTGGAATGGTTAGAGGACTGCAATGAAGGGATGCT
This sequence comes from Amblyornis subalaris, assembly GCA_018881555.1. Taxonomy (NCBI): domain Eukaryota; kingdom Metazoa; phylum Chordata; class Aves; order Passeriformes; family Ptilonorhynchidae; genus Amblyornis; species Amblyornis subalaris. Next base: position 1,983,945 of record JACAXG010000116.1, on the reverse strand, counting down.
GGCTTTTAAGGAAGGAGAGGCAGGGACGGTGATGTGGGGAGTGATCTGCTGTGTGCGAGCATTTGAAATGCAAACAGCTCTGCCTTGGGACAGGACAGGAATCAGTCAAGAGCTTCTGCATCAAGATAAGTGAGCAGCCCAGCATGGGCTGTGGTGGATACCTGCTACAGCTTGCCCACTCAGTGAAAAGTAGATAATGCCTTCAGCAAACCAGCAGAAGTTTAAGAGTCACAGCCTCTGGTGAGGGGAACTTTAACGACCCTTAACATCGACTGGAACAACAGTCTAGCCGGACTCAAGTAATCTAGGATGCTTCTTGAGTGCATTGCAGGCTCCTGGAACACATAGTGGAGGACCCAAGAAGTAGAGGTGCTCAGCCAGGTCTGATACTCAAAGAAGATGGAAGAACTGTTGGGAACATGAAAGTTAGAGGCTGCTCTGGCTGCAGTGACGACAAAGTGGTGAGGTCAGGATCCTAAAAGGAGATAGGAAGGCAAAAATCAAGATCACAGCCTTAGATTACACAAAAAGCCATTTCCACCTCTTCAGGGGTCTGCTTGTGAAGAATCCCATGGGATAAAATCCATGCAGAAGAAGGTTCCAGTAGGGCTGACTGATATACAAGGATAACCTCCCATAGCTCAAGAAAGGTCTGTTCAGACAAGTATGAAATCAAGCAGGAAAATTTTCCAGGAGGTCTGCATGGATGAGCAATGACCATATTGCTCCTAACAGGAGCTGAATCTTGGAAGGTACGTGAACAGCAACGATAAAGGATTTTACAAGTATATAAGCAGCAATAGAAAAACAAAGCAAAATATGGGTCTGTTCCTGAATGGAGTACAGGAACTGGTGCACGTGAAATGACACAGAAAAGTCAGTGCCTTCCTAGGCTCAGTCTTTACTATTAAGGTTGGCCTTTAGAAATCCAAGGCCTCTAAGACCAGAGGGAAAGTATAGAAAAAAGAATAATTACCCTCAGAGGAGGAGAACTGACTTAGGGAAAAGTTAAGCATACTTGACATGCGTAAATCCATGGGGCCTGAAGGGATGCATCCAAAAGTCCTGAGGCTACTGTCTGTTACTGCAAGGCCACTCTTGACTACCTTTGAAAGGTCACGGTGATTGAGGAACATTCCTGGAAACCGGGAGAAAGCAAAGATCACTCCTCTCCTCAAGAAGGGTGAGTAGGAAGTGTGGAGAACTCCAGGACACACAGCCTCACCCCAGCCTCTGGGAATGTGTTGGGATAAAATCCTCCTGAAACACATTTTCAAATACGTGAAGGACAAGAAGTTTATTGAGAGTAGTCAGCATGGATTTATGAGGGGAAAACACATTTGTCCAACCTGATGGCTTTTACAATGAGGTCACTAGCTAGGCAGATAATGGGGATTGCAGCTGACGTTCTTTACCTTGACTCCAGCGAAGTCACTGTATCCCTGCCATCACAGACAAGCTGACGAAGTATGAGTTAGAAAAGCGGACAATAACATGGGCTGAAAATGGGCTCAGGTGCTGGGCCCAAAGGGTTACTACCAGCAGCATGAAAGCTAGTTGAAGGCAAATCAGTAGCTGTGTATCTCAAGGCTCAATACTGTGCCAGTACAGTTTAACCTTTACACTAATGACCTGGAGGATGGGGTCAGAGTACACCCTCAGGAAGTTTGCAGATGACTCAAAGCTGAGAGGAGTAACTGATACACCATATGGGTGCACTGCTGCTCAGAAGGACCTAAACAAGTTGGAAAAATAGGCAGAGAGAAATATCATTAAGTTCAGCAAGGGTAAATGTACAGTCCTGCTCCCGAGGATGAACAAGTGAGGCACCAGCACATTCTGGCAGCTGAGTGGCTGGAAAGCAGCTTTGCTGAGGAGGATCTTTGGAATCTGGCAGACCAAGCTGACCATAGGTGAGCAATATGCCCACAGGGTGAAAAAGGCCAACAGCATCCTGGGCTGAATTAAGAAGAGCACTAGCAGCAGGTCAAAGGAGGTGATCCTTCCCTCTACTCAGCCCTGGTGAGGCTGCATGTGAGTGCGGGTCCAATTCTGGGCTCCTCAGTAGAAGAAAGGCATGAATTTAACTGAACTGTGTCCAGTGCAGGGCCACAAAGATAATGGATGAAGGGACTAAAACATCTCTCATGTGGAGAGGCTCAGAGGTTGGACCCTTCACTTTGGAGAGAGAAGACTCAGGGGATCTTATCTATCTTATCTAAATACCTGATGAGAGGGAATGAAGATGAGGGGGCAGATTCTTCTCTGTAGACTAACTGGCAGGACAAGAGACAAATGGCATGAATTAAAAGACATGAAATACCACCTGAACACAAAAAAACATTTTTTTGCTTTGAAAGTGGTCAAGGACTGCAACAGGTTGCCCAGAAAGGTTGTGGAATCTCCATCCGTGAACTGGGCAACCTGCTCTATATGACCCTGCTTTGAGCAGGGAGGTTGGACTAGATGATTTCAAGAGGTCTCTTTCAGCCTAAATTATTCTGTGACTCTCTAGCTCTGTCCAGTACAGCTCCAAATGCAAGGATCAGTGCCAGAGAGCTCACCGTCTTACCATGCTGCACTCATGGCCTTTAAGGAGCACCTTTACACCACAGCTGCTAGGGGATGATTTTAATATGATCATATTAGGAGGTGACCAGGCCTGTTCCCATCAACCAACCTGGAATTATACTGTACAAGTCCCATCTGGAATTGTATTTCAACAGCTATAGGAGTACTTTGACAGAATAACTTAGGTACCAGACCTAGACCAAACACTACTGATTACAGGTATCTTGACAGGTTCAGAGAGCAATTCATTTCCCAACAGTAAGAGAGGAATGTATGCACACTAGTACTTCTGCCCAGCAGCACAACCTGAAGACTGGGAACAGATTCAGGGATGCAGATAACTTAGTTACATGCTCAGCCAGGTACCTTGGTGAAGGCAGAATATGACTTTGACACTGGACAGTTTGTTTTCTCATTGCTGGAAGAGTGAAAGCTAGTTATCACTGGAAATATTTGTAAATATCTATCTAGTAGTCTCGTGACAGTTTACATTATCACAATAAGTAACATCCAATAAGACTGAAAAGGAGTTGCTCAGCTTGAAAATGTAATATTCCAAAAGTTAAACTATTAAAAGAAATGGGGACTCTGAATTCTCTAAAGGAAGAGTGTTTTAATAAGACCTTTAAATCCATTTGTGGCCTCCATAGATATATATCCCCACGATGCTGAAAGGAGGCACAGTTCATTAGTTGTTGCTATTTCCAGTGAGCTTTTATGGGTTTAGGTGCAGGATAAAGCAAGAGTCGAAGTAGCTTTCAAAGGTGGCTGTAATTTTTTTTAACATGATCTCTGCAGCTGCCTGACACAGAACTTTTTGTCAAAGCAGAAATCCAGTTTTGTTGTCCTGTGCTACATGTCCCATTAAACTGGGTTTTGTACACTACAATAGTAGTGGTGTACGGCTGAGGATTCCATCTGTTGGAGAAATTTTCTGTCACCTTTAGGACAGTCTTGGCTAAGCAGTGAATACAGACCGCAACTGATGAAAAGAACTGTTGTTTTTTTTTTTTTTTTTATCACCTATTTCTTTGTTTTGGCCTACACACTCTGAAATACTTCTAATGACAGAATGCTCCCATTAATGCCATATAGAATCCACCTGTCTTAGAAAGGTTTTATAAAAGATTCAGATTCTAGATTTAAAAATCTCACTGGAAGTCAATGACATTTAGAGCCTGACTCTGCTTCTCCTGTATTTATGAGACCCAGCCTGATGATAAAAAATGTCACGGGAAATTGCATTACCAACAAAACAAGACCCTGATACAACAAACATAGCTTCTGTAAATTAGCCCTATAAAAACTCACGTAAAGAAAAGCCTGTTCAAAAAATTCAAGGAAGGTCCCATTGTCATCAGCATTCACTTTGAGAATTAAAAGATTTTTAAGGTTTATTTAAAGAGAACCGTAATCTTGTAGGTCCTGAGTAAACAAACAGCTAGGCAAAATCTTTCCGTTAGATCTACAATTTTAATTCCCCTAGAAACTCCATCAAGCATTCTCCTGGAGGGCTAGAAATGCATGGGATTGGAGTCTTTCTAAAGTCTTTCAGTTTTCATCCTCTTTACTCTAAATGCATACACAAAGCTAGGAGTTTAGGAAATTACTGAAATTACCCTGTGCGTGTGACCCATTTCCGGACCCACAAACAAACCACCGTGCAAGTAGAAAAATAATTTCTACTCAGAATTTCCTACCTGAACAGCTACTTAAACACTATGTAGACTACTTTGATTACCTGATATTTGGTCTTTAATTTGCTGAGTGAAATAGTAACATTTACCTTGCCTTATAGAGGTCTTGAACAACTACATCTCATTAAACAAAAAACCCCAAACCAAGCCCTAAAAATCCAAAATAAAGGCAGTCATGGTATGCAACGAATTTTAAAGCATATAAATTCTAAACAGATGTATTGTTATAATACCCAAATATTCATTGGCACTTTTCTAAAAGTTATGATGTCATCCAGCATGTGGTTTGGACATGTTTCTGCTGCTGAGTGGTATACCCAGCCTTAGGGATTTGACTATTAGAGGACTGAGTTTTTTCTGTTAAGGCTGGCTAAAGTCAATGCTGTACAAACAACAATCACCATTATCTCACCATACTAATGTAGACAGTACACATTTATTGGTAAACTATAATGTTTCTCAGTTCACCTGAACATCAGTTCTTTAAAAGAAAAAATACTTCTTTCCATACCCAGATGAGAGGTTTGTCTTTCAAGGACATGCTGTTCATTGTCCTCCCTTTTCCCTTCCAACTATTAATTGACTATGATTATTCCCTTCTGGATTATCTCTGATTCCTGTTGATTTTTCAGCAACCATCCTTTTGTTTCTAAATGAGTCGAAGTGCCACTGATGCACATTGCGAGAAGGAAATACAAGTTTCCACTGTATATTTTCAAGCATATGAAATGGCACTCTCTCTCTGAAGTTCCTAGACATGACTTACTGTGAGATGGAAAGAAACAAAAAAATCCTCTGTGTTAGCACTGTTGGTAAAGCCCATTTCACTCTGTAGGGTTGCTGAGATGCTCTGAGCATGTCAGATCTTTTCTAATCTTTGACTTTCCTGCAAGTCGTTTTTTCTGCTCAGTCATACAAAACAGTCACTGAACAGGTATCACATATATCCCCTATTCCAAGGATTCTAAGCATGACTCAGAGGATTTTCCAAGTGAAGCAAACTTCTGGAAAGGGAGACACATGAAACACTACAGAGATCTGTGTTTCTACGGAATTCCTATATCCATTTGCACATGGAGGAGCCAATTACCATAAATCATCTGCTGCAGAGCATCTTGTGTCAGACTTAAGAGAAAATGGAACAATTTAGACCTTGGTTTTTGTGGCTTTTCTCTGCCCGGAAACAACACTTTTAGGTCAAATGTGTAATCCACAAATTGTGTAATGACCCCAAGACTTGGGGTCTCATACAAACAGTGTCAGACACCAAAAATTATTTGATCTTTCCACAGTCCATATGCTGCACATGTAAGTTCTGTGGTACTATAACTGAAGAATTTGTACTGTAAGGGTTGTTCATCCCTGTGACACAGAGCTTACAACTCAGCCCAAGAATGACTGTCAGGCTGCAGAGCCTTTCTCTGGGGAGCCTACTATTAATGTGAGTTACAGCATAACAACAGTGGCCTGGCATCTCTCAGTGCACTACTTAGGCACACGTAGCCTATGTTAAACATCAGTGGAGGAGAAGTAAAGTTTGTTGCTTCAAGAGAGCTTATGCAGACCTATCCGCATGGCTTGCAGAAGGTAACAGTGAAGGCAATTGCTCGCATTATTTCTTTTACTCATCAGATCTGTTTGCAGTTCAAGCACTTGTGACAGATACATTCATAAGGCTGGCCTTCATCTTTCAGCTTCAAATGCCAAAAGGCATATCCAGGATGCACACTTCATTTCCTGTTTCACTGCAAGCAATTTTTGGAATGTGTTGGTTGATGGGTTTCAGTCAAAACTGCTCAGCTTACAGGGAAAAAAAAGACAATTATATAAGCACTTACCATATTAAGAAGAGAATGAAAGAGAACAATTAAATTAAATTAAATGTTGTATATCTGTGCAATTCCAACAGTCAAATGGCAAGTAGACTTTTGTGGGGTAATAGCTCTGCATAGAGGTACCTTATGGGCAGATTGGAGACTTGATAGAGTTCTACAGTGCTTAAAAACCATGAACATGTATAGTTGTACACCTCACATATACAGCCAGAGGATGGTTGTTTAAGGAGCAAGCAAGCAAGTCACATAGAAAGGCATGCACCAGTGGACCAAGAAAACACAGCTCACAATTATCAGGGACTCACCACCAGCTAACACTCACCACCTACAGACATGTCTTGTATTGGTCACATTTATAGAAGCATTTGCATTGCAGCTCTGGAAACCCAGGACTTCTGCTTTGATTTTTTCAGGACGTTAAAAAGTTGTAAGAAAGCATTTTATGCTTTCTTTGATAGACCCATAGAAACACACAGAGGAATAACCTACCAAAGCTTTTAAGTCTTGTTTTAGTTTTTCTGAAGCCAGGCAGTCCCTCAGTACATAACAGTTTTCAGTGCTAGAATCAGAGCACACATTTGTCCTATTGAAGCATGGAGCATAAGCTCACAAGCATCCATTTTTGTTGAGTTGTTCTAGTTTTTTCAGTTACTTTATTTTCTACCACTCAGTGTGGATCTATGCACACTTCAAAAATTTTTGTGCTGCTTACTTTCTGAAGTCTCCGTTAGCAAGGATATTGTAAAAAACATATTTTGGGAGTATTACAGTACAACTGGCTAATATGAACCATCTGTTTTCGAGAGGAAAACAATCATTCGTTTAAATGAGCATGTCTTGCTCATTTCTGAAACATTAAATGAAGGAATATGTTTTACAGCAGAATCACTAACTAGTATTTGCATACACAGCACCAGCTGTGAATCCTGTGTGGTGTTAATAGTTTGGCAGCTACGACAAATGCACTAGCGAGCTCTTCTCCATTAGTGAGCCAATGATGACTTGAAACTGTTTCCAAGGGTAATTCAGCTTTTCCTGAATGTAGCACATAATCAAGCTTCAACGTATTCCATTTAATGAATGGCTGAATTACTCTATCACAGTCTTGCAGTACATATACAACAAGCCTTGGGTGCCTTTGCCGAGGACAAAAGGACAGTGAATAAGCAGAAGGTTTGTGTCTACCATAGAAAAGTTGTTCTGACAAAATGAACACTATCCTTAATGGTCCAAAGACTGACGATGATGCAAGACTGACCTCTGCTTTTTTCTTCTCTGCCTCCTAAGCAACCTTATATGTTTGTGTTCAGGGTTGCATCAACTTACATTTAAAAAAAAAAAAAGAGACTGTTGTCCTTCCTACTTCCTGTTATCTGTTAAGGTATCAGGCCTCTCACAGCCCTTAATAATCAATATACTAGAAGAAATACAGCTGTCTTTTTCAAGATGACTTCATAGTCAAGATTTCAAGTACCCCAAAGTACTGAGTAGCTAAGGAACAGAGTATTGACAATCCTCTGCACGAGGGACTACAGTGGCCCACATACCACAGAAATGGTGAATCCAACAACCACAAAGCTAAAGGGAAGTCACTCAGAGTCTTCTGAACCACCAGCATTGTCCCTACCTTCCACTTTTTTAGTATGACCTTTTCCAACATAAACACATGCAAACACACTCCTGAAGAAAAGATAACACGTAAGATGCAGCCATGCAGACAAGGACTACTCATGCTGTGCAGCACTACCAGTAAGTCTTCAGCAGAAGACAGTGGACAAACCAATGTGATGGAGAAAAATCTATTCTAGCAGAAGCCACACTAAACAGCTTTTCTCTGGAAATAATTTTTCTTCCCATAATCTCTTGCTGACTTTTTTTTTCTCTGAGCATATAAAGCTCCTCAAGGCAGAGAACTTCTGCAGAACTAGGCACAGAAATGTACTAATACAATTGTCTTTCAATGGTAAACACACAAGTGACTTAATCACACATAAATAATAGTGTTAAGAAAGAACATTGTGTTTACAAATGTTTCAGGTTACCTGAGTATGTAACTCCTGCTTTTGTGTTTAAAGATAAAAGAATAATAGAATTCCTTATGTTTGAAAAGACCCTTAAGATTGAGTTAAACTGTAAACCTAAAACTGCTACATCCACCACAAAGCCATATGCCCAAGTGCCTTCTACATAACATCTCCGTGTCTTTTAAATATCTCCAGAGATGATGACCCAAGCACTTCTCTGGGCAGCCTGTTCCAATGCTCAATAACGCTTTTCCTGGAGAAATTTTTTCTAGAGAAATTTTTCCTACTATTAAATCAAAACTTCTCCTGGCCATTTCCTCTTGTCTAGTTGCTTATTACCTGCAAGCAGAGGCCGACCCTCACCTGCCTACAACCTCCTGTCAGGGACTTGTAGAGAGTGATGCCTCCATCAGCCTCTTTTTCTCCAGACTAAACAACCCCAGCTCCCTCAGCCACTCCACATAAGACGTGCTCCAGACCTTTCATCAGCCTTGTTGCCCTTCTCTGAACTAGGTTCCAGCACTTCAATGTGCTTCTTGTAGTGAGGGGCCCTGAACTGGGCACAGGATTCAAGGTGGGGCCTCACCAGTGCCAAGTATGGGGGGAAGATCACTGCACTGGTCCTGCCCTGGCCACACTATTTCTGATACAAAGGCTCACACATGGCTTTTATCCACACCATGTTTTTTTAGCTATGTATTTTCTACACACATTTTGACCTTCCTCAAAAAAATATCTATAAAGGACATGAGAACCTCATTTAAAAGCAACTAGTAAGTTTTTCCCCTCATAAGGTTTCTGATTTTGCTCTATTTACATACTCTATGTGAATTTAGAAGGCCAGAATTTTATTTGGCCAAATGTCCTGGTTTGAAAGACAGGTGTCTGTCGAGGAAGGTGGGAAACCTTCCTTGGATAGAGGATGACCCCCCTCCCTCCTCCGAATTACTATTCTTTTGAAATTAAGGGGCTATCAGGCAAAGATGTGGTAAAAAGAATAACAGTTCTTTACTAGGGTTATATATCTATATATCTATAGATATAACAAGACAGACAAACGGCAGCAATAAGAGAACAGACAAACCAGTCACAGTCCTTTCTCTGTCGTTGGGCAATTCTCTGTTGGGGCAGAGAGGCTGCGGTGACTCCCCCGCGGCTGCAGGGTGTGCTGTGGTGCAAAGGCAGTGACCTCTCCACATGGCAATGGCGGCTCCGGTGAGCAGGAGAGGGAGAGGGGAGATCGCTCCTGGTGCAAACCCACGGGGCAGCAGCCCGGCTCAGCACCAACCTCGGCAGCAGGCAGCAAGCAGTGCAGGCAGGCAGGGTAGACTGGGGAGTGCTGGACCTCAGTATCGCCCACCGAGGGGCCAGAGGAAGGCAGGAACAGCAGAGACAAGCAGACCCTGGCAGCGACCCATGTGGAGTGGAAACCCAGGCTGGTGGCAGAGGCGAGCAGCTCCAGGCGGCGGCAGCCACAGCATAACTCTGCACCCTATGCCACGGCAGGACCCCTGCGGAGACGTCATAGTGTATCCATGCTCTGGAGCGAGCGGGCGGAGATGTCGCAGTGTAGCGGTGCTCCCAGAGCAAAAAATTCGGCACTCGCTGCAGACACAACTGTTCTCTCTGAACGCCGAGCCCAGAAGCAAGTAGCAAGCTCGATCTCCACCCCTCTCTCGCCAAAGTCTCGAGAAGTCCCCCTTCACCTCTCACGATGAGAGGATCCAGCCTCTGGGGAAACAAGCCCCTTGCCAGCATCTCTAGCTCTTGTTTCTTTAACTGGGGAAATTGTCCTGGCATCTGGGTTGGGCAAGCGATTCCTTCTGTCCTTATGTTTCGCCCATTCTGGGTGATTAGTGTGGAATGCGGTTGGACAGACAACTTTCTTTGCTCTTAAGTATCACTCATTAGTTCCCGGCCAGCCCCTCCCCACCTACACAGGCTCCCTGCTACATGGGGGAAAGAAAAGACATTTTCGTTTGTCAAACCCATAACATCGAACTGAAAGGTAATATTGATGTTTCTGGCTGAAGCAAAGATCTTGTCCTGGATTTAGGCTTTCCAGAAGTCCCCTTAGAGCCACACCAAGTGGCACTCCACCCACTCCACAGTGAAGTCAAATTAAAATCAAATTACTTTAAAAAAATTAAGACTAAATTATTTTATTTTCATACCTATATGATCACACTTCATTCCGATGAATGTTGCCATATCTCTGGGGCAGCCGATGACCCCCTGACATGCACCTCTTCCCTTCGCTATCATCCTTAAGGATAATATCCTTAAGGATAATACTCAGTGAAAGTAGGGACTACCATGAATTTTCTACGATATTTCTGAGCCTAAATAACAATGTCAACTTGGCAAAATAAAGATAAGCAAAAAGTAGTCACTAAGAAAATTGATACTTGTGAATTTTATTTTGTTTGTGTTCCAAACAATGAACCAGAAAACTCATTATTATACATAAATTCTTCTCCTACACATATTCTGCTTTGCAGTCAATGACACAAGGTCTGTTTTATAAGGGTTCACATAAGGAGCTATCTCCCTTATTCATCAGGGGAAGGAATACACACACCACTGCAGAACGCAGACTACTCAGTTCTACAAAACCCACTTTCCAAGGTAAAGCAGGTTCAAGGTATCACATATCCCACACTTTTTGAGTTGGGCACAAGCTCAACCTCTGTGAAGGCGGATAAAGAGAAGAGGTCAAAAGTTCAGTTAGGGTAGAAGTTGTGCTTGTGCCGTTGCTGATTCTCAGAGAGACTAAAGTAAATAGTGTCCCACAGTGTATGCAATCACAACGTGCTGGGCAGCTACTGGACAGACCACCCCAGTTCCCACCTGGGACACCACTTCTTGCAGATGTTCTGCACTTCTTTCTTTCTCCAAAACCAGCATCAGAGTGAGCAGAGATCCTGAAACCTCTGCAAAGACAGCTAACGCATCTCTCTACTCACAAGTTTTCCCTCCACCACCATTCATGCCACAACTTAAGTTGATTCTTTTTTTTTTTTCTCCAAGTTTCTGTAGCATGGAGAATGGAAGAAGAAAGGCACTGAGACCCGCTTTTCAATCTGTTAGCAAAAGTGCTTTTTAGCCATTAATGACAAACCTAATACAGAAAACATGGCACACAAGGCATCGGATTCCCAAAATACACTCTCCAGGTGACACAGCATTCCTTCATACCAGCAGTGCCAAATCCTCCTCATGGAAAAGCAGAGAGTACACTAATGGATTTACACTTACTTTCTACTGCATATATTTTCTATTACCATCAGAACTAGACCGACGAATGGGTTAATTCATATGTCTGAGCTGGCAGTGGACCTTTATGTACCTCAAACAGCACATCTAGCAACAGATCAATGGGGTACACTGAGGAAGGCATGTGAGAAGGATAACGATAGGGCTTGAGGATTGTCTAGACTACTCCCAAGCTTCAGTCCCTATTCTTATGTAAGTAGAATACCTAAACTAATCAAGGCATTTTAGATGTCAGATACAAATAGGGAATCAGATTGCTCCAAAATATAATCAGTCAACAAGAAAGTAATGCAATACTAAGAAGACCAGATAGATAGCTTCTACTAAACTGCATCACTCACCATCTAAACAGGCTTAATGCAATTTTCATCAATCTTCTGTGATGGTACTCTTAAAGCATACTTGGTTTGTGGGCTGGTTCATCTGCCAGCTTAATTTACTTACAACCACCTGTTAGATCCTGAACCACAGGAACAGGAAAAAGGGGAGAGGAGGACAAAGCTCAGACATGTAATCTAGTAGTAAAATCTCTAACTGATATTTTCCAGGCACATATATTTCAAGACACTAAACTTTCTAAGAGGATAGCTGTGCTGCTGCTGTAACATACATATACACACAGAATTCATAAAGTTTAATGACTAGAGGAAAGCTATAGCCATAGAATAGTCTGTGTCTTTCAGAATTTTCTTCATTTCATTGGCACAAAGATTAATTCAAAGCTCTTGGCAAGCACATCCATGTTGAAGGAGTGATCAAGAAAGCGCAGCAAATGGGATATGCAGATAAGTTTTACAAAACAAAACTCTTCTATAGCCCAAATCCATCAATAGTGTGGCAGGTGTAAAGATCAAGCAGAAAGGATTGTTTTGATTTTACATTAGTCTTCAGGTGGCAGCCTACAGCTATATGCATCCATCACTGGGTGACTGAATTACCAGTGAACAGCCAGCAATCTGACCCCTCCCTTTGGCTCCTGGCAAAGCTTTGTCTTAAAAAGAAGGAAACAAACCAGCTATAGAGATTGTACATTTTTTATTGCAGGGCAGGTGTGCACGAAGCAATGGCAGTTCCTCGATAGTGCAATTGCAATGGCTGAAAAAAAATGAAGAAAAAGTATATGCAGGAAATGCCAGCAAACACCACTTTGCCCACACCACGGACACCTCCTCATACTTTGGAACAGGAATACAACAGAGATAACTAGATAACTGTAAGAAAAAGTAAGTGATGTCAAACACTCTCGCCACATTTCTACAGGCTGTTTTGTGAAGAGGCCTTTGCTCAGTAAATTGGTTGAGCACAGTCTAGTCACATTCACCAGTCATCTGCTCTCTGCCCCTGCAGGAGAGCGGCCCAAGCAATAACTATTATTACTAGATAGAGATCCAGAAAAATTCTACCACAGTATTAGTAACAAACTATTGAAAAATTAGAATCATATCCACAAAGGGCCCTCCAGAGTCTCGGTCTGCTTTTGTAGATGCATTGTGGTGACATACTGGGGTTCTCTTTTAGAAGCAGCATCACACACATGGTCTGTGCAGAAACTCTGAAGCTGCTAGCTACCAAAATTTACTAGTGAAACATGGAACAGCCAGTGTATTTCTAAAGATGCATTAATTTTTCAGCTGAAGTCCCAGGCTTTAAATATTTTAAAACTATTTTTTTATTTTGATCAGCCATAACTAGACTATTTGATTACATTAACTTAATAACTTTTTAAATCCTCCTCTACAAAAACTCTCATAGCTTAAAAGTGATTTTTTACTTCTTTTAAATGTCAAATTTTGGGTTCTTAAACTGCCTGATCCGTTTTTAATCAATTTAGCTCTTGTTCCTTAGGCAGCCTGGAAGTGCTGTTATTAAAATTAAGAATGACAGGATAATTAAGGCTAGCACAGACTTTGGGAAGTCTGCATCACAGCTTGCTCCTTTATATAGCCATCAGATCAGATTGCTCGGGGCTTTATTCTGCCTGGTCTTCAAAACCCTGAAGGATGGAGATGGCACAACCTCTCCGGGTTGTCTCTCAACTGCTTTATTTTCTTCACTGGGAAAATTTTTCCATTATGTCAAGCCGGAAAAGAAGTTAATTTTCTGTTAATTTCAGCAAAATTTTCTGTCTTCTGAGCATCTTCTCATTTCAGTCTGTGGACCTGATGAAAAAACTATGTGGTGATGTTCTTTGGCCTGTGCTATGCTGGAGGTCAGATTAGAATAAGTGACATAACCCCTGTGGCCTTAAATTTCTGTGTATCTTTCCCAGTGACTCTTACAACAGAAAAAACCCCAACATACCACTCACTGAAATCCAAACAAGACAGAATTACTGCCAATTTAAGGCTGCAATGAGTAGGGGAAAGAACTTAAAGCAACTGAATTTATCATGTTTGGGAATCAGGACCTAAAGGGGGCACAGAAGAATAGAGCTGCTTGCTTTCTTAGCTCCTTTTTTGACACTACCAAAACTCATACGGTGAAAGCTGCTGATTACAGTTCAACAAAAACTGCATCTGTCCCAAGGATCTACTCCAAATTATTTCTTCAGACTGATTACCAAAAGCTGAGAAATATAGTCCTTGAAAAGTGTTAAATAGTGAGACTACTAGGTGCCTGAAAGAGCAACTAGTATCTACTGAAAAGAAAATAGTTCATCCTAAAGATAAACAAACCCCAAGCACATTACAAAAATTCATGTTGGGGATGGATAGCTTCACCAGAGTGGCCTGAGCAGGCATACAGACTCTCCTCTGTTCTATTCCTGCATTCTCTCACTGAGGACTGAGACAGGTTTGTATATGGTTACCTGCAGAATCTGTTTCCAGAGCTGTCAGCCTCTTACATGCCTTAAACCCACTTAAATGTATAAAATACATTTATAATGATGGAAATAATAACAAGAACATAATCAGATTTGCAATCCTCTACAGACTGTGAGGCCATTTTACAAAGACAGTTCTTAAAGTCTTGTTACACAAAGAAGTGGTCCTGATACTCAGCACCTGAACACAATTTTTGACAGTTCTTCCCTTTCCATAAAACCAGCTCAGTATTAGTGGGAGAGTGGTTGAGGGTTCAGGGTTCTTTACCTGAAAATGAATAGACCAGAATGACTGGAGCAAGCAGTAGCAGAAACAGCAGACTGAAACAGCAGCAGACCACAGGTTGTACTGTGACTGGTAAGAGGCCAGAGGCCATCGTGCCAGTGTAAACACTGAGAGGGTTAAATATAACATTTTTAATGATTTATAACTCAATTGCATTTGTGGTCTTTATTTTTTAAACGACAGAGAAACACCACCACCACAAAACGAAAGATCTCACCAAACCTGGCTTGAAATTATTTTCCTTGAAACTAGCTCCTCAGTGAAAGCTGCTCTTAAGCACAGTTCTTGAAATCCCTTTTTAGATAGTTTGCATGAGATATGCCAAATGAAAGAGGAAAAGTTTAATAGGATTAAGCTGAGAAAAGTGTGTTCAGGTTTTCTGTGGACAGCTCTTACTAATCCCACTCTGGATCTCTTCACCAGACTTACTTGCCAATGGAAAAGTCAGCCCCAACACCATCCACTGGACATACACATTTTTCCAGAAAGATTATCTGCAGACTAGAAACATACTGAGCAATACAGTAATCTCTAAGTTACAGCTACTCAACACTTTAAAACGGTTGTCTTGTTAGTAAGGGCATACATAAGCCTGTTTTATTTTCTGAGTATATCATCTTTCAAGATCTATTTCAGCTGCTTTGAAGAATGAACAATTGTCATATTCATCGTGATTGATTTATCTGAATGAAAATAGATTTTAATTAGTACTATGCCTATGGTGTATCTAACCAAAGGCTGCTGCAGAAGAGGTACGAGCAAACATTACCCAACACAGCAACAAAGGCTTCCTCTCTGATCACTAGTGAAATGCTAAACATGTAACAATACACATGCTCAGTGACTGCATTTCACTCAACATTTTTATAACAGTACTCAGATAGGCTGCAGGTGGTATGATATCCAAATATGGGACGGATGTGCAAATCAATCAAAAAGATTCTTTTGAAAGGTAACTTACCTCAGAAAGAGACCCAATCTTCCCTTCGACTGTTTCGAGTGCCTAAGTAGGGACTTGCTGATAGAAGAGGTACCCAGAACACCAAATTCAACACAGCATATATCTGCTTCTGAATGGCATATTTAGAATCAATTTTATCAACAGCTTCATATGAAAAGTGGTAAATCAAAAAGATAATGAGAAGTATGCAGGGAGCCAGTACAGTATCTGCAACAAAGGCAGAAGAGGAAGGGAGAGTGGAATAGGGGTACAAGCGCTGCTCTATGGAATAATGCTCCAAAGATATCTATAGAATCTCTTTACGGGACTGTCTAGTTATCTCAATCTGTAATATGAATATGGCACAGTCCAATACAAGCAGACTTTTCCTCTTCCTTTGGGTCAATTCAGAGTGAGTCAAAGACTTCCACGAACATTGAGCTTTCCTGTTTTGACTGGTATCAGAGTCCAGCCCCATTCTCGAGACCAGACGCCTTTCTCGTTCTTCAGTGTCTTCATGTTTGATTTAATCGACAACAGCAGAGGCTGCTGGGAGGAAAAAACCTGTAGATTTAGAGTATTTACTGATTTCATTCTTAGGCTTACAATAAGTAAGCCATCAGGATAAAAGTTCCTTCAGAATTATCTTACTTCAAATATAAAGGGACAACATCTAGACCTGAAAGCTTGTGCGTTTTAGATTATTAGTCGGTTAAGTAAAACATACCAGCACACCCATGTGCTATCTGCTCCCCATATTTGCTGACAGACAACACTTTCTACACACGCAAACCACAAGAAAACAGAGCAATATTGGAATACTCCAAGGTAGAAACTCGGTATAACAAAAGCCTGCAGAAATACCAGTGGAAGCAAAATCACCTATTTCTCTGCACCTTCAACCAACCTTCAAAACCAAAAATCATTCACCCTGAAGAAACATAAACCAAGAAATGCTTGAGAAATCAAACCCACTTTTCAATACTGCTTCCTCTAATTCTCCTTCTTCTTTCTCTGTTGTCAAAGTCCAGATTAAAAATGTAGTTAATGTACCCTTTCTACCTACTAGAGTAGAACAGAAAAGTGATAGGAACTGAGAAACAAACCATAGGTTTGTCCAGATAAATAGCCATCAAGGCCAAGAGTAAGGTATTTCAAAGGTCTGGAAACACTGGTAGACACAGCCGCTTGATGCATCATCTACTAGTCAGCCCCAGGCCCTAGCTACATATAACTGCAAATTATTGGGCTGAACTAATCTGAACGTACGGAATTCTTGTTTGTTACTCATCTGGGCCAACTAATATACATTATCTCATATTTCTTACATTAAGCTCCCAGCTTTTCCATTTGAAAGAAGTAAATCAGGACCTGTTAACTAAAACTGCTAAAAATCATGTAAGTACATTGACATTTCTAAGGTATAACATTTTTTTTTGTTACATGCAGCCACAGCTGAAGATTTATTCTGTCTACACTACACAATGCACTCCTCTGCAAAGTTGTCCTCATCTAGAGGGAATTATTTCAGCAAGGATACTTCAACCTATTTGTGCTGCTCTTCAGAGAGAATATTATAACAGGAAATTTGTGAAGGCCTTAACAGCTCTGTCATCTGGGCTGTCTGGTTAAATAATAGTGACGCTTATTGGTTATATACATACTGAAAACAATACTCTGGAGAATAATTCACTTCCGAACTTTTGGACGAGAAATCAAGAGAGCGTGGGAGGGCAAAGTTCACTGCAAAGTTCCTGACTCTCCGCTGTCTTGTATGTAGACGTACACACTAGGGGAGCACTCTTAACTAGTTTTGCTTTCCATCCATTCTTTATCTGTCTAAGTAGCCAGGCAAAGCGCAAAGCCATACAAATTTGATCAGCTGTCAAGAAGGTATTAATGCAATGCTGATCACCCTCAGTGATTAACTGCAGAGGCTCACCAGCGACAAACATTAAGGCTAACAAACCCCACCACACTTAACAGCCACAGTTAACATTTCATACACTGCACGCTTCTTCTGATCCCTCCTCCTCCCCAGCTGCTGTTCAAAAGCTTGAATGTGCCTAAAAATGAAGGTGGGAAGAGATCATGCTTAGTACAAGAATGAAAAGCAGTTTACGCTTTTGGACTTCTTCCTTGCACTTACCTACACTTGTAGGAAATATATCCTCATTATTGATCTGCACCTCGATCCAGTCCATGAGAAGATTCATATATTGGGGTGCTGGCAATGCTGTGGGCTTCTTGTACTTCAAGTCATCCTGCCACCGGTACTCGTACTTAGGGCCTCCAGACATCACTGGGCAGGTCCTCTCTGTGCAGAACTCACAGATAGTTCCATAAATGAGGTTGATCCTATTGAAGAAGTCAACAACATGAACAGCCACCCAGTCATTTTGGTCTTCTCCACTGGGCAACTGCACAGCTGCTTTCAAGTCCACGCCTGAGTTGAGAGATGCTTGCGCTCGTTTGTGAAGTTCAAACCTCTGGGTTCCAGGCTCAAACTTGCGTTTTGGGCGGAAAGTCTTATCTTTATTAAAGACTTGCTTGAGTGCTATGGACATGTCTGCTAATCTTCTGCTCTGCAGCAGCTGGCAGAAAAGCACACCTGAGATTTAGAGCAGGTATCTGAAAACAGTTGCTCTCTATCACAGGTTCTCCAGGCCCTGCTCTTTTTCCCAGAGAAGCTTGTATCAACTTCAGAGCAATCTATTAGCTCTTCCTCTTGAAAGCCTCCCCAAATGGCTTCATGTCCCTAAGGATATAGAAACAATACACATCAGTGGCAAGCTCAAGTCTGGTCCTGTCAGTTTGCTACTGTTTTACCAAAAGTTTCTAGCAATTATAATATGAAAAGAAAATACATAACAAGCTAGCCTTAAAAACTGGCCAACTTTGATGAAGATTTAAACTGGCTAACTTGATGAAGATTTAAAATTTAAAAAGTGCCTAATTTTTCAAAATATTAAAGAATTAACTTCTTTGTTCTTTTAAAAAAAGAACCCAAATAAAAGCGCTTTAGTTATAAAGATAGGAATTCAATAAATCTTGTATAATCATCAAATTTTAAAGCCAATCTTTCCACTTTGCTGCATTTTTAAAGTCGCTGCATAATATACAAAATGTGCATGTATGTTTAGCAGAAAAAATACTATCTGCCAATTTCGAAGCTTTATCTAACTGCTCCTAGTGTTACCAATGGGTCCTCTAAGAATTTAGGCCCCATTTCATAGCATCAGTACTCTTCTCCTTTCTTCTTTTCCATATTTGTTCTCTGTTTTAAATTATTGAGGTATTTGCTTTTGCAAACGTCATAGAGCCTAGTTAGAGATAACTACAGTATTGCACAGAAATAGTTCCTGTTTCCCACAGAACTGTGCAGAGATTGCTACCTTTATTGACCCACCTTCAGAAATTCCAGAGTGGACTTAATTTTCTATGGGATTGTGTAGCTGTCACTTTTTATAGCTCTATTCATCTTGTTCAGGGGAATACTTGGCATTGTTCCTACAAAAGCAGATGTTGTTCCATCTAACCTAATCTGGCAATGGGATGGTTTTAACAGTGAGTCTGACTGATAACTACTGCATTACAGCTTTGTTTGCTCTCGTGTATATTCATGAAAGAGTGTATCATCACTAAATGTAGGCAATTAGTAGGTGGTAGAATAGATAGGTGCTGTTTCAATTAGACTTTTGTTTTAGTACTGAAGATTTTTTTAATAAAGACAGAGAATGAACATTTCATTCTGTGCAATATTTAAATTAAATAACACAATATGTGTTAAAGTTGCACAGCAATACAAAAATCCTCCCCATCAGTGGCCAAAGAATTCTTATGGACTATGGACATGCGACTGTTTCCCTTAACAGAAATCATGTCCATGAAAATTTTACTAGGCTGCGTGTGCCTAGCATTAAATTCTTCTGAAGACAGTTGCCCAAGGCTTTGCTGAGGGCAAAAAGGAAGAGAAAAAGGTGTTCCTTTTTCTTAATAACCACAAGAAAGCAACACCTACCTCAGCAAAGAGGAGCAAAGAGGAATCTGGTGTGCTAGACTCTGTGTCCACACAATAGGATGTATCATAAAAAATTCCTCTCCCAAATATTTGAAAGATTAGCACACAAGCCAATTTGTTGGCAAGCAGCAGTTACAAAAAATCAGCAGGAAAGTGCTTGTTTAAATTTGCTGTTGGCATGATGAAGGGATACTCCAATCATGACTTTATAAACAGTCATTCTTTCCAGATCTGCAAAACCCGAGAAGTTTGGGAATGAACTCCAGGGAGATTATTGTCATATCTGACATACCCCTTGAGTAATGTTCAAAGACTGAGATCCTGAATGTTTCAATCCAGAGATTCCGAAACCCGACAAAGATCAGGAAAGAAGACTTTAAACAAAAGTAGCCTTGGAACAGTTAAGTGTCATTGGCAGGAAATGAAGGTACTTTTAAATAGTCAGGTTTGCCCTACAGTTTGTTGTCTGTTACTAAGACCCATAACCCCCAGCTCTCAAATACTCTGGGGCAGCCAGCTGTTTATTTAAAAGCCTTTCAAAATATAGGTGAGTATGGCTGTGTAGACTGAGCTTGTGACTGACGTGCTTCAAGATGGCATGGAACCAATGTCCCAGTTTGCAATAATAAGCAGGTTAACTCCAGAATTTTACAGCTCAGGTAACTACTTTTTTCCCCACTTTAATACACCTGGCGCTCTTATGTGGTTACTTTGACTCCCTTCATCACCTGCAAATATTCACCAGAATGTGTAAGGAGCTTTTATTTAAAACAACAAGCTGAGCACCAAATAAAACTCATGTTCAAAAGAGACATTTTGTAGCACAGTACTCACTGCAGTTAAACCTCCTTCAAGAAAAACAGAACACACTGTACTTTATAAGCTATTTTCTACTATATGTGCAAACATAATTAATTGTATTAAATACATACTCTTTCCCACTCCTCTCCATACATTCAAGTAAGTCTGCATAAAACCAATTAATGCAGAGAAAATTCAAGCAAAACATTCAGCGTACAACTCATTATCTCAAGTCTTCTGTTGATGTTGAAGGTGTCTGTGGAAGCACACATGCATCCTGAAAGACTCTTCCAAAAGATTACTCTACTGTGCAGCCAGATGAAACGGTTCTTTAACTTGCCAAGTCAGAATCAGAACAAGCAAGAATTTCCTATACATTCCTGTCTGGAGAATCTTCTGTTCGGTATCTTGCAATAAAAGCTTAGGCACTTCCTCTTTCATCTTTCTGTAACTTTACACAATACAAAAATACAAAGCTGGCTGTTAGAAGTCGATCTCACTGCTTAAGTCCTCTTAAGAGATACAGCTTTGCTACGGGCTTATTTTTTTCTCTTTCTCTGTCTGAAAATGTGACTGAAGGCTGTGCAATGCCAGGGGATGAACAGACTTGCTTTCTCATGCATTTTCACATGCAAGAATGCAAATAGAAAAGTCTAAGACTCGAACTTCACAAAAATACTGCTGTGAATCAGCCCTATGAAATACTTTTTTTGCACCCTGCTTCTTGATGGTATAATCATAAATAACCATCGTCTTTACTCAAAAGCTAGCAGACATGAACAAAGAAATAAAGCAGAATTTAGGCTTTTCAGAACAGTTACAAACAACATCACCATTACTTCCTTGGAATAAAGAAGCTTTCCTTTTACTCACAGGAGACAAAAGAACAGGCTCACCTTATTTTCAGTAGAAATTAAACACAGATGTTTTAGGTTTGGATGTTTCAGAGACTGATGCTAATGGGAAAGTTCTAGCCAAGGTCTGTGGGCTCTAAGAGCATCTTTTCTGCTTTGGCAATAGAGTGGCAGAAGTTAATGGCAGGATGGCCACTCCTTTGCTTAGGACTGAATCACTAATCCGTTGCAGGCACTCAATCGCTTTAAGATTTCCAACATGTTCCTGTACTGTGTTTGAATCAACAATCATGACAAGAGGTTTGTCATACCACAAATCACATACTGTCAATTAAAACTTTGTATGGGGGAAGTTACAAATCAAAGGTATTGCTTCAAAATTGCACAACATTAGCAAAACAAAAACTCATCAGATAGCCTGAACAACAAATGGTGAGCAAAATCACACCATTTTTAAAGCATTGAGAATGTAGCTTGCCTTGCCAGTCACTACATTCACTTCCACAACAGTTTTCACCTAACAAGAATGAGAAATGCTTCCAGTTTCATTATCTCAAATGGTCTTGGGAGAGTTACTCCAGGGCTGAAACACTGTGAACAATGTTGTGGTATGGGTCAGACTGAATCACAGCTTCTTGAAGCCTGTGGTACAGTAGTACCCATCCTCATTCCACATAAATAAAAATTTGACTATTGCTAACAGATATTTTGCAGTTTACTGTTATAGTAATGCAGGCAGACCCACTCCACTCCTGACTTATACTTGTGTCAAAAGTGATAGAAACTGGCCTTTAGTCTTTTAAGATAGGTTCTAACTATACAATGAGGCAGATAGAATGACATTGTCACTTATGGTATTTGGCTCAGTGGTATACATGTCTGCATGTCACTCTGAACTAGATGCCTAATATATGACTGTCGTGGTACGGGCAGCTCAGAGAGGTAACTCCTCCCAGTGATTCAGTTTCTCTTCTTTCTTTTCAGAAAGTCTTTTCTGTGACAGTCACCAACAACTTTTCCTGATGGACTATTCCATAGCATGCGTAATGCACCTGGGTGAATTCCCTTGCTCGCAGAGCCATGCCTGAGAATGGCAACTACAGATTCGGAGATGATCTCAGAACAGACAACCAGACCTCACAAGCTTCATCCATGGCATCGGCACCACAGTGACCAATGCTGTACCCCAGCGTTATGCACAGCCAGAGACAGCAACTCAGCCAAAAATCAGGTATACCAACATCTGGAAATAATAAACTAGTGCTATCCATGCAGATACCGCTAAACAAACACCCACAACAAACCACACACCGTGACCACCATCATATCTCAGTCACTGCTGAGTTAGAAGCATACTATATAATTTCCTCATGTATTTTCCATTAAATCACAGGTAACAAGAATGTTAAATAACACACTGTTTATAGACACATACCTTTCATCGTGGTATTCTAGTGAGAATTACACAAGCTTTAGAGGTCTGCTGGGAAGGTAGCTGGGATAAATCCTGTTTTATTAATCCAGACAGTGAGGAAACATGGCTTCTTCAGCAAAAAACACACAGCAAGCTGTCTATCCAGTGATACACAGTGTGAAAACCAAGTGTGCATCAGCTGACTTTTACATTTTTACATTTTTCTTTCCAAAATCTAAGTCTCCGTTCCTCATTCCTTCAGGAACGATACAGGTTGAGTGGCCGTTTCCTTTCCTCTACAGCTACTGGTATTACCTTACACTAATAACCACAATAACAATGCTGCATATTCAAGATACTCAGATGGAAAGCGTGGATTAGAAAGAAGCCTTCTGACAGTCAGAAACACTTCTGACATATAACAGTATCCATTCATTTGACATCCAATAACCAGCCTTTGCTTTGTCTGGGCATGGGAAGAAAAAGAACAAGTGATTTTGTAAGACTAACAAAAAATCACAATTGTAAACAATCACAGAAATCAGCATAATGTTTTCATAATCAAAGTGTTAAGGCTCAATGGAGTAAATATAAGTAACTTTTGATACTTTTATAAGGCAAAAGACTGGAAACGGAAAGCAAGATACTGCTTGGATCACTGTCTATAAAACCATTTGCTTTAAAAATGAATGCAGATATGTAACAACTAACAAACAATAACTAAATTGGATCAGCCTGAAATTAATGATGTTTTATGATTCTGCAAAAATACTGAGGTTTTCATAGGGATAAAATTGAAAAATAATAATCGGCTAAAGAACACAGTCTCTCTGTCATGACTGAGTAGGAATGGCTCGGGTATGTGTCAGGGATAAGACATGATGCTTGTAGTACTTTTTTAGACAAATGTCCTTAAGCATAGCATCATATTTTCCATGAGCATGAGCATGCTGGTGATGTTAGGTAGAACTACTGCATTTATGTATCCCAAAACTATATTTACAAATATTTAATTCCAGTTCTTTCAACAAAGTTCCCTTCTATACAGACTACAAAAAGGTGAAACCTCTCTCTCCTTTTAGGAAAATCGGTTGTACAAAACAATTAGAAGTTAACTTAAACAGAGGTAATTTCTGTGATGAAGTACATCAGCTGTATGACAGCGGCAGAACCAGGTATGACTACTCAAATCTTGGATGATAAGTGCTGTTTATTAATGCAAATGAAACATGTTTTTTCACAATGGGAATAAATGTTCATGTTTTAACAGAGGACTGGCCTCTCATAATTCTGGTGCCTTTTACAAGTATTAAATCCAATTACACCTCATCTGAAGTTTGTAAAGAACATTGATCACCATTAAGATACTCAAAGTACCCTGACATTTCTTCACTACATGTTTATGTTGTTACAGCATCCATGGCATTCTAGTTAGGAATGTGGACTTCCTGTAGCATACAATTTAAGGTGAACTGAGACGGGTATCTCTCAGAACTACAGTAAAGAAACTACAAAAATACGAAAACTATGTGACTTAGATTACACTGAAGTTCAGCCTCTGTTCCCGTTATCCAGAAATATAAGGTCTTGATCCATTACAGACTGATAGTCATGCAGGGTGTGTATGGCTACATTATTATTCTAAAAATTCAGTCCTGCTTCCTTTTCTCCCCTTTCATGTTCCTACCTTCTTGCCATCTCCCCTTTGATACCTGGCCCAGGCATTTATATATCCCATTGCAGGGAGCTGTACGAGTCTCACACATAAACTGCAATAATTAAACAAACCATCGATTTTTCATCCCAATCAACTCCTTTGATCCCCTGTTTGGCCACACAGACCAGGGAAAAGGACAGCGTAAGGAAAGGTGTGTGGAAGGCAGAGGATGAGACAGATGGAATAAAACCCCATGGGAGTGGTTATTTAGCCATGGCCACTTAAGTGAATCACAGTGTTTGCCATGATAATTTCAGACCTCCCAAACCTTTAAAGCAGATTGGGAACTCCCTTTAGCTCAGGCAACTACCGAGGCGGAAATTTGACAGAGTGACAGATCACAGTGAAGCATGCAGTTCTGACACTCCCTTTGAATGGTGCTTTTTTTAATTACGCACTCAGGTTTTTCCAGTTCTCTCTCTGGTTCATGGGCTTTTACTGGTCTGAGCTGTGGCCAGCACACGTGCAAGCACAGTCACCAAACAACATTCTCCAAGTACAACGAACAGCCTCTGCTTTCAGTTACCAAGTCCCTGTGACCTGCTACGTCCTTCCACCACCAATAAAGCAAAGCCTTTATGGCTGCATGTGGCTTGTTTCACCAGCTGCTGTTACAATCATTGCTCTTGTATACAGCTGACCGTACAGGTGCACTGGGTGGGTCAGCTTACTAACTGTGGTATGAGGAGCAATAGAATCAGCTCACCAACTCTGCTTCTGCCAAAATCTCTCAGTCGCTGTGGACTCCACACCTCACCACAACAACGGATGGTTGTTAGAGTTTTTAGTATGTATATTGCAGCATTTGCTGCAACATTGAACAGTTATCCTTCATTCCTTTAAACAATATACAAAGATCAGGTGAAAGGAATAAGAGGATTTTAATGGCCTTGAAGAAGAGGACATACAAATTAAACTACACTGTGATTCTCTATGGTAATACACATTTGTTTCCCACAGCTTGTTTAATTTCTGATTTCAAGCTGCTTCTGAAGATGAAATGTTGACTAAGTTGCATTCAGTGGGAGCTGTGATAGTGAACTCAGGGAAGAGAGCTCAAATTTTACTGTTACACTCTAAAAACTCACCTTTACAAAACAGTAAGATCTCCTTATTAAGCTGTGGTTGAACTTCACAAATCTGTTTGCTCTGTTCAGCTTAATTCCTAAATCTACATTCTGGCTTTTAAAAGCACTGGCACAATTGAATAGACTCTGAGAGAGTTAAAATATTATTTCCTGCTGTCTCCAACACTATCAAATCATCCATGAAATTCCCATGTGAAAGCCTTAAACCAAGTCCACTCAAACCTGTTTTAAAAACACCAGTCGGTTCATACGAGCAACAGGAAAGAGTAAAATGTGCACGCACAAAAATGTGGTCTGAGACCTCATGTCAGGGCCTTTCTGTACAAGGCAATAAAATGGCTTATCTGCTAGAAGCCAGTAGTTTATGCCCTAGGACTTCAAGTGCCCTACTCTGCATGCACTGGACAAGCTCAGTTTTATTTTTGGTCTAAATCTTAGCTTTAGAAAACCATGTAGGTGTTCTGCTTTAAGAAAAAAAGTCTAAATCATATGTTCCATTTCAGTGACTTTTCAAATAAAACCACTCATTTTCTTGTCCAAGAAAAGCATGCAAAAAAAGAGATACAACGGCAGAGTCAAGTTACAAACACTATGCTGGCAGAGAGAAATAACACTCCATGACAAAAATGGGACTTCCTGCAAGCACACACATTGAAAACAAGATGTAAAAGTTCAGCTGACACCCATTCAGGTCCGTTAGCCTTAGCCTGGTTTCTCCAACCAAAGCTCAAGTTAATGTGGGAGGATGGACAGCAGAGACATACTGATGGTGACACAGTGCCTCAGCAACTATCCTACAGAATTCATGATATCACAGCTGTTTTCAAGGCAAAGATCTGCAAGGAGGCTATGACATCTTTAGTTGGTGCACTGCACCCTTTCTGACAAACACTGGTAACTCTGAACTAGAACATGATTTTCAGTTACAAAAAAATTACCCTTAACTCCATGCAGCTAAGAAACAAAATTTACCTAAAGCAATGTGGGAGACAGTAACTCAAAAGTGATAATTAAGTTGTGAACATCTTCCAATTATTTATACCACAAATCTGAAACCTTGTCCTGAAACGGACCTCCACCAGCTGTAGGACCCAATCCATTAACTTTAAAACACAGCTCTACATGGTTATAAGAAAAGCTAAGTTTATGAAATAACAGAAGAAATCTACATCCCATGGTTTGGATCAAAGCACTCAATATACTAGATAGGAAGAGTGGCAGCAACTATAGCCAATTATCACAGAGTCACCTGAATTAGAAGGGACCCACAAAGACCATTGAGTCCAACTCCTGGTCCTGCACAGGACATCCCCAAGAGTCACAGCATAACCCTGAGTATTGTCCAAACACTTCTTGAGCTCTGTCACGCTTGGTGCTGGGATCAATTGCCTGAGGAACCTGTTCCAGTGCCCAGCCACCCTCTGGGTGAAGAACCTTTTCCTGATATCCAACCTAAACCTCCCCTGGCACAACTTCAGGCCATTCCCTCAGGTCCTGTCACTGGTCACGACAGAGAAGAGATCAGTGCCTGCTTCATCTCTTCCCTTCACAAGGAAGTTGTAATTGCAATGAAGTCTCCCCTCAGTCTCTTCTTCTCCAGGCTGAACAGACCAAGTGACCTCAGCTGCTCCTCATATGGCTTCCCCTCAAGGCCCTTTGCCATCTTTGTGACCCTCCTTTGGACACTCGCTAATAATTTAAAATCTTATATTGTGTCACCCAAAACTGCCCCGCCTCACTCAAGGTGAGGCCACCCCAGTGCAGAGCAGAGCAGGACAATCACCTCCCTTGCCTGGCTGGCGATGCTGTGCCTGATGCACCCCAGGACGGACATTTTCAAACTCATACCAAGGAGACAAAGCCAAGGTATTTGTACACACATCTTCTGAAGAATGCAAAAGATTTCACAGATCTGAGAGATGATAGTTTAGTAGTTCAAGGGCATGGTGTACTGGTAGCCTGAAACTTGGCAAAGTAATACGGTGCTTTGGCAGCATGCCGTCACATGGCATAGCCTCTGCAAGTGCTGGTGGGGCCGTAATGTCTAGTTGTGGGATCTGTGCTTTCAAAATTCAAATAAATAAATCACCCATAGTTGATTTCTATGTTGGTCTTAACTTGCAGGACTAAACTGACTTGATGAGTGAAAATATTTTTCTCTGGAGAATAATTCTGATCACCACCATGCAACTTTAGCATGCTCAACCTTATCATTTGGCCAAAATGACGTACTTTGATGCACAGGGGATAAAACAGAGAATCTGCTAAATAGAAACAGAATATGTGGGGTGAGGCAACCATCCACACTCCAGAGCACTAAATCAGCAGTCTTGCAGGACTCACTTGGACGAAAATAACTGCCTTCCTTGCCATCTGTGATACCTGAAATATGAAAGCAGGTAAAGGAAGTCAGAGATATCATATATCGAACGGTTAATATTAGGAACGACACTTGGGCGTTGTAACTATTTCCTCTGAGGAATGCCAGCTTCCTCTCCAATTCACAATACAACTAACTGTTGCTGTAACAAAAATTTTTCACCTGGGGAGAGTTTAGGACAGAAAAAATGTGCTGCCCTTTAAGGCAGTTTAGCAGACAGTAACTAGCCAGGACTCTATTGACTGCATAGCCCTGCAGAGACCATAAAGCACCAGCACTAGAAGAGCAAATGCCCTAGCAGTATGCTCGAGGGAACAACTGTGGAACTGTCTTGTTTGCCCTACACACTGGAAAGTAACTTCCCAGTTTATGACTGCTTTACCTTTCTAGTGAACTAAACTACTTTGAAAGCCTTTTCTGCATAGTGCTTAACTCATACTATGCTGCAGAAGGAATTAAACACAGGAAACAAAACTACTCACAAACTGATCTGGAAGGAGGGTTTGGGATTTCTTTTTAAATATGAGTTTATCCCTCTGGTAAGCACTTTATAGGCAGAAGTACAGTCTTTGATTGCTCTTTACAGTTTGTGGTCAGAGCAACTCTCACACAGCACTAGCTCTCCTTCTAACCATGCACACAAAAAATTCACTGTAACAGAGATATAGGACCACGCTTCTAAAAGGAATAAATAGAGGAAAACTTCCTTCACTGAAGTTAAGGATCCTGCTTTTCAAACCAAGTTGCTCACAGCTGTGGCCAATAAATACCCAATAGTACAAGAAAAACGAACAAAACTCATTATCCATACAGCATACAAACATAACCAGCAAGAAGGATTAAGATGGGTTCTTTCCCCAACAATCATAGCAAGCAGTTTACTCTGAAGCAAAATAAATGAGTACTCCTTGTCGTCTCTGTGGCCACAGCTGTCAGCACACAGGGAAAGCACAGCTGACAAGCTCTAGAAGGTGCCATCTGCTTTGCACTCGAGTGGTTCCCCACAGCCTGGCACTGCTCAGTTTAGCTCTAACCAAAAGGCATTTGCTGATTTTTATAAAAAATTTACTGTAAAGGTGGCACAGTTTGAACGCAGGAGTTGTCATTCACAGTTGAATACAGGAATGCAAGTGGCTAAGCTTCCTCCTACAGAACTACTTTATGCAGCATGTTTCCCATGTTTCCCACACCATGTTGCCAGCAATTTCTGACCAAGAATAAGGAAAACTTGATAGCTCCTTGTTTCTACTTGTACATTTGTGTGTAGCACATGCTGTGACTCAACAGAAAGGGCTTCATTTGTCTCAGGCCCCAACCAGAGCAACACCATTCCAACCTTTTATTTGCTGATATAATTAAAAGGTCAGTAGGGAGGTTCTGTGGTGATGTTTTTTCATGAGCCTTTGAAACCTTACGGTCAGTTTCTACCACATCTCATCCCCTAGCTTCACAGAAGAATTTTAGTGGGAACTGTTAAAAGCATCGAAATCCTGGCACTTTTTAACTAAGACAGTGTAGATGGTGGGAAACATATATTGCAGGACAGGCTGTCTTATCAAAACCAACACATCCAAACCAACCGGTGATTACAGTGATTACAGCACAAGAGGAATTCACAGCACCTTTAGTATATCACTAAACACATGCGTATAACCTATTCTCCAGTAAGACTCCTATTCCCTCAAAGTAAGATTTCTAAAACTGGCACACCCAAATGACACCACTTAAAGACATCAGAAGCAGAGGTTGGTTCAGAGTAGTTATAGCAAAAAAACCCCCAAACCCTAAAGCACCACCAACAAAACCAACAAAAAACAACAAAAACCAACCAACCAAACAAAACCACCAGCTCAAGACATTCCACCCCCTACCCAAAAAAACCCTGAAACCCAATAAACCCCAAAAGCCAGAAGATCACCTAAGAAAGAAAACATGTGACATCAGAAGGAAAAGCCACCAAAACGGCGGACAAGTCACTGGGATAAGCAGCCCTGTACTATCTGCATTACCTGCACTCAATCTCAGTCTTCCATCTTGTTCTTTTAACAGGTCACCCCCAATCTGAAAATCTGAATACACAGCACTTTATTATGAGTTAATATTCTGCTGGTGAAACACTGACTGAAAAGAAAACCCAGGAAGGCTTCAAGACACAACCTTTGCAGATAATTTGAAGAACCTTACAGAAATCATAATTCATATGTTCAAGTTAATTGTATTTAACTGTAGAAAACCAACAACAATTAATATCTTCCAAAAACACCACTTATTGCTAGCTCTTAGAAGGTGATTAGCGCCTGAGGTTTCTACTCTGCTGCAGGTCTCTCCTCACGTCTGTGCATTCTTCCAAATCGGAAGCACTTGGATCAGCAACAGGCTTTTCACCCATTCATCCAGATCATGGTCCAGATGCCATACCCTGTCTCACATTATAACAGAAACAAGAGTATTTGCTGTATCGTTGAAAGTCTCCCTGCCCAGGTTCTCTATCTCTTCCCTCTTCTACTTCCTGCCAGAAACAAACATCCTTCAACACATAAAAAATAATGGTGGTGAGATCTTTTTTCACTATATATTTAGCACTTCTATTACATATCTGTATTATTTTTATTCTAACATTTTATTTTATCCATTAGAATTTGGTGGAATCTTTAACAATACTGAGGATACTGATTAAATTACACAGATTTTAGCACTTGTAATTTATTCCTAAATTGGCATAAAGCCAAAACAACCTTAGACCTACTTCCCTCTAGGATGCTTTCATCATTCTGATTGCTACATAACAAATAGTTAGGAAATCGCATTGCTACCTTGCTATTCTTTATCCCATTTCTATTACATCTTTTGCCACTCATTCATTCCATACATTTATGGTTTTCGTCCAGTTCTAAATTATGTGAGTATACCCAGCTGTATCAGACACAATATCTGCTATTAGAGAGGCAGACGCCATCAGAATTTTTGAGGCAGCAATCACTACAGATCCCAAGAGTACACTCAAATAATAATACATCTGCTCTCTGAAAAAAATGCCACCCAGGTGACTAACTGAGAAGACTGAATCCCCATCCTAGCACAGCAGGGACTGAAGTCCAAATTTTCTTTAGAAAAATGAGTGAGAATCCAGGGTAGCAAGCCACAAAACCAAGTTTCTAAGCAAGCAGTTTTTTACGGTCTTGAAGACCATCACTCTGGCATCAGCAAGACTGGAAACTTGAAGTATTTCTTTAGGAGCCACCAACAATACCTAAGGAGTACCAAGGCACAAAACACTGGAGGTGTATCTGCAGTTGTCATGATTACAGCCAAATGGATGGTAATTAATAGACACCTTCTCCCACATGACACACTCCCATGCTGAAAACACACATCTCACTGATGCTGTAAGATCAGATCAAATTCTGAAATCCTTCCCTCTATTGTTCTTTCTCTGTGAGGAATTTCTATACCTTCTACTCCTTTCTTCATTTCAAAACACCCTCTTCATCACCTTACACTTTTTTTTCTTTCTCCTCTTCTTCACTCATCCAAGAACCGCATCAGGCTTTCGTTTAAGTGTCAGCTAAACAGCAATTCAGAAGGATGACAGGCAGATACTAAAGCAAAGGCTGCTGGCCACACCCCATTTTGTCTCTATTGAGTTTCTAACCCTAGGTTCAACTACGGAAAACAATCAGGGAAATATACAAAGATAGTGTAAACCACTTACATTTGCTGCCCTTTATACAATCATGTTCAGACAGGTTCAATTATTAAATTATCGCATGTGTGTGGAAGTACATGCCATTAGAAGATTATTCTTCTTGTGGACTTCCTGTTTTAACAACAGGACAACATACTACAAATTATACAGCCTGTAAGACCAGAACCTATCATGCAATTCTTCACCTGCTTGCTGTAAAATAAAAGGACATTAGCTCCATGTAGGTCAGAGCCATACTGATGTGGCACACATGGGAATTCAAGATAAAAACCACGACTCATTCAATCTTTAATACGCCTGCTTAAAATAGCATGAAAAGTGTGGTTTAAGTGATATATGAATTTAGAGAACATGGCCACTATAAAGGAACATGATAAAATACAGGAGAAACTTCTAATACTGAATACACGAGTTATAATAACAATGGAATAATCTACTGCTGCCAGAAAATCAAGATTTTCCAATTTTTGCTAAGCATCATCATTCTTCAGTTTCCTTCAGATACAACATCTCTATTGTAAAACAAATATGGACACTGACACTGTATTTTCCACTACTTACTAAAAGAAAAAAAAAAGTAGTCAAAACAATAGACAAAACTTGTAATGGCCTAAATATGGAAAAATAAAGACTTAATTTGCAATACAAGCATACATTCAGATTCAAATATATTTCAATCACTGTATTGAACAGAAGCAGATAAACTAAGCTCACAGCAGTAAAATGGTCATGTCTGTATTTCAACAACAGATAACTTTCAGAAGTTCATCCAGACCTCTCTAAAGGGTTAACTGAGATTTACTTTATTATAAACATACTGATAAGTCTCATGAATACAATAAAAATGTAAGGTAAGGGTGCTTCTGAAATTGTGTAGGCCTCACGCAAACCGTACCATTCCAATGTAATTTAGTGAAGCAGATTACATCTATAGACAGTTAGACAGATGTAGCATGTAGCTGTTCTGGCCTACAGAGATATGACAGGTGCCCTTCACATTCTATAGATTTCATTTAAAGCTTGTATGTTTGATGTAATCTCCAGTTTTTCAGCAGACACACTCATGCAGGCAGAATACAACCCTTAACAGAGGTATCCATCCAATACCCCTAAAGCCAAGTGACACGATACCCTGAAAAACTCCACAGAACAGATGTCATCTGTGGTAGATTGGACACATAAAACTTATTTGTTGACAGCAGTCTTTGGATATACTGACTCATATTTCAGCGCTGTGGCAGAGATACTGTGCCTAGACTGTGAAACTGCATACTCCATGCCTGAACTGTGCCTTGCACAAAAGAGATTCCAACATACGGCGGCTAAAGAGTAAGGCGTAATCTTATATGCTTGCTTCTGATCTGTCGCATCCCTTTGTCATTGGTACTGTTAGATTAATTGCATGGTTTATTCTAGCATCAGGCAGATGTTACAGAACAGCTTCACTGAAAAAATGCAGGAAACATTATGTCAAGCTTTATGCTTCTTGTCTGCTTAAGGCTTCATAATGTTTTGGTTTCTGACATTATCAGATGAATTAGTCTAGGGTGCAGATGGTGCAGTACTGTACTACTGTTCACAGGAGCATTAAAAGATGAGGCTTTGCCGGAATGTATTCTAAAGTGCAGGCAGCAAGCCAAGCAAGTGAATTTGTTCAAGTGCACTGGTTTTTTTTGTGTGAAGGTATAATGAAATGGACCAAGGAAAGGGGACACCTAAGGAGAATACAAGGAATCAGCTCAGTGATCCAGGCCCCAGTATCCCCCACTATTACCCTACTGTCTACTTTGAGTTGAAACACTAGCATGGACATAGAAAGATCTTCAGGAATAAACTTTCAGTATAAAGACAAATTCTCATCTGAGCTATAGGTGCCCTAAGCAGAGACTAAGAACTGAGGCAAACTTTTTTCTCCAAGACAGAGGTAAAGAGAAGCACAGAATAGCACAAAACTGTCCTGTGAAGACTTAAATTTACGATCAAATTAACACCTTCTCAGAGTAAAGCAGATGTCTTCTTGTGAGTAAACATGTTCCCACTTAAGTTAAAATTTCAAATCCATTTTCTACATCAGTTTTTGCAGACTGTGTATCAGTCTTCTCTGCTATCATACCCATAACACATTCTGTCATATTTACAGACCTGAAAAAAATCTGCTAGCAGTGCAGTATGTTAGTTCCAGAGGAAAACTCAGTGACCCAGTGGAATGGAAGTAGTAACAGTCCCTTTTACCAATTTTTTTTTACAGAAAAAAGAACTCTGGAAATACTTCACCTGTCAACCATGAGATGCAACAGGATGTTAAGGACCTCCTAATTATGATGCTTTAAGAAACAGTTCTCGAAGAGGATTTAACATTTTGGAATTCGTCACAATTGCTCCTTTCTATAATATCATATTAAACCAGTCCACTAATGGTAATTCTACCCTCTTCTTTCTACCGAACCTAAGAGATAAGAGAGTAGTCTGCAGCTCAAACAAAGATTTGGCCTTCCAATATGAAAAATCATGGGAAAAATGTATTTTAGTGGATCTGATTTTTTGTGTGCTTCCTGTCAAGTACTTTTGAAATAAGTCTTGGAATTCAAGAGCCTGAGACTTGTTCAAAAAACATGCTTCTCAACAGATGAAATATACTGGACCTTTGTACATTCCTTCCTTTAATTTAACTAATAAGACAAGTCTGATCTGTGTAAAGAGAAGATTAGCTTTGATCATGAAAAACAGTGCAGTTTGTGCTGAATGTAATACAAATGCCTGATAGTATTACTGCAGCTATATAAAAAACAATCATTAAGACATAATTAAATCCCACAATATACAAATGACAGGGCAATATGAACAACACAATAAGGTAGTACCCATCAGCTTAATTTACTGCATTGCTGAGCACAAGTCCATATTATGAGCAGCTAATGGCCCTTCATTACAAATACAATGATTACAAAGAATAACTCAGCAACTCCACTTTTCTGGAGTATGTGTCAAATTACACGGCATAATAAACAACCACACATACTAAAACAAATAAATGCATGAAAAAAGTTCCTAACAAGCAACCCCAGAAACCCTCGGTTACCCATCAGTAGCTTTATTCAGTAGGAAACCATTCATGAAGAATAGAAAGTAACACAACTATACTTCCGGACTGACATGGCCTAAAATGGACTAATTTCTGACACAGCATAGGACGGAAAAAATTTTGACTGTATGATTTACAGGGACAATACTACCAGCCAAGTAGACAATTCCCTAATGAGCACAGCCTGATCACCTAAGCCGACTGATCTAGCCAGCACTGATGCTTCATCACTGCACACCCAGGACACAAAAACGTATTGGCTTTGTGGTTACCAGTCCAGCCCAGTCCTCAAAGTGTCACTACATTACGCTCCTCAAAGCATGAAAACCAGGGAAACCTTCTGGCTCTTTGGAGCACATTGGTCCAGCAGTATGTTCAAGCTAATCAATGCTCCCATAATGCACAAGACTGGTGGCTCTGGCACAGATAAATACAGCAGTCCAGCAGGAGTAAGTGCAGCTGCCACTGCTGTGACTAGAACATGGCAAAGCTAAAGCTTTCATGTATGCCATGTGGGTTATTTTCACAGCAAAGTACATAAACCTGGAGTATTTATTTCTTCTTGGATGAGGCACTGGAAAGCGGTAAGATACAAGGGGATTACAATTAGAACCAAGGCAACTGACAGCTTGAAATCTTATAATCTTATGTGGCCTCCACTCATACCCTTACAGGCTCCCTTTTTATTTTCATTGTATTAAATAGGTTGCCATGAGTATTAGGGATTACATTAAAAGGCTCTAAACAGTTGAATTGAGACTCTCAAGGCTAAATCCTTTATCTAATAAATCATATTTATTCCCTCTTATTGTGTGAAGCTTTCTACTGCAGTGTAAATTAACTTCTTATATCTATTTTCTCTTAGAAGACATTGAGTTACGACCATCTGTATTGGGTTTGCATGGCCTGGTTTTGGAAGTGGGGAGGCTTCTGTGAGAAGCTACTGGAAGCTTCTTCCATGTCCAGCAGAGCTAGTTTCTGGTGGCTCCAAAGACAGATGTGCTTCTGGCCAAGGCTGGGCCAATGAGAAATGGTGGTAACATTTCTAATGCCTCTGTGTTAACAGATTTAAAAAGAAATCAAAACAAAAAGTTGTTGTGCAGTTTTAATTGTGAACAGAGAAGAGCAGAGTGAGAACATGTGAGAGGAACAACTCTGCAGACACCAAGGTCGGTGAAGAAGGAGTGGAGGAGGTGCTCCAGGCACTGGAGCCAAGATTCCTCTGCAGCCCGTGGTGCAGCCCATGGAGAAGCAGCTGTGCCCCTGCAGCCCACAGAGATCCACACGGATGCAGAGGCCCACCTGCAGCCTGTGGAGTAGAACCCATGCTGGAGCAGGTGGATGCCTGAGAGGAGGCTGTGACCCCATGGGAGACCCATGGAGAGAGGGACCCTGCTCCCAGGCTGGAGCAGCCTGTCCTTGAAGGACTGCACCCCAGGGAAAAGTGACCCACACTGCAGCAGTTTGAGGGGTGCTGTTGCCCCTGGGATGAACTCACATTGCAGCTGTCTCAGGAAGACTGTTGCTCGTGGGAGGGACTCACATGGGAGAAGTTCATGGAGAACTGTCTCCCGTGGGAGGGACCCCACAGTGCAGCAGGGGAATGACTCCTCTCCCTGAGCAGTGGGAGAAGTCACGGTTGATGAACTGATCACAACCCCCATTCCCTGTCTCCTTGCACTGCTGGGTAGGAGGTAGAGCTGGAAGGAGGGATGGTGGGGGAAGGTGTTTTTAAGGGCTTATTTTACTTCTTGTTATCCTGCTCTGATTTTGTTAGTGTAATAAATTTACGCATATCTCTAAGTTGAGCCTGTTTTGTCCGTGATAGTATTTGATAAGAGATCTCTCCCGGTCCTTATCTCATCTCATGAACCCTTCATTAAATTTTCTCTCTTCTGTTCAGTTTGATAGAGAGGCTTTGGTAGGTCCCTGGCATCTGGCCAGGGTGAACCCATGAAACCATCTCTTAATCCTAACTAGTTCCTAGATAAGAACAGCGGTAGTACAGACTTTGGAAAATAGAAGCTGTATTGGTGATGCACAGCACTCTCTCTAGGCCTTTATTTATGTGGTAAGTTCTGTTTCATTAACATGTTAGTTTACAGTATGATGCAGAATATAGTATCTGGAAAAGAGGCTATGAGTTACTGAGGTTATCATAGCAGGCTGTGATCCCTCAAGCCATGTGGATTCTGCCATTCTGTCTCAATGGGAAAGCCTTGAGAACTCTGGAGACTCTGCAGCAAACCTGTCTGGTTGAGTAGGAGAGCTGGGTTACACAGGCATCTCCCAGCTTGTGCTCCAGTTGTACTGCTAAGACATTGATTATTAGTAATTTTTAATTCTGCCTAAAAAAGAAAGTGATGTGGGGATTGCATTTGGGTGACCGTATTTTGTAAATCAGCACACACCAGAACTCAAGATTGTCTAAAGCAAAAAGGAGAAAAGTTCTCCAGACTCCTCATAAAAAAGAGAGAAAAGCTGCCTAGATATGTAGTCAGGAAGGAATGCAAAATCCCTTTATTTGCAAAGGATTTTGCAAATAAAAAACACTAAAGAAGAAAATTAAGGGAGTTAAATCATGTACCCACTCCGCTGTGCACCACAGATATCAGCCAGGAGTTGAACTTTGACAATCCTTCTGATTCCCTTCCAACTCAGGATTCTATTCTTTAGCAGCTCATACTATTTTCTTCCTCCATGCCCAGAGACAAGATGCTTCAGCAGAAGGCATTTCAGCCTAAGCACTTTCTTTGCAAGACAAGATCTCTTAAAAGTAGTGTGAACGCAAGATTTTGTTCAGGGATTATAATGGAATGCCAGCTATATCTTACATAGTATATGTTACACCTCCATATTCTCTTGTTCCCTGCATGCCCAATGGAAGCCCCTGCAATCTGCCAGATTTGGTGATGCTGCAGAAACCAGTATATTGCTAACACAAAGCACTAGAAAAATCCAGAAGGTAAGAAATTACACCCGCAAACATACTGAGATGTACAATCCAAGAGGAATTTTCCTTCTTTATAATTCTATAAAGGTCATTAATGTAATTAAGTTGTGTTTGGTGTTATCAGTACGATTAAAAAAACCACCTTGACTATAAAAGCTACTTTATTTTCATAGGGAAAGATCTGGTTTCCAAAGGACTGTTCTCTTTGCTCTAAGATATAACCACAAAATTCTTATCAAAACCACTGTCTCGTGTAGAAAATACGTCTCCTCAAGTGCTTTGAGGACAGCAGACGAAAACAAGAAATACGAAAGCAAGTCATTCGTCCAAGGTCACACAAGAGGACAATAGCAGACTAAGGAAGAAAACCACAGTTGCCTC
Source organism: Amblyornis subalaris (assembly GCA_018881555.1). NCBI lineage: Eukaryota > Metazoa > Chordata > Aves > Passeriformes > Ptilonorhynchidae > Amblyornis > Amblyornis subalaris. Next base: position 1,946,095 of record JACAXG010000116.1, on the reverse strand, counting down.
ATTTGGAGTTGCCATCTGTTCATAAAGCTAGAATCCAAACATATTCTTTAAACAGACTTTGGAACTTCTGTTTAATTCAGCTTGAACCTGTTCAACAAAACAACATATAACCCAATTTCCACTGGATAATGGAGTCCTTTGGATCTAATAAATTCACTGGGGAAATTAAATGTCTGGACTTTAGGATGCCAGAAAAATGGACAGCATAAACCTGACATCTTCTACAAGTACACTCTTTATTCATCAAGGGTTTTAAAGCTGTCCTTCCAACAGGCTTTGAAATAAGCATTACAGTGAGCTGGTTCATGGCTTCAGCACATCAAAAGCTCCTGTGTTCAGAAGCAGCCCAAAACACTGATCTGTCATGTGCTACCCTGTTCAGTTGCCTACCATGTGTGCTGAACAATTTCAAAACAAGCCTTGGTGCCAATGACCAGTTACTAATGGCACAGAATTAAAAGACTCGTGCCAATTCACCAGTTCCAGAAGTGATCTTCTCCCATATAGTCCAACTGCTTACTGAGCAAAGACTAAGAAAAGGCTTAGGAAACCCACCCAGCTCTTTCACAGACAGATTTCTGCAAAATTCTAAGTAGCAAACAAGACAGTACCAATAGTTTTCACTCTGAAGTCACAATCTACACAGCAAATGAACTGAATGTCACTGGATTCACTGGGGGTCGTCAAACAGGAAATCTAAACTGTTTCTGATATAGTGTGAAGGGGAAGTTGGACCAGATGTGGGAACACTGTGGTTCCTTCCAACCTTACCCATTTTGGGATTCTAGAATGGACGGTACTCTAGGCACATCTCTGCACATGGCAGAGAGGGAACAGATACAGTCATATTTTACCGGGGCTACATGAGCTATTCCCAACCTGGAATCCACCCTATTACAGAAACCAATCTGATCACACATTACTGGCAAGATTTATGAGAGCCTTCAGCAACAGCTTTGTCATTTGATAATACATCAACCACAGAGAGAAGTGTTTCTGCAACCATTTAACATTCAATCCCTTAGCCAAGATCATTAGCAAGGCATTGCTAATCATTTAGAATTGCTGGTAATGACCATTTTCATATGTGACCAGCTCCCCAGGGAAAACAAAGCTAATCTGAAACACTAACATTTGAGGGAGGGGCAGGACACACAGACGAAGACGACACAATGAGATGGGGACACAAGAAAAAACAAACCATCAAAAACAAAAGCCCAAAACGAACAAAACAACAACAACTAAAAAGCCCCAATAAACAAGCAAAAGTTGGCATGGTTATTACTCCTGTTGTCAAAACAAGCTGATGTAAATCTTCTTGGTTCTCATCTTATTTTACAGTTGTTCACAAAAAATCCACAGCAATGACAGTTGGTAATAATTGCTTAGACTCCAAAGCCATACTGTCTTTGTGTGTTATTAACTTTTAAGAACTTTTTAAGGGAACATATTTAATTATTCTATTACATTTTTCAACTGATTTCTTAGAAACAAGACTCTACACAGCCCAAAGTGTCTGTCTTGCTAACAATAACTTTCCAATCAATCATCCTCCATCAATCATGTTTAAAAGAGCCTCAAAATAAACTCAGTCCTCCAGAGCACACAAAATTAGCAGCTGAATGAGGATGAAAACAAGCCTACCGACCACACAAAGGAAAAACCTAATCACTCAGCACATAGAATCATAGAATAGTCTGGGTTGGAAAGAACCTTACAGACCATTCAGTTCCAATCCTTCTGTCGTGGGCAGGCAACCTTCCACTACACCAGATTAATCAGAGCCCCATCCAGCCTGGTCTTGAACACCGCTAGGGATGAGGAGTTCACAACCTCTCCGGGCAACCTTCCCAGTAAAGAATTTCTTCCTACTATCTAGCCTAAACCAGCTATCCTTTAGCTTAAGGCCATTCCCCCCCTTATCCTATCACTACATTCCTTTACGTAAAGCCCCTCTCCAGCCACCTTATAAGGCCCCTCTTTATGTACTGGAAGGTGCTATAAGGTCTCCCAGGAGCCTTCTCCACTCCAGGCTGAACAGCCCCAACTCTCTCACAGCTTGTCTTCACAGAAGAGGTGCTCCAGCCCCCTGATCAATTTAGTGCCTCTTCTGATTTGCTCTAACAGGTCCACATCTTTCTTGTGTTGAGAGCCCAGAGCTGGATGCAGTGTTCCAGGTGGGACCTGGTGCATCCTAACCAGCATACTGGCTATGCTGCTTAGGATGCAGCACAGGACACATTTGCCTTTCTAGGTTTTAAGTGCAGACTGTCAGGTCATGTTGAGCTTTTCATCCACAAATCCCCTTTAGTCCTTCCCTATAAGAAGTCTCAACCCATTCGCCACCCGGCCTGTATTTGCACTTTGGATTGCCCTGAGCCAGGTGCAGGACCTTGCATTTGGCCTTGTTGAACTTCACAAGGTTCACAGAGGCCCCCTACTCAAGTCTGTCAAGGTCCTCTGGATGATATTCCTTACCTCCAGTGTGTCAACTGCACCACTCAGCTTGGTATCAGAAAACTTGCTGAGAATGCATTCGATCCCACTGTCTCGTGTCACCAACAAAGATATTAAAAAGTGATGGTCCCAATACTGACCCCTGAGGAATGCCACTCATCACTGCTTTCCACTTGGACCTTGAATTGTTGACCTTAACTATTTGAGAGCAACCATCCAGCCAATTTTTATCCACCATCTGGTCCACCCATGAAATCACAGAATCTCAGAATATTCTGAGTTGGAAGGGACCCACAAGGATCATCAAATCCAACTCCTCTCCTAAGTGAATGGCCCACAGGGACTGAACCACAACCTTGAAGTTATTAGCACCATGCTGTAATAAACTGAGCTAATCTTAGGGTCAAATACATGTCTCTCAGTTTAGAGACAAGAATGGCTGTGTCAAAATGCTCTGCACAAGTACAGGTAGGTGATGTCTGTTGCTCTTCCCTGGTCTATCACTGCTGCAACACCATATAAGGATGTGGAGTTGAAAATTAGTTACAGTATGTACTCTGCCTTGCCTTCTGTAAGCTTTCGCAAGAGACAGGGAAAAGGAGCTGGGAAAATCAAGTGAAAAAGGTCAGAAACCAAACTTCATTAGTTCATAAAATAAAATTCTAGAATTTATAAACATGCCTGGCACATATAATTAAGTCTTCACCTCACTATGAGAGGGCAATCCTGCATCACTCTTCAGTTAATGGTCTCCTGACAGCCATGCTGTGTTAAGATATTTCTCACAAGCAAACTGCCATGCTGACATAAAAAGAATTTGTCAGCAATACAAAGATGTTTTCATTATATGAGAATAGTATTTGCCCTCCACCCAATTTGAGTGACCAGAAATACTCTGATGTTATTACGAGGATGATACAAGATAGCCTACAGAATCACTGCATATATATATAGTGGAATAAAATTATGTTAATAATGTTAATGTGGAATAATATATCATGGAATAGAATTGATGCACATTTGTAGCCTCTAAGAGTCATACAGGCTAACGTACAACACAAACCGATTTGCATCTGGCACCAACCATGTAAGCAAGAGGTCTGTAGCGCACATACAGTAGCCAGGAATCTCAGGTTAAACTGATGTATTTTTTAGCTTTTCAATAGTTTTGTTTTAAATAGTTTTGATCTGTTCTACTTTCTGCAGCCAGTCTCACATCCAAGTACTAGAGGTAAAATGCTGAGACACTTTGCAATATAGCTAATGCTCCCCTCTGTGGACGTCACGATGAGACAAGATCATATGACTACTTCAGGTTGCCTTCTACACAGCACAGACTCCTAAAAGCAGAATACCAGGTTTCCAACCTCTTACTGTCATGTCTCCTTTTAAAAACAGGTTCTGCTCCCCTGCTAACAGACATGTACTTCTGGTCATCCTCGTGTGCCAGCACGAGCTTTACTCTGATTAGCCGATTCACAGTAGAAAAACAGGCAAAAAATTGTTGTCATCACCATCGTCCCTGCCCAGAGAAAGGGAAGGTGATTGGCTTTCCAGTCACACTATATTCCCAAGCTGAAACAGTCCTAAGGCCAAACAGGAGAGAAAAAGGACCAGCTCTCTGGGTAGGAGCTAACCATGAGATCAATTTGGCTGTGTGCAGTAAAACTTCACCTTAAGCTTGGTATCATCCATGTCGTATTAGAGGCTTACTCCCAGGAGTAATTTGGCTGACGAAGATCTCTAAAAACACATTCAGTGTGAAACATGACCTCTGCAGCTGGGGGTAAACAAGTCGGTAGAGCTTTGCCTATCATGCTGATTGGATTCCGTGATTCAGGCCTAAGGATTTTTCAGAAAAAAATATAGTGATGTATGCACTTCTCAGAAAGAAAAACACTGTTCAGCAGGAAAAACAAGCAAATCTAGTACGGCATTTTGGTTTCCTATTTAACCACACAAACCCTCAATTTTAACTAGACCAGCACTAACTAGTACAAGCAAGAAAGCATTAGGAACTTTGTATCTCCTATCACTGGGGTAGCGGTTTCATAACTGCTCTTTCATTAGCTGCCAAGAGGACCTTCTTACAGACGGATGAACAATAACGTTAGTCTAACTGTTTATTACAATTGATTGCAAGCAGATGAGAACATTAGTCACAAAAAACTAACACAAAGAGTCTGACAATGCAGCCAAATGGAAATTCCTTTGGAAAGTCAAACAGTCCCTCACCCAGGAAAATACTTAGAAATTGAGTTTATTGAGAGGGCACACTGCTCTTCAGGCACAGGCACTTCTCACAATAGAGAAGTGTATTGGCCAGCTGCTGTTTAAACATGACCAGTCCTTTTTATCCCTCTATTTTTACATGCATTTTCCTTCCCAAACCACCCAGATCTATCTCTTTCCCTGCCTTTGGTTTCTCCTGTAAACATTCCATAATAGGTCCCATGTAATCCCGAAACGCTCTTCCTCTGCAGCCTGCAATTTGTCCCCTATCTTCACAGCAAAACCAGGAAGTCTGTGAGGTGCTCCAGCATTGACTGATCTTGATGAATTTGTCTCCTGTGCCATGGGGGTGAGGCTGCCCCATGCTGGGAGGGGCCCTTCCTCAGAATCCTTACATTGGGTTTATGCCCACCACCATCCCCCGTGCTCTTCCGGGTTTGTGGAGATAGGCTGATGGCTCCTGTGATGGAGCCTGGAGCAGCTGGGTAAAGGGTTACTAAGGCTCCTCCACCTGCTAATGTTCATCTGCACTACCTTGTGGAGCACAGGCCAGTTTTTATCACATAAAATAACAGTTTATCACTATTACTTCTTAAGAAAAGAGGGAAATGCTGAGGGAAACAAGACAATACAGAAGTTAAAGTAGCCTCTCTCTCAGAATCTAGGGTTATCTGAAATCAAAACTGATTTTCAGGCTTCAGTCATTTTTTTCCTCCTTTTTTCAGCATTTCTCACAATGCTTTCACTTGACAACCTTGACAAAGAGCCTGGGTAAAGCTGTATAACACTCCCAAGACACATAGTAACTAGACATACTACTTTGTAAAGATATAGTTAAAATACAGGAAAACTAAGACACTTTGAACCTAGGCATCATTTAGATGAATTCAGATCTGGGATCTCAGTTCCACTCAGTTGACTCCTAGTCCTCTGTACTAGACCTGTTGCTTCAGCTTTAGCTTCTGGATTTTGTTTCCAGCTCACACCTAAGCCACAAAATTTTCATGTCCTCAGCCACTTCGGCACAAAATGGGATCCACAGTCCAAAAGTTCTTTAGCCTTCACTGAAGCATGGCAGACTATGCAAGCACAACAACAAGGCATTTTGATGCTCACATTTGTTACAGACATACAAAATCTGTGACAGAGTAATATTTAAAATCATTTTTATTGTTGTTGTTGAAATAAACAAACCACAAAAGCAAGCAACCAAAAAAACCAAACAACCCAAACACAACAACCGTATTCTAACTCACTAGAGAAAAAATGGTTCTTTCAGCAACTCTGAAAGAACTTCAGAAAGGTGTTTAGGAGGCAAGAACATAATGAAAAGCAAAATCCTGAAGCACTGAAACAAAAGCACAGATGCATAGCTTCTGACATACTCATTCAAGCCACTCTTCTCATTCCCACAGGAAAAGTATTTTCTTACTTTCAGGAAGAGATAAGAAAAGGGCCAGTGTGAGGTGCTTGGTCACAGGGTGGATGGTTTGCACTACAAGGTAGAATGTGTCTCTCTCCTTCCTCTGTTTTCAGTGAATGAGAGTTCTGATTTAGAAGATGGTAATCTTCATGTGGGTCCTCAGATGTTCCCAAATTAGGGGGGTTACACACAGTATTTTGTAGAGACAACTCAGCTACTCAGAGAAACAATTGTCCTGACTTGTCCTTAGATAGCAGCACAAAGCCAACAGGTCTCTGATCCCTAACCCTGGCCTGAAGGTTCTTACATAATATATTCTCCCTTTCATGACCTACAATCACCTCATACTGCTTAATCTCTCCTCGAAATTTTACTATTTTTTCACAACAATCAAATAGTTTATGGTTCACTTATGAAATGACAATGGAAGGAAAAGAGGGATGACATTGTATAAACAGAATACAACTGCTGAACAATGAATCAGATCTATCTTTGTCATGCAGCACTAAGCTCTTTCTCATGCTGTTTTAGTAGAGGAAAGAACTGGTCCTTACTCCATTTAAATCAATGTTCCATTTAATGCAAAAGAGCCATGCACATGTACACCAAATTAAAATTAAAAAGACATCTGTGGCAAATCAATGCACTAAATCTACCATAGCCCTCCTGATTCTCTGTCCTGTCCTTCAAACACTAAGCCATCCCTATGACAATTTCATTCATTTCATTCAACTTCTCTGAAGACCTCTGGTTGTAGATAATTTGTGCCAGTTCCACAGTATTACTACAGCATTAGCCTCAGCAGAAGCAAAACAAGAATAACCATGAGAGAGTTACTATATTAGTAGGACACTAACATGCAACTCCTAAAGTCATCCGCTGGTTTGCTAAAGAAACTGCTTATCCATCGCAATCTTTCACTCTGACAGATTGTAACAGGTCCTCCCAAGCATCAATAGGATTTACTTTGCCTTTAACAAAATACTTTCTAATCTCAAGATTATCCTGGAATTCCATCACTGCTTGCATCTGTCATGGTTTAACCTCTGCTGGCAACCAAGAAACATATAGCCACTCACTCACTCCCTCCTCCTCCTTCCCCAGTGGGAAGGAAAATCTGAAAGAAAAGTAAAACGCATGGGTTCAGATCAGAATAGTTTACTAAGGGATACAAAATATAACATATTATTATTATCATCAATACCACTAATAGCAATGATAAACAACTACAACAACAGCAGTAATAAAGAGGAATAAAACTCAAGAAGGATAACTGATGCACAATACAATTGCTCATCACCCACTGGCCAGAGACAGATCTGCAGCTCCTGTACAGCTTCCCCAGTTTATATACTGGGCATGACATTCTATGATGTGGAATATCCCTTTGACAAGTTCAGGTCAGCAGTCCTGGCTGGGCTCCCTCCTAGCTTCTTGTATACCTGCTCACTGGCAGTGCACAGGAAACAACAGTCCTAACAGCAACAGCCAAATCATCAGTGGGTTATCAACATTCTTCTTCCGCTGAATCCAAAACACAGCACTGTATCTGCTATTAGGAAGAAAACTAACCCCATCCTGGGTAAAATCAGGACAATATCAAATATTTATGAACTTATACATTTTCCATATTTTTTTTCAAATATCTCTCTAATTATGCAGGTTGAATAACATAAAGGTAAGTCACTTTGGTTCATCTTTAGAATCAGCAATCCATAAAGATTCCCACAAGAAGAAAAGCAAATCTGCCTGCTAAATGCTTTGTAATTTTTGCTTATCTTAATGTTCAACTCAGTCTTCCTTTTCAGCTATCAGTGACTTCCTATACTGTAATTACAGGACTCAGTTAAAAAGGCTGGTACTGCACTAGAGGAAGCCAATGATACCTAGAAACATGGCACTTTGCTAATGCATATCCAGGAACCAAACAAGCACTTTAATTTCAAGCACTGTGGCTTGAATTGTCATTACCAAAGGCTCAGACTGACTATGACACTTACAATTAATCCACTGGTGGCTACCTGCAGTCCTACTACAACCTGGCCCAAAGATTTCATAGTCAGAGAAGTACACCACCCCAGACCGCAGGGGACAAATTCCAGCATTACACCAGCTGGAGTGGTTCTGAAGATGGGACATTTTGCTACTAACACAAGGGAATTCAGTCTCCTTGAGAGCTTGTTTTCATGGGAGTGATGTGCAGGTATTAGAAAGATAAATTACGTGTCAGTAGAATAGTCTTGTTAAAGTTTAGGGCTTGTCATGCTTCAGTGATCTTAGACCTAGCAGGAGGTTAGCAAAGCTGGGGGAGAAGGATGCAACACTGACCATGGACGCAAAGAATGCAGAATTTACAGGCCACAAGGTCATTTGGCAGAACTCCCAAGATAAGGAATTAAAAAAGCCAACACTTGAACTGGGTAAAAGGTAATTCTGGTAAGGAAAATTGTGATCACAGACTCAAGAAACCCACTGAGTCAAAGAAGAGAAAGACTGAGCATGAAGAATAATTAGCAAAAGAAGCAAGGGAATCATTTAACCAAGGGAAGATAGAATACCAATTAATAAGAGGACTATGTAACTTGTAGTGAATGAACATTAATGCCTTTGTTTGCTAAAATGTAGAAATAGCAAAAAGTTTTGACAGTCTGTGTGCTGGCTTTGTGGGTCTGCCACCCAGCAGCCCTTTCTGTGCAGAACTGTAAATAAATCAAATACCTCGTGGATCAGCCTCTTGCATAACAGGTGAAAGAATCCATTTTGGGACAACAGTCTTGATGACCCAAATGGGACAGCTATAAAGCCTTGCCTGGATCATCTTGCTGCCCCCAGCAAAGGAGAATCAGATCAGATAGGACTCGGGCCAGTTTGACTGGGGACTCCATCGAATCCTCTCCAGCACTGAGGTGGTGAGCGACTCAAAGGTGTAACATTCCAGAAGTATTTGAGCAAGGGCAAAAGTGGGGTGAACTTCTGAACTGGCGAGTATCAAACTTCATTTTGTTGTAAATTATCATGGGACCAGTCCTGTGCCGATCAGTGGAATTGGTACTGGAAAACTTCAAGCTCCGTGTAAATCTGACCAAGAGGATTCGTAACAGTGGCTGTCACTGTACACAAAAAAACCAATATGTGAAAGCGGGTGGGGGGAGGGGTGCGTCCTCCTATCCTTGCTGACACGAGGTTGCAGTGGTGTGTAACTAATGACAGGGGGTCAGAACTGGGAAACAGATAAATGCCTAGGCTTTAGAATTGTTACACACAAAACTGTGTGATGGGAGAGAGTGCCTTTCCTTTCTCTGATGACAAGAAGTCGGAGCAGAGAGTAATAAGCTATTTGTATTGGAGGTCTGGACCTAAGGATAAAGGAATTGAGCAACTGAGTATTGGCAAACCAGTCCACAATCCCTCCCTGTAGCCCCCGGGGTTGTATTTCGAAAAACTGGAGTAAGCTGGGGAAGATCCAATGACTAAAGATAACAAATAAATACTGTAATCCATGATGGACACCTTATAAGCTGGAGAACGGGGAAATTGGATTGTTGCAGTTTTATCTTGGAGCTGGTGTTTTGTTGCTGACGTGGTAAATGGGGTGAGGTCTGGTTTATGTTCATGCTTTCATGACATTGTATAGAGGCCCAGGTATTCAGAAGAAGTCTGTGTTGGAGGAGATATGCTGATGCTGTGTACTAAGGAAAAGGAGAAAAAGCCAAAGACCGTGTGTTGTAGAGAGGATGAGCCAGAAGATGTGTCAATGTTAGTTCCCTCCTTTTCACACCATATAACACCAGAGTGAGGATGGATAAAGACGATACGGATCAAAACAAAGAGCATATGGGAAGTAAGGATTTTAGTCATGCTGCGGGCCAGACTTGGGGAAATAATCAACCAGTGATACAGGCATCTTTAAAACAAGCAATGAGGGTCTGTCAGCTTTTGTACATGTCCTTTTTCATACTTTGGATTTGTTGAATTGGAAGTGATCTTTTGGTTTGTACTGAGAGAATCTTGAAGGGATGTATCAGCTTTTGGAAACTGTTAACTGATAACCCTAACTGGGGGCAAATGTAGGCTATATTGAATACCTCTTTACTGTGGAAAGAAAAGAGACTGGTATTACAAAGGTGAAAGGAACAAAATAAGCAGAGGGGTCGGGGTCTGAAAGGCCCTTACTCCCTCTGCACAAATACACACACACTTTTGGCCTGAATGAATGTGATATTTGTAGGCAGTAATCTAGAAGATGGAAACATTATGATGCTGGAGAATTTTTTACAATGAATGGGGGAGACCGGGGGAAAATATCAAAGAATCCCCTGCAGACCCTCTAGTTCCAGTAAAACCAGGGAATGAAACAATAGATTTTTGATAAATGGCAGAGCCACATATTCAGTAAAAACTATCTGCAAGGGCCAAGTAAAGTTACAGCACAGATTTTTGGGGCAATGGGAAAAAGAGCTTTATGGCCATTCCTACAAGTCCCAAAGTGCACAACTGGAGACACTACACTGACTCACCAGTTTCTATATGCCAGAATGTCTCTGTCCATTGTAGGATGAGATTTATTATGCAAGTTAAATGCTTCAATCAGAGAACTCTATATATCTCACAAGAAAAGGCACAGAAGGCTCGAGTCTGTTTACTAATGACCCAGACCTCAGAGGAACAAGAAGGTCAGAGGGAAAAGGATTTAAGAGCAGTAAACCAAATAACTGTGGACAAATACTTATTTGACTGGTTTGGATTTAAAAGATGCTTTCTTTTGCATTTCAGTGGATGAGCAGACCCAGACTCTCTCTTGCACACCAGGTGAAAGAACCCACATCGGGACAACAGGAGGAGGCTTCAGAACCAGTTTTCTTATTCTGAAATGTAAGGAATTCCTCTTTTTTTACATAAAAGTATGCTTTCCTTAATGGCTGTAAAAATTTAGGCTGATTCATCAAGTGATGAAGTAAAACAAAGCTTCTCTGAACAGTGAACTATCAGACATCCTGGAGAAAAAGGCATCTGTCTTAAGAGTTGTATATACTTACTTTTTTGCCAACATAGTGATAGCAACATATGAGTCAATGCTTGTGTTAACAAGGTTATTTCGCTAATGAAATTTAAGCCATTCCCCAAACAAAACAATTTAGCCCACTAAAAAAGACATTTGTTCTTAAATCAATAAAATTACATCTTGCTTTGATTGCATGTCTGTTAGCGAGGGATGTGATCTTTTTTTACTGTCTTTGTCAAATTAAGCATAAAAGTAAAATTTCTCAGGCAGGACTGCCTGTTCTAGTAAGAATATGAGAGGATGAAATGCTCTTACCAGATTCTAAACTGCTAATCTGCCAATGTCCTCTGACTCACTAGATTGACTGATTTACTTTTTTCAATGAAATACAGTCAAAGCAGAAATGAGCGAAACCTTTGCAACTGTGTGAAACTGAAATAAACAGTAAACCTTGGCAGGACCATAGTTGATAGAAAGAGCAATTCCTACTAAGTGAGTAATACCCAGCATGTCATACAGAGGAAATAAATTCAGAGATGTGAAAGAGAAGCATGTGAGGAACACAAGACAACCAAGAAACTGCAAGCTTACGGATCTGCAAAAAGGAAAGGAAAATAGTGCTGACTGCTTCATCAGCATGACCATCATGGTTCAGAGAAGTTTACTGCAAATTTACATTATACTGGCATTGTACATCAAAATCTCATGTCCAGTTTGTCTTTTCCAAGGAACCAAAGTGAGCAACCACAACATGAACTTTCTGTGGAAACTGGGTGGTTATTTTTCTCAGCAATGTCTCAGTGAAACAACTGATTTCAGATTCCCCATGGAGATAACCAAGGTCACACAGAAAAACATCACAATAATCATCTACGAGTTCCTCCAACAGATCTTCCAACTATTCAGCAAAAATCTTCCTATTAATGCTCGGAATACAGGCAAGATTGAGAAATTTCAAAACAGAATTCATCATCAAATTGAAGAACTGGAGATATGTTTGTCAGAAGAGCAATCAGAAGCAAGAAACAGTTTTCAAACATGGATCCTAAAAAGCTCTACGTACAGCATAAAAAAGTACTTTCAAAGAATCACCAATTTCCTAAAAGATAAGCAATACAGCCACTGTTCCTGGGAAGCAGTTCAAATGGAATTGAGAACATGTCATATAATTTTTGACAGTCTTATGAAAAAAAAACCTACATAAAGAGGTAAAATCTTCTATGTTTTCTTTCTTTTTAATAACACAATAATTTGCCCCTTCTCGATAGGTTTTTAATATCCACGTGTTAATAATTTTCAAATTGATAGTTGGAGCTTGTTTTCAAAAAACATTCAGTGCTCTATGTGAAACAGGTAGAGTATTCAAATGAAGGGGCACTTGGTATAATTGCTTCTGTGGAAGATAAGACCTTTAAAAATACAAGTGGATCTTGCTCCTGTATTATCTCTTTACACTATAAAAAACGGTTTTGTGGTCTTTCCACATAATATGACTGTTGTTTTACAACCTGAAAAATTTACATGTGGACACTGCGCAGATTTTATTTTTGCATTACTTCACTAATTCAGAAAAAAAGTACAAGATGCAGATATACATACGGAAGACAGACCTTCCTGCAGTCTTGTACACCATGAAGATCTTAAATGACAAAAGAGAAGAGAATTTAAGATGACCAAGACCTCTTTAAACTCAAAAAATAATGATAAGTAGTCCTTCCAAACAAGGAAAGTCAATTACCAGCTTTGATCCTTGTTTTGCAAGTACAATTGTCTCCATAGGCTATGGAGATATATCTATTTCTATATAAATAAAATATAGCTAGATAGCTAGACAGATAGGATAGATATACACATAGATTTATATATAGCTTTCTATACAGCATATGCAATAACTACAGCATAGATTTTCAGGATCTGTTGGTTCACAACACTGTGTAAAATATGTATCCATTCTATGTCCTCCAAGTACATAAGCAGACAAAATTAATCTGAAAAGAACTACTGTATGAACACAGATGTTAACAAATTTCTTCCACTCCTCTCCCACCTTTCTTCCCTTCATTCAGGCAGAACCAAAGCAGTACTTCAAGTTATCATCTTCATCACTTTAATTGTTGCTCAAGACACCCTGAATATCCTGGGGTCTTCATACCACTCGCTATACATTAGAAAACTGGATGAGTTCTGACACGGATTTTTTTCCACTCAGATTTCACATATCTTCAAGCATATCTCATTCCTGATACATATTTATCATAAATGGAACATGTCAAACTGGAATGCAAGAAGAAAAGAGATAAAATATTTCTGTGGCTTCTGGGACTGGGGAAGAAAAACAGGATTATTTTGAAAAAAAAATTCAATGTACTGTTACCATTACCTGAGGACAGAACCTCAACATTTTGCTGAGAAGTTTGAGGGCTGGACTGTAACTCGGGTTGCTTTCCTTTTTTTCATCTGAAATACATATCTTCCCATTTTGAGGGAATAAAAAGGAAAACTTATTCTGCATGCAGCTATTGTAATATCATTCTTTATTCCAGGAATGCAACAACAGGATACTTACAACTGCCTAATTTTAGGCATCCATATTAGACACTGGGCTAGAGAGATCAGGCCCACCCACTTCCCTCTCATATGCTCTCGCTTTATAGAAACAGGGAGGAAAAAATGGGTTTCAGACTCCTGAATATAATTCTGCTTTCAATCACCAACAGAAGAGCTCAGTTCTTAACCAGTTGTATAGGGAACATAAGATCAGTTTGGCACACAGGTGAAGTTACATTCCCAACCTCACTAATCAATCTGTTTTATTAATTTAAACACTTTGCAACTATTTTGACATTTCAGTGATGTTTGATGACAGAAAAATATGTCCAAGCACATTTAATTCTGACTTTTTATTTATTTATTTTTTAATTTTCTGCTTTTAAAGTTTGGTTACTGTGGGGAATTAATACAGACCAGTTTCAGATACCAAGCTAAAGGAAGCTGGTGAACTGAATCCAGTGACCTTCAGGTTTCAATATGTATAATGTATCGGGTAAGATGATGTAAGGTTTTATCAATGTACCTATATCTGTGCTGGACAGTTTTCTCTTTGCTCAGTTTTGCACTTGGATTCCAGTCTCTAAAAAGCCAAGAGTCAGCACAGGTTTCAGCAGATATGACTGGTAACAACCTTGCGCAACTTACTAGATTTTATTAGTTCTTCATGGGATCACAGCATGTTTTCGTTAAGTAGTGACAGCACCATGACCTAAAAAAACGCCATGTCTGGACAGTGTGGAAACACTAACTTCCTTCATCTGCTCTTCTGGGGAGGTACTTCCGTGAATCTAAAGCAGATATGCCTATTAACTCATGCATTCCTTATTGTCAGTTGTGACTCCCACTTCAAGATGCAGGTTGGTCGGGTTTTTTTGAAAGGGGGAAACAGAGACCTCATTAGGTGATAATTTGGGGTATCCATGTAAGCTTACCTAACTGATACCAGCTAAGCATTTATAGGGAACACAGGTGTTTAAGAACTGCCAGAACTCTCTGCAAAAAATCTGTGCTTCTGCAAGTTAAAGTTCTCTGTATCTTTTAGAAGAAAAAAGAAATAACTGTAACCAATACTATTTTCACAATTCTCACCTGGAATTCAGTCTTACCCTTCCATGAGGATACATATGCAATTTTCTCTTCGTGTGGAAAGAGTTGCATTTTCTGAAACCGAATATGGTGTTCTACTATTTGAAGTCAAATAACTAAGTCTTGACTTTTTTTTCCTTACATGAGTACTTAAAAATGAAATACTGCATGTTTCTGTGAAAAATTCTAGACTACTTTTGTTACATGCAACTATTACAATAAGATGTTTATTTACTTTTTATCACTACTGTAACTGGAGACACAAAGAAACAAAACCACGTCTGTTTGTTCAGGTTTTTTAGTTTATTGGTTTTGATATCCTGTGTAGACACCACTTCAATGTCTACCTTAACCAAGCACTCTCATACCATGCCAGTGGGTACAAGAACAAAGGGGGAAGGGAAGGGGGAGGGAAAACACACTAAAATGGGAAAGTGAATGTGGCATTCTATAACTCTTAGAATCAGCAAGAGACTCAAAGCCACTTAAAATTTCTTTCAAGAAAAAAAAATCACTACATTTCAAGATCCTCTTGATTTTTTTTCCTGGGTAAAAGAAAGAAAAAAGTTCATATTCTGCAGAGAAGCATCATCTGAAATGATCACTGCTAGCATTTGTACTATGTTGTACTGATCAATGAAAGGTTGGATCACTTTGAAATACAGACAGTTGTGAGCTGGAAAAGATAAATTGCAATTCTCAAAAGATGAAGAGCTGGAATAAGGAAGGAATGACCAAAGGGTGAGAAATCAGCTCTTCGTCACACTTCTCCAGTTTAAGCACAGTGAAAGTACCACTCACTCAAGGCCTGGTATCAGGGCTCCTGAAGATGCTTTAAAAGTGTGATCAGCGCTCTCTCCAGTCCCTGATTCAGAGATTGCACACATCCATCTGCTAGAACTTGCTTTAAAACTTTAGAGCTGCACAATTATATTTTTTTCAAATTTTTGTATACCCTAATAAGTGCTAAATTACAAAAACAAAAATCCAAAACTACTGTTCTCTACAGTGGAGAGAGACTTATTTTTAAGATGGAAGTGGTCATCTACTACCAAGCACCTGGACATACTGCTACTAGTCCCAGAATTTACTGAAGTCTTTCTAGAATAAAAAACTACAACTTTTGACAGCATAAGGGTATGTTGAATCTTCAAAATTAAAAAAAAAATTTATTTGATTATATCGGTGTGGTAAACAAATGCCCTCAACCGCAGAAGTGGCACATGTCTTAAAGTAAAACTGATGAGAGATTTCGTAGATTAAACAGATCTCAGAAAGTCTTGGCCAAAGAGGCCCCTGTTCTTAAAAAAGTGTGTTCCCATTAAGCTACTTGATTAGCCTAAGTCCCCTTTTATCTTTCTGGGCTAAATCAAACTACAGTGATGGTTCACAAGACAGGATGACCCAGTTTTACACCCTCTCTTCCTCCCTTCCCCTCTTTTCAATCTCACATCCTCGTCCTGCTTTAACACTTGTTGAACCTTTTCCTGAGCTCATCAGACCAACAGGAAATTATCCAAAATACCCAAACAAACAAACAAAATCCATGCTTTTGTTCAAAGCTAAAAATTTAAAATCAGGGAAGAACACCCACTGCATATGAGAACTGGCACAAAAGATAAAGGAGAGTGTAGCAGCAAGACTGGGTAACAAGAACAGGTTTTCGGTGTTCTGCTTTTCTTGTCTGGTCTAAACTCCTTTAAAAGAACCTCTCAGTCACTCTGTGTATAACTGATCTTCAGCCACATCTGCAGTTCACTTGTAAGCATTTTTCCTTTAATATACTAATATGCTAATTACCCATCACCAGAACAGCTCAATGGAATAGTATGGTGTAACTTGCCTGGAAATAAATTTACTTCTACAGTACTTAGTGTTAATACGCTAAAACAGAAGAATGAAAATAACATTGTGCTTTGTCTATAAAATATTCCATCTGAAATCTCAGTTTACCTAACTAGTGATAAAAACTAAATATTATACAAAGAACAGTACCATGTTTTTCCTATAACATTCTTAAACAATCGCTATTCCAAGCAACTCTGTGATCCTTGTTCCCAGGG
This sequence comes from Amblyornis subalaris, assembly GCA_018881555.1. Taxonomy (NCBI): domain Eukaryota; kingdom Metazoa; phylum Chordata; class Aves; order Passeriformes; family Ptilonorhynchidae; genus Amblyornis; species Amblyornis subalaris. The sequence goes on along the minus strand of JACAXG010000116.1, from coordinate 1,929,282 downwards.
CACTTGGACTTCTCTGCTTCTCTTAGTTTCTGCTCCAGAACACAAGTACTTTCCCCAGGGACCTAATAATGCCAAGTACTTTGCTGGCAGTCAATAAAGAAATATTCTTCAGGAGAGAAATACCAGCAAAGAAGCTGAAGTGATTTGGTCGAGTCCCAAGTTTCACATCACTCACTAATGTGTTCTAAGCAGCACCAGCTCCTACACCAACACACCAGCAAACTGCATAAAATCATCATTCCAAGAGGCTTGATGCCAAGCAACATCACGCTATTCTGCACCCACCTCTTTTTCTCCTTAGCACTTTCTGGAACACAGTATTGCTTGACTATACTCTTTCTACCTTGTATTCCTTTTCTTTCTTTCTAGCCTACTGCCCTCTTTCAGATGTGCATATTCTCTCTTAAAAAAAGAACAATTTCCTCATTTTGTTGGGGTTTTTTTTGGTTTGGTTTGTTGGGGTCTTTTTTGCTTTGTGTTTTTTTTCTGTGTTCCAGGAATGCTCTTTTCTGTGCCCCATGGAGTAGGGAAGCACAACTGTCACAATTATTGGTCCAGTCAGAGGAGTCCGCAAATCTTGAATAACAAGCTTTGCTGTGGAAAAGGGGGAAACAGGCTTTCCTCTTCCTACTGCAGAGCAACCAGCCCATAAACTCTCCAGTGTGGTATGTCCAGAAGATTTTCTCACATGTATCCCCCATCATATACAGATTATATCTGCATGTAAAATACAACTAAATGGCTTGGAGAATAGAAACAATCCTGTTGCCTACATAAGAAATCTAAGAGGGGTGGGAAAGGGCCTCAAACATCTTTATCCTTTTGATAATCATACAGCTAGCTTGTTCTTCCTGCAGCTTGGTTTAGGACACATCCCTGCATCAATCAGAATACTTTGTTTAAGAGAGCCGTCCACAACCAGCTCCAGAACAGGCTGATTTGACCATCAAATGGGAGCAAGAAGGCCTCTAAATCTTCAAATGCCGGCTAGCAGCAGTCTTGCCAGAAGACAGATGATCTGCAGGGTCAATCAGCTTCAAACAGGACTTTCCAAGAGCCTCTGCCAACCAGGGCTGCTGCTCTGCACTCGCACTGCAGTTCTCTTTCAAACCAACGGCGGTACGGCACCCCTAGGGTTTGCTAGTCCTTGCACCGGCAATTACTCATTTCTCCAAAAGAAGCCCTGGGTCAGCCTCTGAGAGGCCAGGTGTCAGGCTGTCACACTGTGATTGCAGAAACTTGCAGAGATTTCAAATACTGTGTTCCACTAGTGAACAAGGAGTTTAATGCAAACCGTTTTTCCCTGAGCAACCTTGCAAACTAAAAGCAAAATCCAGCACCCTGAGCCTATCTCTCCACAACCAGCAGACCTGCAGATCAGCTGTATGGCAGGTTTCTTGAAACATTAACGTCGCCCACAGCATTAAAGGAAGTGTAGCAAAATTGCCATTTCTAATACGCTGTGTCTCAGCGTTTGCCACGGAAGAAGACAAGCTCCCGGCCTGTGGTGCCGAGTCTCCCATCCCGTTGCTTAACACGGCTACAACAGGAGCAGCACGCAGGGCTCCGGACCTCGCCTCCCCCGCGCCAGAGCAGGTGCAGGGAGGCGGCGGGAACCCCCCGCGCCCAGCACAGCACAGGCCAGCTCGTCCCTCCCGCTCCCGGGCACCCGCCGCGGGCAACAGGTCCAGAGAGCCCCCGCTCCCAGGCAGGACCGAGCCGACTCCTGAAGCTCTGGAGAGAAGCACGCAGCGACCTACCTCTCGACCGGATGGGGAAGGGGAAAAGGGAACGAACGAACAAGCAAACAAACCAAGCCAAACAAACAAACAAACAAAAAAAAGCAAAAAAAAAATCAAACCAAACCAAACCAAACAACAACAACAAAAAAAAAAAAAAGAAAAGAAAAAAAAGAAAAGAAAAAAGGAAAGAGGAGCACTTAGGAAAGCGCACCTTTGTGCGGGCTGCAGACCAGCCGCTGCTGTTCGGAGCTAAGCGCGCTCACCAGCACTATCCCGTTCTCTCGTGGCGCCCACCTGTCGTTCCGGTCAGGACCAGGGGCAGGTTCCGCCCCCTGTCCGCACTTTCCGAAGGAGCAGGCCCGGGGGCGCCAGGGCAGGGCGGTCGCGGGGGAGCAGAAGCCCCTTCCCGGGGGGCGGGCACCGGCCGAGCCCCGAGCCCGCAGTCCCCGCGGCTTCGGGAGGAGCTGGCAGGGCTGTCACCTCCGCGAGCACCGAGCGAGCGGGCGGCTGCCGCCCCGCAATCGCGTCTCGCTCACGGCGGGAAGTTTGTAGGCGGCGGGACCGACCCCACCCTCGCGTGCGCCGTCCCGACCCACCGCAACCACCCCCGCCTTACCTCCCAGCCCTCCGGGCGCCGCCGCCCCTCCAGGTGCCCGCCTCGCCTGACGGCCAGGGAGAGGGCGCGACGGTCCGGCTCGGCCTCGGCGGCGGCACGGCACGGCTCTGTATTGCCTGGATCGGCTCGAACCGTCGCTGCCCGGCCCGGCCCGGCGCTCCCCGGCCCCTCTGCCCCTGTGCCCCCGCGCTCCGCGCCGCCTTCCTGAGGCGGAGGGCGCCCCCTGGCGGGGATTGCGCCCCTGCCCGCGCGCAGGGATCTCGGGCCCGCAGCGGCGCCGCCCGGGCCCAGCGCACCTTGCCCTGCCCTGCCCTGCCCTGCCCGAGGGCAGCCCCGCTCCACAGTCACGCAGCATCCTCAGCTGGAGGGGACCCACAGGATCATCGAGTCCAACTCTTAGCCCTGCGCAGGACATGCCCAAGAGTCACACCATGTGCCTGCGAGCGTTGTGCAAACGCTTCTTGAGCTCTCTCAGGCTGATGCTGGGACCGCTTCCCCGGGGCGCCCATTCCGGTGCCCAACCACCCTCTGGTGGAAAAATCTTTCTCTAATATCCAACCTAAATCTCCCCTGACATAACTTCAGGCCGTTCCCTCGGGTCCTGTCACTGGCCACCAGAATGAAGAGATCAGTGCCTGCCCCTCCTCCGCCCCTCACAAGGAAGTTGTAACTGCAATGAGGTCTCCACTCAGTCTCCTCATCTCCAGGCTGAATAGACCGAGGGACCTCAGCCCCTCCTCATATGGCTTCCCCTCAAGGCCCTTTGTCATGTTCGTGACCCTCCTTTAGACCCATCTCATATGTTCTATGATGGCACCCGAAACTGCACACAGGACTTAAGATGAGGCCGCACCAGTGCAGAGGACGATTACTTACCACAGCTTCTGGGAATAGATGTAATCTCACACCATACTGCACAGAGGTGGGAGAAAACTTAAATTCAGTTTAGGCAACAAATGTGGAACTTTGACCTATCATGGAACCTGTAGCAACAGCAGGAAAACCTCTGCCCCCATGACCCTCTTTGACAGGGCTCCTCAAAGACACAGTGCTCTGGAGGAGTTTACCCTCCACAGCAGTATCCCAGCTGATGTGGTGGTCATCAGCACAGACCATGGACCACAGTCCTTTATTTCAGGGTTGGAGGATAAAACAAATAACAGTATCCATGTTACTATTTTATCAGCTAATGGGATTTTTGTTTTATCCAACTCATGGCATTTATGGGAGTAGGTTGATAGACAACCATCTGTATAGTGATACCCACCTCTGCAGTTACATTGATTTGATTGTCTCAGTAGGGAAAAAACCCAACAATAACATACATTCTCCCAGCTGACTATATATACACAGCTTGGACAAAAAGTTCTTTCTTTTTCATGCCTACAAAGATTTTTTACGCCTTACCATCTGACCCATCTTTTCCACAGACAAAAAAGAGGCAGGAGGTGGGAGGGAAGAGAGAGAATAACAGCAGAGACCCATTTCACTGCCACCCAACTAAAAATAAGGTGGTTATACACCAAACTCTCTGTTCTTAAGTGGAAAAATTTCAAACCCCATGGCAATGCTGAATGAGTTTGGGAGATCCTGTTTTCACTAAGACTAAGTGAACAAAATTCAAATGTACTTCTTTTCAAGCAGCAGAAGCCCACAAGGGTACAGCCTGACAAAGATGAGAGACAAAGAATCGTGCAAGATTGAAGGTGTTCCTCTGTGAACAAGAGCAGCATGGCAAACATCGACGAAGAACTGCCCACTTTACAGGTTTGCAGAAAATAGCAGGAAATCAACAAGGTTTGCTGAAGACTCTTGTCTTGGGGATCATTATTCCATATTCAGGGTGTGCCCAAAATTAATGTTTCTCTTTTCTTCCCTCTCCCCTCCTTCCCAGCTCGGGGATATCATGATGTTTGAGAGCCTGGCCGAGATCCTGGCAGGGGATGAGGCCAGGAGTTGCTCTCTCTCTCTCTCTCTCTCTCTCTCTCTCTGTTCCAGCTGGGATCTGAGCAGGCAGCTAGGTGCTGTGCAGCATGGTTTGTCTGCCTCCGTCCAGCCCCAAACCCAGGGGAACCAAGCCGGAGAGAGAAAAGCACACCGAAAGGCTCCAGCCCAGCTGTTTTTGCCTGCTGTGACTGCCGTGGAGAGGGGGTCAATACCAGGTAGCCACTGGGATCTTCCTCTGCTGCTGGACTGCTCTGTGGGGGGTTCTGCTGCCCTCGGCCTGAAAGCTGCAGCCATCTTGGACCACATGTCAAGAAAGGGGTATTCATCCAGCACTGGCCCCATTTTCTCTGGACATTTTTTGGGTTTTTGTTTCTGTGTATGTGTGGAGGGGGGAGTAGGCTCTGAGGGTTTAGTGCTTAACAGTTATTTACTTTGTTTCCCTTACCTTGTGGGTGGGCATTCTGTTTGTTAATAAATGGAGGTTTTTTTCATTTTCATCTATTAGTATTCATTCCCTATTGGTGGGAAGGGGTTGTTGGAACCCTTTTGGAGAGAACGACTCAGTCCAGGGAGTCCTCTCTTAAATTTGTCTCAAAAGTGAGACAACTGGTGTGCCTCCTTTCCCACTGTGAAAGGCAAAGAAGGTGGCCTCTTTTGCCCTGCTGTGGATCCCAACTGTACTGTCACAGAAGGGCCCAACTTCTGTCTCTCTTCAAATGGGAGATGAAGTGGGGCAGCAGCTCTCATGTGGCAGAGTCAAAGCAGAACCTCAGATGGCCTGAGGGAAGGACTGAACCTGTGGCCTCTCAGGTGAGAGCTTGGGTTAGGAGCTACTGGCTGCCAAACCAGAGAAGGAAAAGTGAATGGGCACCTAAGAAGCTGCCAGAAGGTTGTGACTGGGGTGGGAGATTGGGTTGCTTGGAAAGAAATACCTTATTGTGACGGATTAACTTTTCTTTCCAAATACGTGCAAATAAAGTTAGTGGAAGTAACCCTTGCACCTTCACAAATACGGTAAGAAAAGCCTGAGCAGTGACCCTTTTTGAAACAGTTTTTCAATTTTAGTGTGGCAGCCATTAAGTGTTTCTCCCAAAGCTATCTGAACAAATAGCAGTATAAATAATCTTCTTTCTGATAGCAGAAATGTTTAAGCAGGTTTAAGTCACTGGTTGAACTGCTTTTTTATATCATTACCAATTCCCTGCTTTCAGGCAGTGAGTCAGTTCTTTCTTTTTCCTGACCTGCAGCCAGGTTTGACACTGACATTACTGTGTTCTATATCCCTCTGTATAAAATTAAAGACAATAAAACATGCATACAGAGAGTTTCTTGGATTGCACCTCTAAGAAGGAGTAGGTTAAAAAAGAGAAAATGCCAAACCCCAAATTTCCAAAGGTATTTGGAAAGACTTAATACTAGGACACTGCCAGGTCAAAAACCAGTGACACAGTAAAACAATTTTCAGAAGTTCTCTGTTAAAACAACTGGACCACCAAAGCAAGCTACAGTCTTCCCATTATCCCCAAAAGTTAAAAGTTTCCATGCCTCTAAATGCTCCATGGAAAGATGTTTCAAAAATGCAATAGGTGTAGTTGACAAGATCCATTTGGTTATATATACTCAAACAGGGAGGGACAGTGCCTTTGAGGACAGCATTCTCCTTTCTGTGATTTATAATCATTAAAGCATATCAAGAACCTGCCAGCTTTGCTTAGGAAGGACCTATTTTTGGCAGAAAATTAGAGCCCAGAAAGGCAAAACTACAGACACAGTTCTTTTCCTGAACTTCAGTCCACAACCCCTTTATTTTCTAACCATCACAAATTACTAGAGTGCTTAAAAGCACATCAAGGACAGCTGACTTTCTGAACAGAAGGATGCCTGCCTCTCCCTTCTCTGTAGTCATGTTGCACTCTGGATCATTGCCGTGGCTACATTCACCAGCATGCTTGATGGAAGTTGTTCCTTTGCTGCTGAGAGAGAAGCCAGAGACCAGGACTGTGAACCCAATCAGTCAATTTACTTCTGCTGAATTTAACCAGGAATCGATTCAGTCATCTATGCCCTATTATTCTAAGTTCATGCAGCAAAGATGCTAAAGTCAAGGGTCTTTCCTCTTCCTACCCCACAAAATACACAGCTCAAGGGGAAAAAAAGTAGGTCCTCAAATTAATTGTTGTCATTATGAGCCAACTGAAGTGCAATTTAATTCAGCATCAGATGGTTGGGGACTGCTTAATCTCTTCCACTGTTGGGAATACAGAATGGAGAAATACACATATTGGACAAATCACATTGGTACAAACAGTTTGAACTAGCAGCAACAACCTGTTGTGATGTTGCCGTTTGGTGCTACATATGCTTGGATGCTCTGAAAGAACCAAGATTTTGTAAGTGGAGCTTACAAGGGTTATTTTCCTGTGGCTCTTCTCTGCCTGTTTTTTGTATTGTTTTGGGGGTTTGTGCCCAATACAACTGAATTCACATTGCCTCCTTGGTGGATCACGAAATTTGTGTAAATCTATTTGTCTACGCTGACATAAATTTGTGTAGGATTTGCTGGAACATACAAATTTTATGTTTGTATCCCTTAACTGATTTTACAAAAATGGCTAGCAAAATCAAAGTTGAACTGGAGACAATGGGAAGAATACAAACATGTATGTAATCAAGATGCTGTCATAAACTCTGTTTTCTTGGGAAAGCTTGATCAAATTAGAGCCTGCCTTATCCTCTTTGCTTTTTCAAGTGGCCAGCTTATGGTTTTGCCTTGAGTCTACAAGAAATTGCTGTGGCTTTGTTAAACCCAATTTAAACTTGGAGATAATTTTTACTACAGCCTTTAAAGCAGAGATTTTTTACTCCATTTTACAACAAATATACTGGTTTTATTTTATGTCGAAGCCCTGAATCAGCTGTTCAGTCCAGGTGGTGGCACCAAACTGGTCTCTGCCTGTTGCAATGCACACCTGGACTCAAACAGGACCAGATACACAAGCACAAAGCACACAGCAATGATTAGAAGGCATTTATTACCTCAGCCCTTTAGGTACCCTTTGTATCTCTAGAGGAGATCTTCTATGTTCATCTTTAAGAGAGTTTTCCTTTTCCATCACCAGCATGATTTAGCTTCCCTGTGTTATTTATAGAAAAATGATAAATCAAAAAAATTGAAAACAAACCAACAAAAAATTCAGTGCATACAGACAATCAATCTGAAATTCTGAATAGGTTCAAGCTGCAACATATGCAAAGCTAAATATACTTTCTTATAGGATTTTACCTCCCTATACTCCTTCTGGTTGGTAACTCGGAGGGTACTCCTCGTCAGTATCCATCATGGCTGACTCGTGATTTTAACAGCTCTTCACTGGTCACAGCATGACCACACTGCACATGGTACTGACCGTTAAGTTCTCACTTTACTCCACCTGACTCCTCAGCAATGGCCTGTTGTCATAATGGCATATTCAACACAGCAGTGCTCTTTCACACCATACTGTATCCTTCACACTGTACTATACCCTTGAAATTCCTATGTATGGCACAGATCTAGCATAGCTGCTTCTCAGATAGTTCTGGCAACACGCAGATTGTTAACCAGCCCAGGCATGGCCAGAACAAGCAGTCGGTTGGGCTGCAGTGGCTTGGACTGTGAACATCTGTGGCTGCACTGCTGAGATGTGCTGAAGGCAAGATGATGCTGGTGTTGCTGAGGGAGTGTCTGAAGAAGTACAGTGGGGAAAGAACCGTTCTCTTGGGAGCTGGTCCCACCACAATATGGCATGCTGCTGCTGCAAACAAATGTGTGTCTTCCACACATGCATTACTAACTTTATTTCTAGTCCCTAGCCACCTGCTTTAGATGGCCAGAACAACTAAGACACAAAAGCATGGTCTCCACCTCCCAGCCATGTGGGTCAGATAGACAATTTACCTTCCCTACCATAGACATGTGCTCCTGTGATCACAAATAGAAAGAGATTGGTTCTTTCCTATAAAAAGAAGATGCAGAATTTTTTCCTTCCTTCCTTCCTTCCTTCCTTCCTTCCTTCCTTCCTTCCTTCCTTCTAGAAATACATCTAGTATGCTTCCATATGGTGTAAATATTCTTAATAGAAAGTCTAAGTACTCTACTCCAAAGTCCCTGACTCACATGTTACTGTGTATTGTTTGGTTTGGTTTGGTTTGTTTCTTTAATATGGAGAACATACACTGAAGCTGTTGGCATAAAGCAGAAATATTATAGCAGTAAATCTTCCCTCTATTATATTTAGTAACTCTGCCACCAGTCCTAATTTTTAACTTACTCTAAAGAAACACAATCTGGAAATATCCCACTGACATACCTGGTAAAAGAACAGATTTTTTAGGGGAGATTTCAAACAGTGTCCTTGCTATTGTAAGTGAACACAGAATCAGCTTTTTCATATATTGACTAATGTTTTTGTGGGGTTTTTTTGTTTGGTTGGTTGGTTGGTGGGGAGGTTTGTTTTGTTTTGGGTTTTTTTGTTTGTTGGTTGAGGGTTTTTTGGTTTTTGTTTTGGTTTGGTTTTGTTTTGGGGTTTTTTTGTAATTTAAGATGAGTTTCTTTTTTCTGCAATTTGGAGATGTTCCAGTATACACAATATGGTGGCAAGGAACAGTGGTAAATAGCATGTTATAAAAAGCACTATAAGACTGATTTGTCATTCTTTTGGGTGATTCCAGAGTATCCACAATTGCTCTTATATAATGGCTACTCCTTGCAACCAGAACTCATCATTCCCAGATCTGCCAAGAGGCAGGTTGTGAGTAGGGAGGGTGCAAGAATTCTGAATAAAACAATTGGGTGGCCCCACAACAGCTTTATTTGGTTTGGGATCCTTTTATTTTTTGATGTTGGCCAGAGATTATGATGATCCTGTCAAAAGCCTATTTTTTGGTTCAGTGGCTCAGAAAGACAGCTATTCCCTCTGCTGATTGTCCTGATAATTATAGTTGCCCATAGAAAAATTCATTTCCAGCAACTGAATGGCATCAACAAGAACATTTGGTGGCCTTGTTGTGGTGCCAGAGGCCTAAGCATATTTTGCTGCATGTGTGCCATTGGTTGCTTGCCTTTATTCCAGCTCTGTCACAACTGCCTCAAGAGTTGATTATGTGTTTGAGCTGAAAATTTGGTGAGCGGGGAAAAAAACATTTATCTGAGGTCTGACACTGGCACTAACCTGTAGGTTGGGTGCTCAGACAGTTATTGCTGTCAAAACCCATGGTACTGTCTCACAGAAGGAGTCCTCTTTTGTTGGAAGAGCAGGTGAACACCAGCGGACTAAATTTTTTAGTGGTTTCATGAATGAAAGAGAAACACTGCTGAGGTCAAAAGACTGGCATGAATCATCTTGTTTACCTTGCTACTTGCCTGTTTCTACTCATCTGTGGGATATTCTCATGGTTTTCTGTGGCTGACAGCTGAAGGAGAAAAGCAGAGACTTGTGTATTTCTATGGTAATGAATTCTCTTTGATGTTTGCTAAGCAGTGTGAGTGATGCTAAAATTAAGGTGAAAACACCTAGGAGTACCTAGAGGGAAAAGACAACATGTGCCCAAATTATTAGCCTTGCTTTTGCATTAAGATAACTTTTCTAGAATTCTCCAATGCAAAATATAACCCCTCTGCTGGCAATAGATATCATCTTCCAGATTTTAACTTGAAGTACATGGAAACAAGTTTTACCCAATTTCAGCAGCATAAACTAGGAAAATACTCCACTTCTAGAATGAAAAGATTATATGTTTTATAGGAAGGTGATCAAGAGTGGAACCCATTGCCCTTTGTCCCTCTGAGATTAGAGAATTGTTTGCCATTCCTACTGTCAAAAAGTAAACAGCAAAATTCAGTCACTGTTTCCTCTGACTCAAATGCTGCTCAAGGTTTCTCTCAGGACAACAGTTATAGCCAGCTCTCTGAACTTACTTCTGCTCTTATAATGGCAACATCTCTTTAGGATTTTTTTTCAAAAATGTGTGGATCAGAAAGTGCTGTAATCTTAATGGATTTTGAGAAAACATAACTCCCTTCGTTTTAGTTTTTAGGGATTTTTTTGTTTGTTTGGTTTGGTTTTGTGGGGTGGGTTTTTTTGGTGTTTTTTAAATCTTTGCTTCCTCTCTCCTATAAAGAGCAGAAAGAATGCTTTTCTGGACCTAATGCCAAAATGTTATTTCCTGCTGGGATTGCTATAACCTTAATGTAACATGAAGGGCCTTGGGACTCTGTCAGGTCCACAAAGCACACATTGGTTCAGTTTCTGGCTCCACTAAGAGCTATTTGATAAAGGGATTTGTTTTCAGCCACTCAAGGCACATTACAGAAAAGGCACTGCCAGCTTTCCCCAATGATTCCATATAGTTGAAGGGTATATCTCCAAAGGTGAAAATCATTATAGCCTTTAGAGCACCAGACAGGACAGCCTGAAGGCTTGGTTAGCCTGAGGACATCAGCTGAAGTAATGAGCCCTGCGCAGTGAAACCCTCTCCCTCAGCCCTTGCTGCCAGTGTTTTACAAGAGGACAAAATGCACAACAGCCTCTTCGGGAGAGGAAGAAAAGAGATCAAATCTCACCAAGTTTCAGACAAGCTTATATTCTCACCTAGACCCAACCTACCCACCAACATTTGCTACAGTAGGAAAGGGGTAAGAGAAATGTTCTGTTTAACATAGGACACACAGAGATGAAAGAAAGATGCAGCTACAATGAATGCTGTGGAGAGGCAAGAGGAGGATCGCTCAGAATCCAGCCTGACTCCTTCCTGGTGTACAAGACCTATTTAAAATACTTTGATAAGCAGGGCTACTACTAGGTCTGTCTGCAAGCTTTCTCCTGATCTACTTTCCCTCCACTCTTACACGCCTACCATAGAACTCAGCTCCTGCTTAAAGCTACCATGGTCCCTCCTCCACCTGTGCTTACAGTAGATCATCAAAGGATCATATGTAGAGTCCTGTGAACTGCCATCTTTGCCCCAGTTCCCAGTGCTCCCAGTGTTTATTAGAGAAGCTATATCCCTTTTTGTACAGACTCTGAATTATTATTCAAGAAAAATCCATTCAGTCCATGTTGTATTAGCTTGGCCTACCATTATGGGGCAAATACCTTAGGAAAGAAAGAAAAGTGTGAAAATGGTGCAGAATTTCACTACTCTTTACATATTTCAACCACATTTTGAATGGAGACGCACCCATGACCCAATGTCTGCCATGTTTTGTCACTAAATACTTGACAATATACAGAGGGTACAGAAAAGTTCATGTTGTCACTTGCATGACATTTTATAAATGACACACCAGAACAGTTTGGGTATGAACACACACTTTAAAAGATCCCCATACACACAATGATAAATATTTTTGCTTAGCACTTAACCTTACCTGAAGAGTGTTGACATAGTGTTTTAACACTTTTCAGAAAGATGTATATGTAACTGGAAAAGCTGTGGATTAACATTGCTTCATATTCTGGCTGGCCTATTCCCTATCCAGCCTTAGTCTCTCCTTCTATTTAATGACACCATTTGGACACCAAAACTAATTTGGAACCTGGTAGCTCTCTTAAGTGGGACTTTACGACAGGAGAGCACTACACTGCTGCTCAGACAGCTGCACTGGCTGCCTGGAAGTCCCCAAGGAAAATTCAAAGCTTTCAAGGCCCTAATTGTTTTGGATCTGGTTATTTTATCATCAGAAGAGGCACTCAACATTGAGAAGCCTTGATACGGAAGAGAAGTGGATGGCAAGAGCACTTGAATATTCAGGTCTGTTCATCCCCAGATTGAACTCCTACACATGTTATTAAAGCTTATTTTCCAGTCTGACAACTGGTGAGGGAAGGCTTGGAGAAGCTTTTTGCAGCATATAATTAGTTTAGGAGCTCAGTGCAATAGCATCAGCTGGATGAATATATAGATGATGAAATTCTGTAATTTGGAACATTATTATTAATTAGGAAGACTATACAGTCCTTGGAAGGCATTTCTGGTGTTTACATCTTGTAAAACATACATAAATAAAATATACTTTCAAGTTATTCTTTGAAGACTCCACAAATTCAGAATGCTAAATTAAGTTTGGATTCAGAATATTAAGACAAGACAGAGCACGGAGTACAATGTCATGTGTTTCCCTTAAAAAAAAACAAAAACAGTTACTTAATTCACTCTCTTATCTAAAGATAACCCTGCTGTCTTCCATGCAAGGAAGGTTGTGTTACAGGCCAAAGCATGGAAAAAGTGTCAATTTGGCGAAAGACATGCACTTCCTTGAACAGCAGGTACCAAGATTAGTGGGATCATGGCCCCAGGAAGGGCTCAGATCCATACATACTGCAACGGGAGCAGAAAATATTTAAGTTCTTTCTTTACCCGCCACCTGGTTCTTTCTTTGACCCTGGAGGTGGCAGCCTCAGTGTGCTTCAGTTTTCAGCAGGGATGTGTTGACTGACCTTACGTGCACTGGCTAGCAGGGCAGAGTAATTTTTTTCTCTCTGCCCTCTGTTCCACTGAGTGAATTTATAGGAACATCCAGAAGAACACAATAACTCTTCATTCACATACAGCAATATCACCTGGGTCCTACAAGTTTTACGATGTTATTCCTACCACAGCAATTGAAGGAAAGGCAAGGGCCCAGTATTGCCGTAAAGATATTATTCATAAACTAAAGGAATCAGGTAAATACAATTTCAAAACATAGTTAAGCCATAAGGCTTAGGTTTTTCAAGGTGACCATCTCCAAAAAACACTAAAGACTCACTTGATAATAGAGACAGATTCATCGTCTAAAATCTCATCTTAAGCACAACTTCCTTTTTTAAAATAAATATGCTAGCTTTAATAAGAGCCCCATCTCTCAGAGCAACAATTTCATGACCACTGGTAAAATATGATGTACTTACTCATCAAAGAGCAGGTAGCAGCACATCTCATCACCTCCCTGAGCTGTGGAAATGTGAACTAATTCATCATAAGATAAAACTCTGCATTACAGCTGGTCATAAAGACTAATGGAAGGGAGTGGGGAATGTATTTCAAAATACAGAACTAGTCTAAACATCCCTATGGATTATCTACAGTGGTACAATTTGCCTAGGAAATATCATTCTCTAGAGAAAAGCAGAGGATTCAAATAAATTAAATAAAGTGTTCATAAGTGGGTCCTGCCTACATGCAGAAATCTTCTTGGTGTAACTCCAGTGGGATTCTACAGTCTGAGCATGAAGCCATGTCCAGACACTTTCATTTGGTTTCAGGGTGACTATGTTATGAATATTTATGTAAATGCATTCCCAGACTACATAAACTAATCACTGTTTGATATCCAGATGGCCAAAAAACCTTTTACAACAGTCTAATGGGAAGGACTTCAAATGACACTGAACATAAAAGGAAAGTGGAAAATAAAACTCAAGTTTCAGTTCCCACTGCCTTTTTGCACCTCAACGGAAAAAGCTCTGTCCATACTATTCTGTCCTGGCTGACTGTGCAATACATATATAGTAAGGTAAAGAATGCAATAATGCATTCTATCCATCCTTCTACCCATAGGTAGATGACACAAAAAGACAGTTCTTTCTGTCACTGGAAGCTCTCAGTGGTCTCTGGGTCAGACTTTATACTCTGGAAAAAAGATTTGAAACTGAAGAGAAGAAACATCAGTGTCAATTCTAAAGTGTCCTTGTGTTAAAATTTCCTATGCATTTTTAATTACACATCCTTGTATTGTCGGTTTTTATCGAACTGATGCAAGATGCTTCTGTTCCTGTCATCATGGATTACAATCTCACAGTTTTAGATTCTTGGAAGTCAGTATGGGACCTCTGGTTTTGGCCTCCAAGTTCCATCTTAATTTTCAGATTCAGGCATGGTCCCCTGAGCCTTTCTGAATCTGCTGGGTCCAAAGAGGTGTGTCTTTTTAATCCAATCAAACCATGCATTCAGCAAGTTCTTCATTGTCCAACGAAAATCTTGATGCAGGCTAGCTCATGACAAAACATTCTTTTCAGGTGTCTCCAAAGTAAAGAGACAGAAGAGGTACCTGAACCCCCCTGAAAGTGATGTCCCTTCACAAACCAGGATCATATCTGTAAAATCCCAACTCCAACTCCTTCAGAGAAGGAGGAACCAAAGGAAGAGCTGAATCCTTGTCTGAAAATATTGGAATTACTCTTGTATTACATCAGAGACAAAGTTCTCCTGGTATATTATTCCCGGTGTATGTAATTCTGGGGTGTTTCTGATTTTATAGTCACTAAATAACTTTCATTAATTACTTGAAGTGGGAAATGGTTCCATCAGTACTGCTCCAGTCCAACTAGTTCTGTGATCATTGTTTCTGAATGGGGTCTAAGGGTATAATAAACTGCATGCAAAAACATGCAAGTATTCAGAATGCCTGAGATAAAAGAACAGAGAAATTTTAGTTTGTCAGTTTGGCTCTTTAGCAAGTGAGACTGCCACTTCTATGGGATGTAACACATCTTGTATATAACAAATAACACAGTATGTCAAAAATGTCCTTGCAAGCCTTGAAATGAAACATAGTAAAAAATTATGAGAAGTTAATTCCATTACAACTTTCACAGTTCAGCACTAACTGTATAGACAATGAAGGGCAAAAAAAAAATCTCAAATAACCCAGCATTTATGCAAATGAATCACTCAAAAATCAAAATTCTGTTGCATTTGGGTTGTTGTTTGGGGTTTTTCTTTTTTTTCCCCTCACATGATGGGTTTGTTTTTTTTTTTTGCTTGTAATTGTTTTACAAAAACTGTTACAAATGAATTACAGCTCTCATATTACTGTTTCTAAGTGCCTTTTTGAAAACAAGTCATATGGCAAGTTTCCAGGAAGGTAATTAGTAAAAGCCTTCTTTACTTTCTCCTTTACCTTCTCCTTCCATTTCCCCTTCCATTCTTCCTGAAAACCATTATGTCCAGACAAGGGAGCAGAGAAGCTTGCTATCAGAAACACGTGTCACCTCCCATCAGGAAGATTCAAGAGTGACTGTGCGACCAATTTTGTTACACAGCCAGCAAGGAAGGCTCTGTGCTTAACAGAGACACTAAACTGCAAGAGAGAAGGACGGGGAAAGACTTAGGCTGGTGCTTTTTGCCTTCACTAACTGAATGAAGATCAGCATTATGGAAACACCACCATGGTTCACTGCTGGTTTGAGGTGTCCAAATGAGAAATCCTGTCAGAAGCTGATCATGAATGACATGTCTGCACCACCAAGGCTGAGATACTGTGCTGCAGATATACATTACAGAGCACAGCCTAGCTTTCTTACTGACAAGCCATAACTTGGTGCAAATTGACTTTGGGACATGTCTCTGCTTGAAGCAAAATCCAGCTGTTTTCTTAAGTGACATTTTCTACTTTTGTGAGTTGGTTTTTCTTACCCAAGAACAGTTATCATAGAGTCCCCCCAAAATTTAACAGCAAATGTAATGTCTCCTTCAGAGAAATTGCTTAATAAAGCAAACTGGTATCAAAATCTAGCAGACTTTGAATAATTCCTGTTCTGGACCATTTTTAGCTGGCTTCAAGTTGCTCACTGCAATCACTTAGCACTGATTAATGAGGTATAAACCTCATCACCTTTTATCTCTGCAGCTGCCTGTCTGTAGAGTCATTTGTACTCATCAGAGCAATCTCTTAACAAGAAAAGTAAAGGTAACAACCCCGTGCATCAAAACCCTGTCTAAACCCCACGCTATCCAGATGACTCTATGATCACCGGAGCTGTTTCTTCCAGGTGAGTTCAAGAGACCAAGCTGAAACCCTGAGATGCTGCTACAATACAAGCAACATTCTTCCAGCTTGTGGAAGATGACATTTAGCTCTCTCCTGCCTCAAAATTCAGGGAAACACATAGATCTTGCCCTTGGTTGCCTTTTTTCCCCTCACCTACAGTCTACCCCTACCTGAAGCCAAGAAGATTTCAAACATGAAAAACGAAAAATATCCTGGTTCCGAAGTCTGTCCTTAGGTCAGCAAAATCTGCATTGCTTAACACAGTCTCAAACAGTGTAAGAACCAGATGGGTCTTGCTTTTGTTGGAAAAAAATAACAATGCTGTTTTGAATAATGACTTTATTTTTCTCCAGCCACTGGCAAGATTTGACATGCAGAATAGTCAGCATTCCACAATTTCTGCCCACAAGCAAGTGTGAGATGGTTCCAAGATGCCTTGCTTTTCTGTACTGTAGGAGTTTTTTAATGAGAAGCCAAACTCCTGCTAGCTCGAGATGCAGCAGCACAAAAAGCCCTGGGAGAGGAACTTTGTTAGAAGTAGAAGTGGAATTAAATCAGGCTACCTTGGAAACATGGGAACCTACAGCAATGAACATGGTAATAATTTTCTTTCTTTATACTCTTTCAAACAGATGGTGAAAAACTTTAACACACTAAATTTTTCCACAACCTCATCCCATTGCTGGTATCAACAGATGTATTTCAGTCCACTTCAATTCCCTCTGAACAGGTTCTATGTCTTCACAAGCATTTAGATATATTATAATAGTTTTAAAAATTCATCTTATAATAAAGCATGTACTGAAATATTTGCTGAGCCATGCTCCTGAGTGCTTTTTCTGATGCGTGGTTCTTGAATTTTCTGCTAAAAATAAAAATGTTGCCTACATTCAGTGATTAGTTGAAAGAGAGGAGAAAGGAGGAAGTTTCTTCTTCAGTCTTCTACAACAAGAAAAGTACAGTAATCCAGACCAGATATGGCAAAAAAAGATAGAAGCACGTAACTACGGTCATTCTAATATCTATTTGGTTTCCACCATTCAGACTTTTTTTTTAGTGCTGAACATTCAAATGCATTTGTGATAAAACCAATCTGGTTTCTTCTAACTGAGACACAGACCTTGAAGCAGATTAGTTTCTGCCCCATGCCATGCTACCTTTGAAGATAAAGATCCATAGGTAGGCCTTTTCTTCTTTTCTTTCGGAACTTCCTGGATAATTAACCCTTTCCTTTCCCCCCCTTTTTCTTTTCCCATATTCTCTTTCCTGTTATCCTCCTTCCCTCTCCCCCCCTTTTTCTTTTCCCATATTCTCTTTCCTGTTATCCTCCTTCCCTCTAGTTTCATTTAAGCACTCCTAATGATGTGATGAGTGACTTGGTCAGAGAGTACATCTGTAGTAGTGTTTCAGTTCACATCAGGAACGCTCTCCTAAAATCATTCACCTGATCATCATCTTTCTTCACTGTGGTTTGCCTCCCCTAGTGGTCTGCATAAAACATATTGCATCCCGTTTAACTGAATGGGAAGAGGTGATCCAGCCAGTGAGCAGTCGGAGTATGGGACAGAACTAAAGCACTGCACTGCTGAAACATGCAAGTGGATTTTAGGTCCTCAGCACCAATTATTTTGCTCCATGAAACCACTCCCACAGCATTTCACCAAGTGCTAAATGATGTAGCGAAAAAACCGCATGCATTTGAGTAACCGCACACACTCTGAGGCTGTTCTGTGTCCTGTGAATGCTTATGCTGGCTTTTGTCTCAGTGCTGTGGTTGTCACACACAGCTTTGACAGCCTCCCTTTGCACCCCTTGCCCACTGGGCTTCCCAGCACACCACCGACGCTCTCTCGCTGCTCTGCTCTCCCAACATTCTTTTGTTCCCATTTGTTTTCTTTCAAGAAGGCTTTGACTCAGTTTCTCTGAGCTCTATGGATGGATTTCTTTCCTTCTCACTTGGCAAAAATTTCCCAAGAGCCTAACCACTCCAAGTCCTCCTCCTTCCACCCAAATTCTTTGTTTGCCCTGGAGTAAATGCTACCCTTTCAGCACAGTCATAAGCACGCAATTTGTTTTTGCTGTGAGGCTGTTCTTCTCAGCTTCTTCCTCAAAATATTCTGTGAATTCTCTTTGCAAACAGAGAGCATTTGAAATCCCACTGGCTGTTCCTTGATTGGTTCAGGCACAGGCTCCACTGACTGCAGTAAAGCTGTTTCCAGCAGCTGCCTGCAGATAGACAGGAGGTCTCTGTGCGCTGAGCAGGGCAGAGGATGGCTTTGTGACCTCTGTTACCCAAGTTATCTAAAAGCCTTCTTTTCACAACCCAAAGAATTGATCTTTCATTGCACAGCAGAATAACACTGGCTTATTTTGAAGGAAAGTAGTAGCCCTGTTTCAGTTTTAAAGCAAAAATGTTTTCAATTTCTGCTCGATCACGCTCTTGGAATCCAGACAAATGGCCTCAAGTGAAAAATTCTTAATTTTTTCCCATTTAAACTGTTTTAAGGTCATGGGGAGATCTCTCCCTTGATAGTAAAAACCTCTCTGTACCTCACTGAGCTATAAAGGTAAAAGGCAGAATTCAAACAACAGGGTCTGGTGGGAGGTGATCTGAGTTCCCATCCTGCTCCTCTTCCTTGGGTAAGTCACATTTGGTCTGGGACTCAGAGCATCAAACTGTTGCCTCTTGGATTCTTTCTTCAGTCTCCTGCAAAATAGCTTATGTCACTTCCTCTCTACCAGACTCAAGCATTTTTTAAAAAAAATTTTATAAGCTCATTTCATAGTCTTTCATAGTGTCTAGAAACCAGAGCAGGCATGGGAAGCTCAGCAAACACCTGAGACCACCAGAGGCACCTGCCCTGCCTCCTCGCACAGACAAACTGCAGCTTTCAGAAACAGGGCTGAAACTGTTTCAAAACTGGTACTCTCAGGTTTCTGTGTGATTGCATCTGTGGCTTCAGCATCACTCTGGCAGCTCTTAGCTGCCCAAGGCCTGCCTCAAAATTGCTGTAGTTTCCAAATATTATCTTTTGTAGAGGGGTTATGCTTGATCCAAAACACATACCTTTTGGCATTTATCCCAATGAATTGTTTTTGTAGTATGTACATACATGTACTACAATGTAGTAGACATTACTAAGCATCAGAAACTAACAAAACCAAGGGAGAGTTTGGTATTCAGTTTGTGAATTTGCACTCTCAGGTAAATTTATCAGCAGAGAAAGCCACAAAAAAACCCACATTAAAAAAACCTGGAACATTAAATGCAGCCTCCACCAACATAACTATCTACTCAAACAGTACATAATTTATGTGTACACACTCTCTATTGAGAAAACTCCATAATTAAAAATAGATACACTCTGACACTAATGTGTAAAGCTATAGATTTGGCTACTTTTTTGGTAATAAGCACATTTACAAGCTGACACTTCTCTGGAACTAACTAAAGACATCACATTGTCACCACATCCATGAGAAAGATAAACAGACAGACATTTCTTTTCACATGTGACAGAGTGGTAGGTTTGCTCATAAATGGACAATGAAATCTATTGATATATGTGAAGATGTGAATGAAAATTCAGTGACTAGTTCGAAAAGAGATATGCTGAAAGTTATGCTGAGTTTATTAGCTGAGAATGTTTTTTAATGTTGAATTTTTTTCTTAAATGCTTTATCAGAAAGGTGACTGGAATGCTTAATTTAATTTTTGTCGCATTTTCATAGTTCACATTTTATTTGTATATGTTTTATATCTATGTGAACATGTTGCCTGAAATACAGATAGCTGTAAATACAGCTCAGTCATGTGGGCCACAGCTATCCTAAAAAACATTCAGAAATACAACTGGTTTTTCGTGGAGAACTTGAGAGAGGGTGAAAGGGTCTAAAATACAATTCACAATTTGTAGAGCTATGATGGCAACTATTAGCTGGCATCAAAGAGTAATAATATTTGATGTAGTCACAGGAAATCAAACATCCATGAATGCACTGCAGTGAAGACATGCTGGCATTATGGAACTCCCTGAACCATAACCACAACCATGTTTCGTGAAGTGCTGTGCCACTAACTCATGCTTCTGTACCCTATAAGGAACTTTGTTAGTGACTACGTTTTCCCTCCCTGGAGGTCCTGGCACTGAAAGCTCGGCTTCCTGCACATTCTGTAGCTCACAACCCTCTTGGCCTTGGCATACCAAAGGCCCTGTGGGACATGTGGCTCCATAGCAGCCAAGGTCCTATGGGAGACCTGTGACAGACCACAGCAGAAGAGTGAAAAACATGTTACTCTGCTGCTTGGGTATGTAAACTGTTGGTGCATATAGTGAGTACCTGCTCACTCTGAATATGAACTAGGCAGCGGCATGGAGGCTGAAGTCAAGCAATTACATCTAGGAATAAATCCAGGCTGAAAGGAGCAATGGCAGGGGAGCTTTGAGTGGAAAGCCACTCACACTGAGCTTTCCTGTTGGTGAAGTCACGTATGCCCAATGTTGCCTAAGCAATAGTATCAGAAATATCACATCTGTGTGTGAATGTAGCAAAACTAGGATCAATGGCAAAAAATAATCAGGTGTGGGGTGCTGAGAGGAGCTTGGTGGAGTAAGATGCAAGGATAGCAAAAATGTCAGCTTAATATAAGAAAAATGAGGAGTAAAATATGAAGTTAGGTAGAGAAAAAAGGAAGGTGGATCCCCTAGCAACAGCAGCATGAATGTCTCCAGATAGCAGTGATGCTGACCTGCATGCCCCAGCCCACTGGGATGCCAGAGGGACCCTCCTTGGACAACTCACCACCTGGACTGTGTCCATTAGATTTGGTGTGGAAGGAAATCAATTTGCACCCCCACACTAACAAAAATGTAATTTGACTGCAATTGCATGCTTATATGTTTCACTGGACTTCAAACCTATAATAGTTTCACAGTCAAGCCTAATACTCTGCATTGTTATTTAATTACAAGCTGATATATCTGATTTGCCTAGATCACTGAGAACTTTGGTGTCCTACACATTTCCTTCTACTGTGATCATTGTTCAAAAACATGTTAATCAGTTTGCATTAGCTACCTCTCAAGTCTCCAGCCTGAAGGGAAAGTGTCAGTCTTCGGCAGTTATGATGCTAAAAGCAGACTGAACTCAAAATGTTCTTCAGCCTGCCAGTGCCCAATTCTCTACCAAAAACTGGTATGAAGTTATTTAGTCATTTCTTATTTTCCAGGTCCCTTGTGCTCTCTATGTTTTGCTGTGGAGCTGCCTTTGGCTACTAAAAAACCCCTAATGCCAGAAGGTGCTTCCTCCAGATTCCAAGTTATCAGAAACTTTTTTCAAATACTGCTGTTACAGGGGCAGAGCAGAGAACGCCATCAGGAGATGAAGTGATGCAGGACTAATCTCCAGTGAAGAAGTGTTGAAATTACTGTTTCTGTTTCTTCTTTTGTTATACTGGGAGTTCTTTGCTCAGAATTTGGAGTTAGATGCAGGAGACACATGAAATGCTCTTCTAATTAGATTGTTTATTAATTTCTTATCTATAGCATAGCAGTACAAAAGGAGCTCAAGGTAACAGGGTGGAAAATGGCTTCGAACCGTGAGTTCCAAGGTTATTTAAAGCTTAATTTACCCAATTATAGACTGCCAACTAAGATGTTTTTACTTATACTTTACTGTCCATTTAGCATCCGCAATGCGGGCTTTCTACACCAATGGTTAAACTATTTAGATTCGTGAAGAAGGAAGAGAGAAGTATAAACCCACACTCAAAATCCTCCATCTTGTTACAAACTTATAAACTTAGTTTTCTACATTTCTACATACTTCACCCAGTGATACAACAAGTTGCTTTTTAATTACATAGTAGTAATTCTAGTGTTCTCATTAGATAAGGGGAGTCTTTCCCAAGGCCTCAGATCAAATACCGTGTGCTTTTGAAAATCATCACCTGTTAATACTGAAAGGTTATGATTATTTCATCTCAGGGTCCCAACAAGGAGGCAGCCTGAGACAGACAGAAATCTCAGCAAAGACAAACTGCTTTGCATCCCTATGGATGAATGCTGAAGGCCAAAACTGCAGTTTTGTCAGTCAGCTACACTACTGAACGCTTTGGCAGAAATATTGAATTACTTTATGTATAGGCTGCAGTACTAAATTCAGTATGCCCTGACCTCTAATTTCTTATGTTCCTGATTCTACTGCAAACAAAAAGTCTGGCTATTAGTCATATTTAATTGAAGCTGGAAAAGACACTCTCTTGTACTATAATGAGACCATTTTCTAAATGGAAGAGAAACGGGCGTTGAACTCAATGTTTCATCCATTAGCTTTTGGCTGTTGAACATTTTCAAACATTTGGCTTTTTGTTAGATACAGATTAGGGATGACGCTTCAGATGTTTGCCTTTGAGAATCACACTTTGAAATTCAGCCAAAAATATCTTAATTGATTTTTCTTACTCACCCTTGCGGATATGTGTACATTCCTCTATCTTAAATCTTTTTTTCCTTGCTATAGAGAGATGTTTCTACAAAAAGTCCTGATTAGTCCACATCTTTCAATTACAGGACATGCTGCCATTAATTTTAACATGTGTGCTAGACCTTATAGATAAAGTATTCCTGATACCCATACTTTTATTTTTGGGATTCATGTACTAGCATACCCCCAGTTTCACTGGTGAATCCAGGGCTACCTTGAAGCTTTTGTCATGAAGTTCTGGTCAGAACAGACCAGACAATTCTATGAACAACATTGATGGGAGTTGGCCTAGTCCAAGCAGGGGCTTGGATCCTCACCCTCCAGAGGTCACTGCCCGCCTGTTTTCTCTGGCCTAAGAAACAACAGCTGCAGCCTGCCTGCCACCATAGTACTACAGACACTTTGGGCTGGTAGGGACATCAGAGGGTCTCCATTCCTATCCCTGCTCAGAGCAGGCTCAGCCCTGGGGTCAAATCAGGGCTCAGGATGTTATCCTTTGGAGGGCTGGAAACCCTCCAGGCAGGGAAATGGCCCCATCTCTCTGAGCTCATCCCCACTGCCCACCTGTCCTCATGGGCAATAAGCTTTCCTTGTCTCCAGCCCCTCTGGTTCTGCTCAGCTCACTTCCCACCAGGACCTTCTCCCCAGAGCTGCTCCAGGTCTCATGGGCACGGCTTCCAGAGCTCTGCCTGCCCAGGGCAGGGCTGCCCTTTTCTCCTGCCGCGAGTACACGGGGAACCTGTCCTTTCCTCCCACCCGTCCCGGTCCCTCTGGACAGCTGCCCTGCCCTCGTGCATATTGAACAGCGATCCCTGATTTGGCACCACCTGCAAACCTGAAGGTGGACTTGGTCACCTTCCCAGGGCGCAGATAGAGATGTTACACAGCGCAAACCCCAGGGCAGACTCTTTGGGRTCCCACAGGGCACCACCCTCCAGGCAGGCATGACCCAGTGGCCATCACGTCTGAGCCTAACCACCCAGCCAGGTATGTACTGCTCTGGTGGGGCACTCACCCACGCCCTAACACCAGCTTGGCTGCAGGGACATTGTGGAAGGGTGCTGGAAGCCTTGCTGAAGTCAGCCTAGAGTTATATCTCATTTTCCACATGTCCTCAAATCCAGTCATTTTATCATAAAATATAATGAGGTGGATGAAGCATTAATCACTTTGTCAATCTGTGCTGAGAGTCCCCAATCACCTTCTCCTCCCTCATGTGGTAAAACATGAGGTCTAAGAGGACACATGCCATGATTTTGGTACCTGAGTAAAACTGGTCAAGCTGCAGTTCCTCAGACTGTCTTTTGGCTCTTTTCCAGTTGTCAATCTACATGACAATAAAGATAGAAATATCTAAGAGAAGGGAACAATCACCAGTTGCCATTCTGTTAAGTAGAAATTTCTCTTTCCTCTGATCTTTTGCTTTGAAAAACTGCCCAATGCTAATCGAGCATTAAAAGTTCTCACAGGGTAGCTCTATTATTTTATTTAGAACTGAAGTCAGACTTGATGGCCATTGTCAGGACTGTATCCTTTTTTTCATACTTCTGAACTTTAATTGAAAGTCTTCTGTGTTTGAAACCTCTGGGCATGCACGTAAACAGCATGGCTTTGAGAAGTGAGATAATTATTTCCTTTAACTGAAATATCATGTGAACAACCTTGCAAGTAAGGATATGCTGCCCTGGAGTTTCCTTAGTGTTTTGCCCAAGTAGGAGGTATAACAGGAACTCTATGCCAGGACACAGGTAAACGAGACAACCATGTTCTACTCTTGTGCAAAACCTCTACTCTGCACACTAACGCATATGGTTTGTGCCTGCTCACTGCTGAAGAGGACAAAGTACTTGCTTTGTAGGCTCTGATTAGACAGCAGAGGTGAGCAACATGCCTGTTTCTCCTCATTCTCTGGACCACGTTCCTTTGACCTCACAGGTCTGAGAACAGGAAGGGAAAGCATTCTAACACTTTTTGCCAGTACAGAACGGAGCGTAGAAGTCCTGGCACTCTGTATCGGTATATCATACTGCTGGCTTAGGGATAAGAACATCACCAAAGTGCCTATTGTGCTCTGGAATGAAACTGACATTACAACATACTGGTATATAGATGGGGAATTCCTCTGTGGTTCTAACAAGTAAGACACTCCCGTGGATATCTTTCTGTGCTGCCTTTATAGGTATGCAAAGACCCAGAATAATGTGCTACTGAAAATGCCTTAAAACACTACTTCCCTTTCAAATCCAACTGGAATAAATAAATTTGCCATTTTCTTTTAAATGTAAGGAAATAAAATCCTGAAGAAAAGTATTCACTGACTGCTAGATAAAACATTTCTAAATTCTCATATATCTCTTATCTCACAAATTCATATTTGACTACATCGGAGGCACAGCAAGGCCCCCCGGTCTCAGCTTGAAACGATTAACTCCTTAACAGAAATGAAGGAACTAAGTAACATGTTACTTTCATCAGTGACATCAACATCCCAGCATAGTTTTTAATTTAATAAGAAGACAGGTTTCTCCTTTAAGTCAAAGGATAAAAGATAATGATGCTGTCAGATACAGAACAGAAATTCTGTGGAAAAAAAAAACAACAACAAAAAAAATACATTAAAAAATAAAAACAAATAAAGTCAAAAATTGTGCATGAATTTTATTAGAATACTTTGTTTCCTGAGCTAGATTTACAACACAACATGCAGATGCATTAACAATGTACTTCGCTATACATTCTGCACTTGTGACAACTGTGCAACAAAAGTAGCAACTGAGAGTTTCCAGTTTTTAGTAACTTCAAAAAGTAACAGAAACTTCAGTAAACAAACAGCTTGACTGTTAGTAGTGTCAGTGTTAAGTTTCCAATGCTTATCAACCTGAAAGGACTAATTTCAGCAGCAGATTTAAAGCTCTTATATTTTGACACAACTTCTACATTAGAAGCTTAGGCAGTGTTTATTACATTTGTTTCACTATCTTAGACATGAGAGTAAAAACTTAAGCACATTCAGGCTCTTTTCTAATGCCTCGATTGAAAACACAGAAGGGAGCAGTAGTGGTAGGAAGACGAACAGAATCTCAGCACACGTAACTTACGTCAGCATAATTCTGACAAGTTCTTTTGATGAGTCACCAAGCTTACTGCAAGAGTTCTACATGCATGTACAGCAAAAAGATGGCTCCACAAAATGTCAATACTTTTGCAACCAGGTAACACTGATGATGCTAATTCACAAAAAATGATGTGCTGCTGAGGCTCAATTTCCCATCTTTTAGAAGCTTTAAACATGTGATTGTGAATCTTTGCCTTTCAGGAAATGTAAGGGAATTCTGAGCATCTAAATAAAGGACAGTATTTCTTGTAAAATCTGAGTATTAGACATGCAGTATAGATGCACCTCTGATTTCTGGGTAAAAATCTGGGTCACCTCACACCAAAACACTCAACGTGCTACTGAGAAAGAAAGGTTGAGGCGTACAAATATAAAATGTGTTTTGATTTTCAAGCGAAGCTGAAGATATGCTAAACTGAACTGATATGCATGCCTAATGATTCGAGTTAACTTACTAAAATGCTAATCACATTAGTTCACAGCTGTGTTTATCTCTGAATTAAAGGATTACTACCTATATTAATGGTGACGTAAATGAAAAAAAAAATACTGTTTTATCTTTAGTTTGGCTATCACCTTGGTGTTCTTTGGGGAAGTCTAGTACTTTAATCTGAATGTTTTGTCAAGCATTGGAACTACCCAGGGAAGGCCACCCATGGAAGTGGTAGAATCACCATCCCTGGAAGAGTTAAAAAAATGTGTAGATGTGGCATTTAGGAACGTGGTTTAGTGGCAGACCTGGAAGTGCTGGGTTAATGGTTGGGCTTGATCCTGGAGCTCTTTTCCATTCTAAATGATTCTGTGAACCTTCAATGGAACTACCAGTAGCAGTTTAGAGATAGAAAGACTGACAGATTCTGTGGAATGACACAAGTCTTCTGTTTTGTGTTTTGAAAGAGCTCAGTTAGCTGATCACTGAACACTTCACTGCAGGACAGTCCAACAACATGTGATAAGAGTATCCTGGTTGGCACTTACATGCACAAAGCTCCTTGAGTAATGACCTAGTTCCCACATGCAATGTGCTGCTATTTAAGTTGCTAATAATCAACAGTCTGCACTCAGGAATAGCACTTGGTAGGATATTAAAAATTCCAAATATGTTTAAATGCTCTAAAGGAAGGAGCCAGTAGTGTTAAAAGAGGGAGATGAGGAAAGTCAGTATTTCAGATTTGTACCACATACATAAGAACAACAGTTTAAAAAAGTCTTTGAAACTCTTGGAAGGCGTGTATTCTGCAACCTCCATCATTAGAGAGGACATATGTATTGTCTTCTGTGGAAATACGGAAAATACTGACACAGCAGAGCAGGGAAAATCTGACACACACTTGAAGGAAGTCTCTGGGGAATAAAAATTAAAATGCTTCCTTTTATCGTACACTGAAACATGTTCACATTTATCTACTAAGCCAATATGGCCAAGGAACCTCTGGAAACATTTATTTTACAAGTAAAAAAACACATGGAAGAGACAAATTAATTAAAATCATGCTTATCTAAGCTGACATTCCCTCTCATGAGACTCCTCTTATGACACTGCTTGGGACACACCTCAGTGCTACTGTGCTCCTGATGCTTCATCCTCAGTTGTCAATGACTGTCACCAGTGTGGTGGTCACAGTGAGATTTTGTGCTCCGCAGGACTGCAACATCAGACGCAAGAAGAACTTTAAAACGTCATGAGCATGTCACGTTCTTGTACACTGGTGTAGAATGGCCTCCCAAAGATAAAGGAATGCAGACCTGGTTTAATCTTCTCAGCCAAAGCCATTATTATGTTAAGATCGCCCTCTGCTGTCAAGTCAAGATCTATCTTCAAGCTACGAAGAGACTTAAAAGGTTTTTTTCCTTTTTGCCTGCAAGAAAACAAAAACGTGTGTTTTACAAAAGAATAGAAGAAATTTCTCTAAACCGGATTTCTATTATCTGTTCACTTACGTGTCGTCCTCTATGTACTTTATTAAAGTTAACGCTTTTCTGTGTAGGACTAGCAGAAATTGTGCAAGGAAGGTGCTCCTTAGAGACAAGCCAGGCTTCAGGTGAAAGATCTGTTAAAAATTGTATCAGAATATTAGATAGACATGGAAATTCAAGAATGATTTTAAGAATGTGGAAAATAAAGGAACATTGCATACACATGTAACATATCCTTAATTGTAGCAAAACAGACAAATATAGCAGACTTGTATATATAGTCAGCATGCTTTCTTAGTTGTCTATCTGCTCAGATACAATAAATGAAGCTGTTTCACAATTCTGTTTGGATAATTATCTGAAATTCCCAGTCAGGCAGTTTTTTCAATCTGTAATTGTAGACACTGTTGCACAGCAATATAAAATGTCCATTGTTTTTCAGACCTAAGCAGGAGTTTCAGTTTTATATAATTATTTTTCTTTCCACTTAAATAGAGAAAAATCATAGCAGTAGTATGAAGAAAAGCTACCAAACCAATAAATGACCTATTAGTGTTAAATTATCTCTTACTAAGGGTCAAAGAACTGAACTTTAGCTCTTGCTTTCTGAAAAAGCAACAATTACCTGATCCAGGAAGGCTTTTACTAATGTATCTCGATGCAGGATATCTTGAAAGACATTTCTACAGAAAAGGAAGCAAACAAACACGTGAGGTAATGCCATTAATGGACATTAACCTTCCAGCAGCTGAGCACAGCAATAGCGTTACTGTTTACAGTCTGGTTGATATGAAAAGTGAATTTAAAATTTTAGTTAATTATAAAATTCTGGTATTTTTAAATCTAGCACAGAATTTTAATGCATTCAGATGAAATGAACTAAACCCAAGAGAGCTGTTGGGCCCTGTCAAGTACACTTAGCTCTATTACACCCCTAATTAAAACAAGCAATAAAATTAACTTAACATGGTCAGAATTATCACTGAAAATTAATTTCAATAATATTTGATGTAACCAAACTACTGAAGGACCTGGTAAATTCCTCCAAAACAAATGCAACTACCAGAGCTGAAGAAGTTTTTTTGCTTCTAAGAAGCTCCATGTACTTTATTAGCAAGTAGGCTCTGTGCTCCTTTACACTATTGTCCCAAATCAAGTTACTTTGTGAGATGTGAGAAGAGTACGTACAAATCAGGTGTGAAACTCTCATCTGTGTGGATAATATGATCTTGAGACATTTCTTCATCTGAATTAGCCCTCCAAAACGCTGTCAGCTCAGATCTCATGTATCGTCGTTGGTTATAGATGTGTTCGTGACAGGGGGGCATCTGCTTCACTGTATTGACATCCACATCTATATGTGTAGTAGGGTATGGGGCATACATTACTTGACGGAACGGCAACACAAAGCTTCCTGTTGCATCCTGTTTTGGTGAAAAAAATACTGTTCTAGTTAAAAACCCAAAGCTGTGTTGGAACAAAACAATATTAAAGCATCATACCTAAATTTTATACCCCATTTGTTTAGACATATTTTGTTTGAGAGAATTGGTGGTTGTAGCCCAAAACTAAATCCTTAATACTGGATGATTTCCTTAACAAAACAGTGAAAACAGGTATTGAGGTGACCTGTGTATTACAGCATTGCATCAGCTGGTTTGTGAGCCCATTACCATTACAGTATTATATTTATCTGGTAAGTTCAGACTGCTCACTAGAGCAAAATGCATTATTTTTCTATTCATCTTCATCCATTGCTGCAGACTGTTCAAAATACTTGGAAACTGCAGGACTGATGTGACTGTTCTGGTTTCAACAGAAAAACTTAATGCCTTTTGGGACTCTAGCCCTAAGCAGGCAAAAGAGTATTATTATTGTACCTCAAAGTAAAGGAACAATCCTGAACAATCCTCAAGAAACAGATGTGTCATAGAAAAGACTGGCTTGGAATTTTAACATGCAGATAATTACAAGGAAAGCTATAGCACCAGAAAAGAATCAAGGGAAGATGATGCATTTCTCCGAACGTGAATGTGTACATGTGTGTGCCTACCATATGCACAAACAGACACTGAAGAATGTTGTTAAACTACAGAAGAATAGAACTTTCCTAAGCATACTTACTTTGAGTAAGCCTTGAACAAAAAGTCCTGACTCATATTTGAAAGAGGACTCACTTCTACAGAGCCTGGAACACTTCCGTTCAGACGGTGTAAGAAACAGACATAATGTTCTCACAATCTGCATTAAAAAGAACAGTTTTGAAAAACATGAAAATGTAAGGAAGTAAGTCTGACTAGACCGTATTAGGCACTTCAAATGATGATTAAGAAAGTTCACCATGCTTGTTAGAAAAGCCAAAACTTTATCAAGGCCACAGAACAGTGACATGCTTACATTATGAAGCTGTAAGCCATACTATTCCAACTTCTTGTCAAATGACAAAGAAATCCAACACTTTTTTGCAACAAAGTTTGTTGTCTATCCAACTATGTAGAACAAATCACTTTTGTCTTCTTCTACCTCGTTCTTTTACATAAACATGAGCTACTGTGATTACTTTCCTAGCCTTTCAAGGCTTGTATTTTATTCATTCCATATTGAAATACCAGTTATTCTCTCAAATCAGGCACAGTCAATTTCCTAAATAAGTACCCATGCTTATTTCGACAGTAATTTCCTTAAACTCTCAATTAAAATGAACACAGGTACTTCATTATCCACTTTCAAACTCCTGAGCTGAAATAGCTACCAGTAAACACTCCAAATACAACATGTATTCCATTCTGCTCATCTTTCAGACTCAACTTGTGGTGTCCTATCTGTGTCTGCAAGTTATTTGAAAAGGCTCTACCCTTGCACAAAGTGTTTCTGCAGTAGCTAAAACAATGACAACATAATTTCTGACTGATGCTTTTCACCACAATATGCCACAGGTGTTTTTTTCACTTTGAGGCAAGCTGAAGTATGCCATTAAGAAAGCAATTACTTCAGAACAGACGTACCATGACACAAGGAGAATGCTGCTGATAAGACATGTAGAATTAATTTATGAAATTTACTCTGGATATATCTTGAGGCTCACATTCTTTTACACTGTATTTTTCCTACAGTGTCTAGCTTATTGATACATCATTTTATATATTCATAACCATTTAGACCTTAAATCCTTTTTAGCTATTTCGTGATCCATAAGCTTTCAACTACTTAAGCTTCTAACATTTCCTCTTATATTACATATAGCATATGTGTCTCTACATATAACATTCCTCTTAAACATTTAACATTTCCAGTAACATAATGGTGTGTAAATCTTAGACAAACAATACATATTAACTGTAGTTAGCTGATTTCAGCTATGATCTGAGACTTTTCTCTGGTTTCCCTGTTGCTTGTGAATATAAGCATTTACTGTTGATTTGATCAGAGGTGCTTTATCACTGCTGCTGATATACATGAAAGAATGCATCCCTCTTGCCCCAATTTTTATAAAGCATAACAAACTGTTTATTTAAAAACACAGGTTTACTAAAGGTGCCTTGAATTTTTTTAAAAAAACTGTTGTATTTCCCTATGCCAAAAGGAGCCCTACATACTATAAATACATAATACATAGTATGCATAGTCTACAAGTAATATATAATATATTCAGCAGGCCTACTCTTTGTAATTTTTGTTTCACACTGAAGAAATACACACAAGCACGAAACACAGCAGCTTATGATGCAGAAGTATTACTGCCCAGTGCAAAGGAAATTATGGACATACTAATTGCTTAAGAGCATACAGACAATACTCAATGACATGGGTATTGTCTGTACATTCGCTGCTACCAGTGCTCCCCACAGCTCAGTTCTGGGGCTGGTCCTATTCAACATTTTTACTGATGATCTGGAAGGGGAGGTTGAGTGCACCTTCAGTCAGTTTGCAGATAACACTAAGCCGGGCAGGAGTGTTGATCTGCTCATGGGCAGGAAGGCTCTGCAGAGAGACCTGGACAGACTTGATCAGTGGGCCAAGGACAACTGCATGAGGTGCAACAAGGCCAAGTGCCAGGCTCTGCACTTGGGTTACAACGCCCCCATGCACTGCTACAGGCTGGGGCAGACTGGCTCAAGAGCTGTTCAGCAGAGAGGGACTTGGGGGTGCCGGTGGACAGCCAGCTCAATATGAGACAAGAGCGTGCCCAGGTGGCCAAGAAGGCCCATGGCATCCTTGCCTGTATCAGCAATAGTGTGGCCAGCAGGACCAGGGAAGTATTTTCCCTCCGTACTTGGCTGTGGTGAGGCCACAGCTCGAATCCTGCATTCAATTTTGAATCCTGTGTTCAATTCTGGGCCTCTCACTTCAAAAAATGACATTGAGGTGCTGGAGCCTGTGCAGAGAAGGGTAACAAGGTTTATGAAAGGACTAGAAAACATGTCTTATGAGGAATGGCTGTTCAGTCTCCAGAAGAGGAGGCTCAGGCGTGACCTCATTGCTCTCTACAACTCCCTGAAAGCAGGTTTTAGTGAGGTGGGGCAGTGCCTGCAATGAGAGGGACAAGAGGAAAAGGCCTTAAGGTGAGACAGAGGAGATTCAGATTAGTTATTAGAAAAAACGTTTTTGCTGTTAGGGTGGTCAGGCATCAGAATAGGTTGCCCAGGGAGGTGGTGGAGTCCCCATCCCTGGAGGTGTTTGAGGTGTCTGAGTCTGGTGCTAGGTGATGAGGTTTAGTGGTTTAGGGCTTACAGAGGCAGTGCTGGGTGGATGGCTGGACTGGATAATCTTAAAGGTCTCTTCCAACCTTGATGATTCTGTGATTCTATGACATAACTGAAATGTTTAAGCCACTCAGGTCTCTTCAATTTGTGCATTTTAGCTAACAAACCTAATTTTAAAAGCTCAGACTCATTTACTACTCATTTATAAACTGTTTCAGTTAAATACATTGGTTTTCTTATAGCTGTCAGAATACAACTGAAAGGCAATTTTCAGGCAGAATTATCCTCTGCTAGACCAGTCAGCAGAAGATTGCCAGACAACAGTATTCCTTCCTTCTTCAACCTCAAGTGTGTTTATAGAATAACTCTGTTCCAAGTAACATACTAACACTCCTAATAATCAGCATTTAATTTCAGTTTATTAGAAAGTACATTACCTTATTAACTTTTTCTGCACTGCTTCCTACGACTACAGAACAACCACAAGTCTGCAGGTGTGAACTAATTGCGCTGCAAGTAAAAACAGACAATGCACTTTATCAGACTTTTCAAATGAAACAATTATCATCTTCACAAGAAGAATAAAGTGCTCCAAGTATAAATAAAGCCTACAGACCCATGACCATAGGACGTTTAACAGCTTAAAAGGTGCGTAAGTTCCTGCTGAAATCCAAAAGTTGGATGGTTGCTGCCGTATTGAAAGCATATGTGATGCTGTATAAATAATGTCAACAAGCACTACATAAACGAATGCAGTTACACAGGAGATTTTATGAAAGGTAACAGAACAGTTAAAACCTATGAAAAATACTGTGACACAGGAAGAGACCAAGTTGCTCTCAAGTTCAACTATTTCCACTTTAAAATTAAAAACGGGCAAAAAAGAGAAATAGACAATCCAACGATAAGCATTCTATATGCCATACCATTAATGACTCCTACTTATAGGAGTATGTATAGGAGTACTTTATG
This sequence comes from Amblyornis subalaris, assembly GCA_018881555.1. NCBI lineage: Eukaryota > Metazoa > Chordata > Aves > Passeriformes > Ptilonorhynchidae > Amblyornis > Amblyornis subalaris. The sequence goes on along the minus strand of JACAXG010000116.1, from coordinate 1,895,993 downwards.
CACAACCCAGGTTTTTTGCTATTTCAAAAAAAATGCAGGATTTTGACCTAGAGTCTTATAAAATTAAGTGTATCAAAGAAAAATTATATTTGATAGGAATTCTATTATCAAACAAATGACTCTGTGACAACACAGTCTACAGAGATGCAGCTATTAGCCCAAAGCCATTCTTCTAAAAAGACAGAAACTTTTATAGCATTTTATAGACAAAAATCTCAAAAAGCCAGTGTCATTGTTCTCCCTCCTATAAAGGAATCTATTTCAATCCATGTTCATATGCACATGCAGATAGATACGTTTAGATGCATACACAAGTTTAAATCATTTTACTACAGCATAAATCAAAACTGAATTTCATACTTGAGGAGAAAGCCTTCATGGCAACTATCCCCAATGTCATCATCATTTAGCACTGTGTCACTTATCTGAAATGCAAGTAAATACAAACAAAAGTTAGACAAGGATCTGAAACACCTTCCATTAATTGATTTTCATTTTGATAGGTGGGAACTGTTTGGGAGCTATTTAAGTTAAGCTGTAAGACTTCCCCAAAAAGCACAATCTTAAAATGACCTTCTGACTTCAGACAAAGTGTTTTGAAAATGAGAAAGTCACTTGATTATTAAGTCTTCATTAGTCACAAGTCAGGTCCCTCCTACTGGGGTTTTTTTTCTGTAAAAGATGTCCAGAATACTTTAAATTAGTGCATGTCTGATCACTTCTACTTCTTCCATGAGAACACTATAACAAACTGAAACAGGTATCAACATCAAACCCAATAATCTGCCCATTCATTTTGGTTTGCATCAAATAGCCTTTCCACTCTTAAAATGACTCAATTTTGCTAAGTGATGACCATAAAAAATACTGCCATTCCCTATGCCACTTAGGAGAACTTGATGTGAAGTAATATAAGTGTACAAGAACTTAGGAGAACAGGCGTTTTCTCTGGCAAAGTGAGTACCAAAATAAACAGCCAAAGCTATGGGGGCAGAAAAGGGCAAAACCCACTTTGTTAAAAATTCAGAATGAAAATAGAACGAGAGCTTACATCTATTTCTTCTGGAACACTGTGTGATTTCATAGATGAAAGGAGTTCCATTACAGGAATGACTTCTCCTGTCAGCATTGGAATGATGCTCTGACCCTGCACAATAAATAAAATGCTTAAAGTAAAAGCACGTTGGGTTGTATTAGAAGTTACTACTAATATGAACTTGCAATATTACATGCAAAACATCCTTGGCTTCATATTGCTTGGAAGGGTGGTATGAGCAGAAATTGATGCAAAGACTTCTCATGCTTTGCTCAACAATAATTATGAAATGGAAGCATATCTGGCTTCTCAGTGTCATGCCTAAAATGTATTTCTGGGCCTTATGCTAATTTTCAGAATCAGTTTTGATTGGCCTAGACAAGAAGTAGAAGTGAGATAATTTGATCATACTATATTACATGCAATCACTGTTGAGCATTTTACAGTCAAGTCAGATATTTTAACAATGACAGGAAACCAAAACCAGGCATATTAGTCATCAACATACAAAAATACTTTCCTGATTTATCTATCACAAGAAACTGAAGACACAATTTCACGTTTAGAGTTTCAGAAATCAAATTCTTTTCAGTTTTGTCGATTAGGTCTCCAACTACATTCCAAGATGACAGACTCTGTACATCTCCATAACTCAAAAAGGTGACCTAACCTAATGGAAAAACAACCTTGACAGGAGGCTGGCATGATTCTACGGAAACTGCTACCTTTACAGCACGTCAAGCTCAAGTTAATGAGTTTCCTTTTCTGAAAGGTGATATTCTTCACAGATTTGCACCTTACCCCTAAAGTGATGAAATATATTTTCCTTTAATTTGATCACAGATTCCATCATCCTATCTTCAGAAACTTTGCCTCCTGTGCATGACCCATCATTAGCCAGTCCAAAGTATCTTCCTGGATCCCAAAAATAAGAAGCAGCACCAACTTCTACAGTCACCTGATGGAGTCAAATAGTTTTGCAATGGTGTACCATATGCATCAACCAGCTGGCCCTTACCTGATCCTCCATTCTTTCCGTGCCTTCCAAGACAATCTTCTGGAAATGTTCTTGCCTCTCCTGAGCAAGAGAAGCAGTTAAATATAAATGCTCTGGCATGTGTTCATGTATGTACGCACACAACAGTCACACAGTACAGTTTCTTCTTCCCTGTGGAGTCACGCTTCTTAGATTCAAATTTTGAAGTTCAAGTCTTTTTTCTTTTACAGAGTTGGCTTTAGCAGGAAGTGATGTCATGCAACAGAGATCAACTCTCCCTGCTCTGCCCTCCACCAAACATCTCCCATGCTTGGGCAGGAGTAGCAGGAAAGGGAGGGTTTGATGACAATGTCAAAACATTAGGTTTCTTCATTACAGATCAAGAAAATGCCACACAATCATGGTAAAGATTTCTACTTTATGTATGGATTTTTATTTTCAAATGGATACGGTACAGATTGAGGGTTCCTGATACAACAAGAGAAAAATAAGATCTTCAGAACGAGAAAAAATATTTGACTGGGGAAGGTAGGAAACAAAAGACTTTTTTTTCACCACCTCTTGAAGCACTGACAAGTCTTCAAAATGTTTTATAATCAAGTACAGGAGACAGACATGAAATCTCAAAATAAACAAAACACAGTGTACAAAAGACTGAACAAAGCTCTGAAAACAGACTCATCAGCAGCTGAGTACCAAACTGCATTTAAAATGAACTTACAATAGAATAAAGTTATTATTCACAAAGAGAATTCAGCATTAATCACTGGAGCAATCAATACAAAACACAAAAAATAGCAGATGCTGAGAGACCTAATGATATCTTTCGCTAGATGCTAGCAAGTTATTGCATTTTCATTGGTTACTCATTAGTTTCCTGTGACTGACCTACTCAAAGTTAATCAACTTCAACTGGGAAAAAAGTTTGCAAGAGGTTTTTTTGAGCAGATGAATTAGGAATAAGTTAGAGTAACTTGCCCTAAAACAGTAATAAAACTTTTCTAACCATCTAAAAGATGCATCTGTGAAAAATAATACTGGAACAAGGCAGATTCCTTCAGGGCACCTGCACCCCTCAGTCAGAGAAGGAAGACATCCTTGACAACGATTTTAAAAGAACTCAGTCTTTATGAAGGTGAGGCTGAACAAATGGTGTAAGCCACTACAGAAAACTATTAGACAAACATATAGAACATAAACCGGAGTAGATGAAGGCGGTTTCTAAGCCCATATTGATGACTTGCTCGGAGTTGCTCATTTTTCTTTGCCAGTCTGAACACTGCTCCACGTTTTTCCTAATCCTCAAGTTCAGAAGGCTTCTTCTCATCTCAAGTCTAGCTGGAAATGTTGTCTGGCTCTACACAGAACTAATGAGAGCTGATAATCACAACTATTAGAACCTCCAGAACAGATGTAAAACTTCATTCAGATAGGACTTGAACACTTTTTGTTTTGCTGTATGTAACCATAGCTGCTGAACTGCCTCAAAATGCAAACTACAGAATGAACCTGTTTTAATTCATTAGCATTATTATTATCATACAACTCATGCCTCAATTTTAATCTATATTTTCCAAGCAGTTTTCTCTTTTCTAAATAAGGCTGAAGAACTGCAGGTACGTGCAAGGATCTTTGACCTCCCTCGGAAAAAAAAAAAGACAATAAATGTCTATTTCAGAATGTATCACTGTCTCAGCCAATTCAACTGACCTACCTGCTTCAAGAACATCTGAACAAGAATGAAGAACGTAATGACTAATTTCTGAGAAAGAAAGAATTAGTAGAAAACATTTTTTGTCATTCTCTGTCATTCTCAACGCTCTTTGAAGGCTACTTCTACCATGGAAACATACTGGTATGGATCAATATCCAACAACTGAGAAAACCTACTACAGCTAAAAATGATGGATAACTCTTATATGACCAGTCACATCAGAAGACAGTACAGAGGACAGTAAATGAGAGTAGCAACGTTATCAGGTACACCAGACAGCCTTCACTTATATAAAACCCACACACATCTAGCAGGCTTTTAGAACACTACATTAGGAATTAAACGTTTGTGTTTCTACTTAATTGACAAAGAATTGTACATACTATCCTTCCTCTGAAAAGTAAACCCCAGAAAGTATGAAGAGCCAATGTGACAGAAAGCACTACTAGCCATCATCAGGCAATACAGCAAAAAGGAAGCATCACCACAAAAATAACATCGGTTTGTTATTTCTGTAATCTTAATTAGTTCAGGTAAGAGGACTCAAAAAGGAAGTTTAAAGTATGTTGACTACAGGTCTCAGAACAGAAGATATCTTACCAATGTGCATCACCATATCCATTACAGCTGACGCGCAAGCTACTGCTCTAAGACAGCTTGCACGTGATGAAGATGACAAAAATTTTAATTTTTACCATTAGACTGTTATTTTCAAGAAAACTACATAGAAGTTTTCACTTAATAAGGAAATATCCGTAAGGTTCCCAAAGGTAAGAGTTCCAATTCTTAGCATGTTTTCTTTTTCTAGTTTCTGGAATAGAAATATTTGGACTAAAGCAGATGTATTTTTGTAGAGCTCCCTTTAGTTCTACACAGTTTAAGCCCTGACAAACTGTTGGTTAATACTCTCTTTTTTAAAAAGAAAACTGTAACAGCAGTGACAACATTAATTGCATCAGTTTCCTTTTCTGTACCTCAATAAAGAAAACAATGGTTTGAAACACAGTAAATTTACAATTCTACCTAGTTCAAATTAAAAAATTAACACAATTATATGCAAAAATTTATACGTAATTCAGAGAGATGAAGCATTGTGCAGGGTATCTATTTCACTTATAGAGTCTTGCAGAGGTTATATAGTATCACCAGGATAAATCATCCTGGTGATACTATATAACACTATATCATGTGGCTAAAAATCCCAGCCTTGAATTTGCTGACATAATAATATGGTAACTTTTAACCTTCAAAACTATGTAGAAATCAGCCTTCTCCAAGTTTTTGTGTCTGGATTGCTACATAACAGGAGTCACAGAATCTCAATTTTTGCTTCTGCACAAGACAATCTAGCAATTATTTTTAGTAATGAACAATCAACTTACCTTATGCATCCATATCCTTCCTTTCCTTATAATATGTGTTAACCTATCCACGCACACTCTGTGAAGTGGCAGGTAGAAACCAAGTTCACTTTGTGGAAGTATAATTGATAGTCCATATGTGCTTCTGTCTCCATTCCAGTTTCCATCAAAGATTAATGACACAATGATTACCCTTTTTTCTGCCAAAACAAAGAACTTCACATCTATTGCACCACTTTCTGCATTCCGAAGTATTTCTCCATTCAGGGTGTGGTTAGCAAGAAAAGTTATTTCACCGTCACTGAGAAGTACCTGTTCTGTCTTTGGTGCCCAGATATGTCGCACTCGTGGGCCAAGAATATTGTCCCAGTAGGCAAAAGTGGCAGCTAATAGAGGTGACTCGCCATTCAAAGAGATCTCTGTTTTAGCAACTGCAGGAGATGGTGGCGGACAAAGAGCTGACATGACTGCTTCGTCTCTCGTGTGTAACTGAAATGCTTACATTACCTAGAAGAAGTTTTTGCAGGAAAAAAAAATAAATTAGAGCAGTCCTCATAATTATCTTCTTTTTACATGAGCAGGTAGTGATAGGACTTGTTTTAAACCAAGACAGGAGATATTTAGATTAGATGTTAGGAAGAAATTCTTCACTGTGAGGGTGGTAATGCAGTGGAACAAGTCCAGAAAAGTGGATGCCTGATCCCTGGAAATGCTCAAGGTCAAGCTGGATGGGGCCCTGAGCAACTTGATCTAGTGGGTGGCATTCTGGCCCAGAGCAGGGGGCATTGGAACTAAATCATCAGGTCCCTTCCAACCACAGCCTTTCTACAATTGTTTTGTTTCCAAATGACACTTTCAAGAGGAAGCCTGGCTTCTTCATCTGTGATTTCACTGCAGACTTCTTCCAGGAAGGACGCGTGTGTACATATACATGTAACAAAGCGGCATGCTTTGCAAGCACTAGTCAGTCAGACCTCAACTGCCCTTTACTCACTACAGAAGTATGATGAACTTGCACAACATACAGCTTGTGTAAGAAATCCGACACGATAAATATATCCTTTACATCACACGCAGGGTGTTGTGATATAAGACAAGTGCTCAGCAGTTTATACAATGCATTGATGGATAACTCTTTATCTTGTGTGGACACAACCCCTGAACATTTTCCCTAGCAGTTTCCAACAAATCTACTCAGCTTCCCCATTCTGACGCAGCTGCAGAAAATAACAGGAAGTTCCATGGTCCCTAAAAGTTATGCTAGAGTCACAGGAAGATATGAAATAAAAAAGGTTTACAAACAAATTCAACCCAAGGACGGAAAACTGTGACAGCTAAAACCCACTCATCTTGAGGAAAACCTCACATGAGCAGAAGGTAGCTTTCCTGTTCTCTCCTGCCTGCAGCACTCTACATGACAGCAGCAGGAAATCCCACTCTGCAACAAGGCAGCAGGAACACCCACCTCACTACCGCAGTTCTACCATGCCAGAGTTCTCTACCTGAACTTCCTTTTCCTTTCGAGTGTTTCAAATAAGATCGTCCGGGTGCATTTCCTCACAGCAGGAGGGTAAAACCCCTTTCGCTCCGGCTCCTTCTCAAGAGCCAGCCGCTGCCCCGCCGGAGCGGCAGCGGGGAAGCCAAGGCCATCTGACACCGTGACTTCACGGTTTTCAGAGAAGACAGGGCGCCAGCCATCCCCTGCCTCCTTGCACCCAGGGGCTGACCAGAGGCTCGCTCTCACCACCGCCTTCCCAGAGGCGCAGCCGCTGCCATCGCGGCAGCTGCAGCACCTCCGCGCTCCCGGGGCGGATCAGGCCCCTGTCGCACCGGCCGGGTCTGGCCCGAAACTCCCTGGGAGGCGGCTGCGGAAAGGCCCCGCTTCTTTACCCGCACACCAGAGGGGCCGCCAACACCGCCCCGGCGACGACACCGCGCCACCGCCCCGGCCCCGCGCCCGCCTCACCTCCGCTCCGGCCGCCGCCCCGCGCCTGCGCCGCCCCGCCCCTGCCGCACACCGCGGGCTCCGCAGGCGCGGGGCCGCCGGGGGCGGGGGAGTCGCGCCGGTGTGTCCGGGCCGCCGGAAGCCCCGCCCGTGGGACCGCCCGGGCCGGGGGGACCGCGCCGGTGTGACCTCCCTGTCGGGGGGAGCCGTGCCGGTGTGATAGGCCGGGCCGGGGGGAGTGTGTCGCGTCAGGCGGGTCACAGCGGGAGGGAACAGCCCCATCCCAGTGCAGCCTGTGGAGGAAGCCGAAGGACGAAACTGTCGTGCCAGGAGCATCCATTTATGGAGGGGCTTTTAGGGTTAAAAGAGGAAGGTGGTAATGACGGAACTAAGTTAGTATCCAAACACAGGGCATGCGGAAGGGTGAAGGTGCTCGTGAGCGAGATGCTTTTAGTTTTGCATGTACATGGTGAGTACCTTTAGTCCTTTTACTTAGGCAATCCTGTCTGGGGGCCTACAGGGAAGCCGGAGAGGGACACCTCGTTAGGAATTGTAGTGATAGGACAAGGAGGAATGGGTACAAATTGAATGAAGGGAACTTTAGATTAGCTATTACGAACAAATTCTTTACCATGAGGGTGGTGAGGCACTGGCACAGGTTGCCCAGAGAAGCTGTGGGTGCCCCATCCCTGGCAGTGTTCAAGGCCAGGCTGGATAAGGCATTGGGCAGCCTGGTCTAGTGGGAGGTGTCCCTGCCCACGGCAGGGAGTTGGGACTAGGTGGTCTCCAAGGTCCCTTCCGACCCCTTAACATTCTGTGATTAAAAGCACCATAGTCATTTACATGTAAGAGGCATTTATTTATTTATTTATTTATTTGTTTATTTATAGGCTAGAAAGGAAACGTGAGTGGTATCCTGAGATACCTTGAGGACTTGCATCTTTGGCAGCTTGAACAGGCGGATACAGGAAATCTTAATAGGACACAAGACCTGAAGTGTGATTTTTTTGAGTCATACCCTCCCAATTTAATCACAAAAATCATGGTCCTCAAAATTCACAGGATCATTAGGGTTGGAAGAGACCTCGAGATGATACCGTCTGACCTCCCTGCCAACGCAGGGTCACCTAGAGCAGGTTACACAGAAATGTGTCCAAGTGGGTGTTGAATGTCAGCAGAGAAGCAAACTCCACAGCCTCCCTGCACAGCCTGTAAAAATTCCTTTAGTGATAGACAATTGAATAGCATCACATTGAAAAATGTAGTCTTCACTCAGCTGAAATTTGCCTTTTAGATTACTTAGTGAATTTAAAAACTGAACATGAAATTACTTACGCCTATGTGTCGAATTGTAATTTTGGCTTTTGAGAAGCAAAGCTCCAATAAAAGTAAATAACCAGACAAAATTTATGTAACCATTACAGAAAAGGTTGGAAGAATAATGGAATTAAACTCTAGTTTGAAAAGTTACTGCTATTTAATGTGTTTAATACAAAGATTAGGCATCAAACTGGAATTTCACTACTTACCTCTTGTCTAAATGTTAATCTATGCAGTTCATAAAAAAGTTTTTTGTGTCTTTAGTAAGATAGTAGAAATTGATCATCATGCAGTTGTAGACACCAAGCTCTACACTAAAAAAAGTGCAGCTGATATTAGATCAGTAATGATGCTGAATAAGTGGGCTTCAGAAATGAAGAGGTAAGGTTTGTCTTAATTTTGTAACTGGATTATCATGTAGCCTTGCATAAGACACTTGGTATTGCTCTATCAGTTTTCCCATTATAAACTGCCTTGAGAATTTTACATTTAAAGTAAAATCATCATGTTCTGTGCAAAGAAGCATAATCATGAATTACAAATCCTTTATTTTTTCTTGAAGTTACAGATGAGTCTCTGTGAGTGCTGTGGTGGTAGTGTTGGTAGAGTGAAATCTCTGCCTGTCATAGCAATATGGCTTTGTCTTTTTAGACAAATATGGCTTTTGTTGTCTTTTTCTTTTCCTTCACTGTTGCATGCTTTCTTCTCGCAGAGAAGAGAGTAACATTCTCATTGCATTTAATCTGAAGAGATTACCAGTATTTCTGCAGGTGCCTTTTGTGGACACATCAGGGATGGGCTGCAGTGCAAGCAGATATTTTTCCCCTGACAGAGAATACATCTGGCTATGAAACCTAATGCTGCACATCTGCAAAGAAATTAGAGGGTATGCAACACAGAGAAGATGAAAATGAGCTCAGGCACTAAGCTCAAGTGAAAACACATGGCAATTTTATTTATGTTTCTAGTTAGGCATCCAGAATTGTCATCGTGACTGATGTCATGCTTTAGAATAAGGGAGTACGTAGGCAAAAAGGGAAAGAAAGAACAAAAAAATGTAGTGGAACTCAGTTGCTTAGCCTGGTGGAGTAAGGCCGGGGAAACATAAGGTATTACCTAGCTGCCTTGCTTCAGTGAAACCATGCATGCATTCAGACAATGCGGGTTTGCATCACTGCATAAAACTGACCTTGAAGAAAGCTAATTTCACAGTAATAAAGTTCTTTTTCAGCCAGAGAAAATTGCCACAAAATTAATGTCCAAGGTAAAAGAGAGCAAATGGGAGGAGTTTGTTGAGGTTGCAAGAACCAGGAACACTCAGTGGTAGCGCAGATATCAGTGCTGAGATTACACTTTATGTATATATAAGCAACATGAAGGCAGATTTAGAAAAAACAAAGCTTGCACTCCCCTATCCCCAGCTATTCATTCTTATAAGAGGTGAATGATGGGTCTTTCCTCAGTACTTCTGGTTGATGGTTTAAGGCCGTAATTTCACATCCACATTAAAACCACTGAAGTATGCTTGCTCTGTCACTGCATGTTTATTGAGTCTCTTGTTACCAGTTTTAACTTGGTCTTAGACACACTGCCTTTAGTAAGGGTAGGTAGGGCCCATGCAAATTTGAGCTTGACCTGTGAATATAAATTGATTACACACGACTTCTAGTATTGATTCTAGCTGCATCTCACCAGTTGTTTGCATCTGAGTGGTGCTATCCTGGACTGCTGTCATTATGTTAATGCTTCACAAATCGCAGAAAACGTCAGGTTGGAAGGGACCACAGGGTGTCATCTGGTACAACATCCCTGCTCAAGCAGGGTCATCCTAGAGCACATGGCACAGGATTGTGTCCAGAGAGTTCTTGAATATCTCCAGTGAGGGAGACTGCACAGCCTCTCTGGGCAACCTGTTACAGTGTGATCACTAAATGCACAGGCATGACGGTGTAGGGACCCATTAATTACTGTGACAGGAAGCAGCTTGCAACTCTAGAGCCACTTAATTGAAGTTAACAATTTTCAAATAGAAGTTAGGGATCCAGAATCTTGAAGTACTGAGGTAGTGCTGAGGTATTTCATCCTAAGGGGACTCCTTTGGGTTTTTTTTTCCTCCATGAATCTTTTACACATGGAAAGGGTGATTTGATCCCCTAATGAAAAGTATTACATCTATTCAAGCCCTCATTACTGGTAAAATTACTACAAAAGATCTACGTAAATGGATGGTGGGAGGAAGAATGTATATGACAAAAGAGCTTTCAGCAAACAGCTGTGTTGGAGCTTGGGGAGCACTGGGCTTCCTTTGCTCAAACGTCACTAACTTTTACACAACAGCAGTTCAGCTTTGTACAGGTTGGATAGACACTATGGATTTAGGCAGTAAACATACTTAACTCTATCATCACTTAGAAATAAATAACTTACAAAACTCAGGAAAAGGAGAATCCATCCCTGGGATATAACCAGCTGTCTTGTTTTATTCTAACACCACTGATGGAGGGTGCTGTCTCAGTAAGATAATAAATGATGTAGAAGAAAACAGACAATTATCCATGAAGGGTTTAGCTGAAAAGTGGAGATGGACATGTCATTTTCAATAAATAGCAGATAATCACAGAATTAACTAGGTTGCAAAAGACCTTTGAGATCATCAAGTCCAAACTAATGTCCATAATGTCCTGTTATGTGTGTATGTCAGATGTAGGTTGTAAAACCAAGTTTCTTGTAGGTTTAAGATCTTAGCTAAACTTAGTTCCCATTAGACAAGTTCATATGCTGGGTGCATTTGTCAAATAAAGGCATTGTTCAGATGCAGTTGCACAGCAGAATTATATAAATTCTAAATTCACAAAGCTGTTGAAAACAGCTGGTCTCATCTGGTCTGACCTCTTCCCAACCCCAGGTGAGTATTCCCTCTCTCCTTTTTCTGCTGTATTAATGTTTGTGTGATGATACAACTGACCTGTATCACAGATCAGTCTTACCTGTCTGAAAACCAGTTTCTGTTTTATTTGGGTTTCTGTTTTTTTAGGCAAACCTGACTTTGGGAATAATATTGTACAGAAGCAAGCGTATGTCATTATGTTTTATTGATCTTCTAACAGTAAAACAAAATTGGTCATAACCCAAGACTGTATTTTAAAATTGGAGATGTATATTTTGGGAAATGTTCAAGTCTGAAAGATGCTGAAGAAACAACTTTAACAGAAAGCTTCTTCAATACATGTTATAAATGAAGAAGGCTGGAGGAACTATAGCAGGACTGCTTATTAGGATGACTAAATAAACCACTTCCTCATTTTCACTTCTTCTGTAGAGGTTTACTTCTCTTATTGGGGAAGACTCTGACATGTATTGATGAAAATCTGTGGGAACATGCTATTCTTAAAAGTGGTAGATAGCCCCTGCATTTTGCCATGGATATGCTCATTGCTAGCAGCAAGGAGTTTTAAGGAGGAAATCTTGTCCTTTCCTCCAGGGCTTATGAAAATGGCCCAGTACCACTCTACTAGAATAGCCAGATTTGGGAAATGTTTAAAGTCTTCTGTATAAGTGCATTAGCCTTTATCTACCAATGAGTAGGGGAGTGCAAAGTACTCTCATGGACTTTCCAGCTGCCGTAAAAGGCATTCTTGGGTAGCAGAACAGACCAGGTACTTGCCATCACTGAGCAGACTGTTCTAAAGAATTGCATGTCCTTCATAATGAGGTATGGCCGCGGAGGATTTGTCGGGAGGTGTGATGTTTGATGGACACTTTTCTACTCTACTCTTTGTTCATATACTATTGCTTTTATTTGATGAAGAAGGGAAGTCAAGAAGGCCAGAAAAGACAAATTTTTTTTGAAGTCCAAAGATTTTCAAACTAAAACTGAAAATGGAGGCTTTAGTTTGTTCATCTTTTGAATCTAAAATTACATAATTTGCAATACCTTGCCCATTTCATGGGCAACATGTACCATTTTTGTGGATGCATAGCATTTTCATAAGCTCCAACATAAAAACTTTTGAGACATGGTGTTTCTGTGCTTGAAGGTCTTTTTCCACTTTTAACAGAATATTAAAATACACACTTTTAAAAAACATTGATTTTCTACTTCATTATTTTCAGTGTCATTTTCACTTGAAAGGAGGTCACAGGTTTGAAAGGCATGCGCCTTATTGCTTTCAGAGGTGTTCCTGTACCATGCTGGATACAAGGAATACTTCTTGTTTCTGGAGGAAATGTGTAGCATATTACAAAATTACCATCACATTCTTTCAAATACATAGGAGTGTACACTCTCAAATAGCATGGCAAGATCTCAGCTCTATTTTACCTTTAGAATGGGTCAGACACTTGCTGGATAGTCGGCAGAAGCTGGTTGGTAGGTGGGTAACAAGCCCAACATGGGTGAAAGGTTTTCTCATGTGGTATCTGCGGTCAGTTCTCAGAGGTTTGGTGCAACCATTTCCAGAGAAAACGGCAGGGGCTTTTTGAAATCAATGTCTGTGCTGAGGGAAAGCAGCAGGGTTCTGATGTCACTGCTGTTTTGGTCCAGCCTTACCGGGTCTGCTTGGTGTCGCCAAAGGGCATTACTGCAAAATCTGAAGCAGTTTGTGTGAGATTTCATGTAAAGTAGAGGTCAAGAAAGGACAAGCAGGTTTCCTCAGGGGTCATTCAAGGTCAGTACCAAACTTGAAAGCAGCCAGTAGGTTTCTCCTAGTGTGGTCCAATTTGAGTCCCAGTGCTAAAATTTGCTTAGATGTCAGTCAAGGTCACAGCTGTCACCAAAAGCAGACAATTCTGCTGAATTCCCCGTAATTGCAATTTTCTGTAGTCAGTCAACTTCATTAAATCACTAGCTGTTACACATCCACTTTTCAGTGTTGTTACAAGAAGTCATTTGCTTTTGTGTTGTTACCTTGGCTACATCTATATATTCTTAGTCTCACAACACACTAAACCAATGTACAGAGCTGGCATGACAATCTTTGGTAGCATGATACGTGCTTCACACAAGATGACCACACTCATGGAATAATGAACCCTAGGGAACAACTTGGTTCGGAACAATAAATAAGGCTGCAGGTAGGAGATGAAATCAGCTATATCATCACTGCACTTGAAAGACTTTTTACCAATCTGATCAGCCTTGAAAATATGACTTAGATTCCTTGTTCAACATTGGAGAGGAAGATTACCGTGAGAAACTACAGGGGGCTTGGGAACGTGGCAGAAGGCAGATGTCTACATAAAAGTTGTGAAAGCCTCCTAACACAGATGGGTCTCACCCTCACGATGAGAAACATTTTGATCTTTCAGATATTTGACTGCTCTTTTAAGCATAGGTTGCTGGACTTCTTTTTCTGATCATCCACTGCCGTGGCACTGTAGAAATGTTCAAATCCCCATTGTCAAAACAGGATCTAAATGTTCCATCGTATTTAGTGACCTGAAATTGATTGGCAATGAACTATGCATTCAGGATCAGTGTCAGCAATATAATAGATAAACTGATACTAAATGCTTTCAAAACACTGATAGCCACTTACAAATTTTTATAGACCTGTCTATAACCCCCAAAAGTTAAGATGACATCCATGTATGCTGACCCCCCTCTCCCCTGCGAGTTAAATGGATGATTTGCTATGAAGGTCACAAGTCCCTTCTCCTGAGTATCACTCTGTGACGCAGTGCTACAACTGTACCTTCATCTGTTTCACCTCTGCAGCCCAGACCCACAAGCCACTGAGGAAGCCCCCTGCAAGGTCCCACAGGAACATGCCAATGGGGGTTCTCTCCTCTGTGTCCTTCACAGAAATGGGATGCAAGTGCCTTGCAGCAAGGCTGCTCTGTCTGTCCCAGCACCAGCAGCTGCCTTCCTCACTGCTGCAAATGTTTTTGCTGCTTTTATACTGCTTTTTAGGGTGACTTCTTTTTTCCCGCCAAAGTCTCTGTTAATTGCCTGATTACCATTTAATCCATCTGATTGTTATCTTAATCTTTCACATGATCAGTCTTGGACAAATGCCCCCTGAGACAGTTTTTGTTGTCCTATTCACATTAACCATTACACTGATTCTTTTGTTATTTGGCTGTTGGAACAGGAAGAGGGGCCTCATAGTCATCCCAGTAATCACTCTGGTAGTCTAGCTTTTTGATAGCTGAGAATGGAATTAACCTTAGAAAGATGGGTTTGTAATTGTAAGGATGATGATCCAGAAGAGCCAAATTCTGTCCTCTCTGATTGCATATTTATAGCTTGTCATACATTTAAATGTATTTCAATTTATAATGCAGAAGGCATGATAAAGAGTAAAAACCAAAGCGTGGAACCTTAGAACCAGGACAGGCTTACACTTTGGATAAAACACACTAGTGCTTTGATTTCCAGATGGAAAACACTTCCACACATACTTAGGCTGCTGGTCACTTCTGCTTTCCAAGTGTGTGACAGAACATTCTGTACTAAACCCCCAACAATTTGTTGGAGACAGCTTTACTGCTACTCACGCTGTATGGCCAAGTCAGGTGGCAGTAGTTCTTCACTGAAGGATAGTTGTATATTCAGCTGGGCCACAAGCACCTTTGGCATTCCCTGGTGGCTCACTTTCGTAGTTAGACACTTGATCATCCAGCAACCCTGTCCTATCACCTTGCTGCCATCACTGGCTGCAACTCTACATTTGAATTTCCCAGAGCTGCATGTGACCCAGGAGCCAGTCCTACACACATTTGAACTGAGCAGTGAAGAGACATGATGGTTTCTTAGGATCATGGTAGTTGCCAAGTCACATAGCCTTTCCATATGGGAAAGTAGTTAAAATCCAGATACAGTTCAGCACTTTATTATGATCAGCTGGAAGGAGTCACATGTGAGACTCTTTCTGTATGGCAGGTGCAAGCGAAGTGTGTAATCACACAAAATGTCTGCAGGCTGCATGGATTCCAAGACTGTTGAAGGTGACTAAGTTTCTTCAAGCACCAACATAGCTGGCTAGCAATCATGTCAAATGTGTTTAGCAAGCCCTCTGAGCTACGTTTAAAGACTTCTGATTGGTGTGTGGTGTCAGTTTAGAAATACAAATAGGATTTCATGATACTTAAATGATTACGGATACTCATTTATCTCTTACAGTTAAGCCAAACAGTGACACAATATGCAGGCAAACCTTGAGTATCAATGAGGGCTGCAGAAATAAATCTGCATTGGAGATGTTTTTATTTTGCTGTGTCTTTTTTCATTCTCTGCATTTGCTTTTACTTCCACTGCGATCAGTCACAAAATTTCCTTTAGATTTGCAGGAGAGGAGAATCTTGCCTTGAGGCAGTGCAGGATGTTGACTGCAGCTGTCAATGACAACTTTATTTTAGAAAAACATTGTGGGTCCAATTCAACACTGCCTCATAATGTGTATGATTATTTTTACTGAAGAAAAGATTTGGTAGCTTTTTGCACCTTATTTAATTGGTCCTGCTCTGAAGTGTTGCAAGCAAAGCTTGGTAACAGACACTTCACGTCTGTGGCATTCTGTCTTGACTTCAATATTTATTTTCTCTGTCCTTATCTTTCAAGCTTGATTATCTTGTTTGGTATGTTCAAACATTAGAAAGTCTTTTTAAGTGATATTGAAAAAATGTGATTTATCAAGTATTTGTTTTAATGGTTGATCGACTGGTTAATCTTTGAGCAGTTTATGGTAGGTTTATGCCTTACAGAAGCTTCTGTCGACATAACCTAGTAATGCATTTTTATTAGATGTTTTATTTCTACTTTACTTTCATGTATCACTGTCATGAGCGTGATGAAACACGCTATAGTGTGTTGGGATACTGAGGTTTTAAAAACTGGCAGTGTTATCGTCCTTAGTAACTCCACATACACACTCATGCCCAACGTAACCTTCACTCAGTCTTGACTTTCTTCTCTTTGGAGAGATTGCTGTTGATCCTGGAGAGCTGGGAGAAAAATGCTGATTTTGTGCTTTTACAGTGCTTGCAGTTACTGATCGTGGGTGTCACTGGCCAAATCCCCAAGCACCTCTGAGTGCTTTTTTGGGTGCATTTTCAAGGAATTTCCCCCTTTTCCAATTTTATAAATCTGCTTTTCTTCACCTAAATATATGCATGTAGAAACACATGTGATCTGCCTCTAGACTGAGGAGTTTGCCTCATGGTATGGCATGTGTCTTTCTTCATTGGAGGATTTGGTCATGTCACTTCTGTTTAATTCGGGGTGTTTCTGTGTTTTACAACAAGCCCATACAGGTTGTAGGTAGCAAATATCAGACCTGTGCTTGAGAAATCAGAACCTTAGTTTTGGACATTCACCCCTTACGCCTACGGTTATCTCCTACCTAAAGAACACAAATTATACTATGCTCTGCTTTCCATTTTTCTTATCTTGTCACTGAAGAATCTTATCCTTACTTTCTTATCCATTTTTCTGGTAACATGCCATTAATTTTCCACTTGGATTATTAAATTCTTATGAAGCATTTTAAAGTTACTCTGCTGTGTGTCCCATTAAAAGGGGACTAATGTGGCCTTGTATCATTGCCTCATTGCAAGAAGCAGTTGTACTTTTAGATGATGCTGAAAACAATCAACAGTTTTAGACTAAGCTCTGTTTTTTTTTAAAACTGGTTATAGCAGTGAGGTACCACATGAAGTATAACAAATGTTTCTATTTAGGAAATATAAGAAAATGCTCAGATAGAAAGAACAAAGAACATACAGTATTGCTTCCACTTCAAAACCAAAGAGAAACACAACTCAAAACCAGGGTCTCTATTCTATTTGGCAGAATAGTGAAACTTCAAGAGGGATTTTTGCCTGAGAGAGCAGCTTGGATTAATAGCTAAAAATAGTAATGCATCCAGGGACCAATAAAATTGGTGGATTAGAAATATGGCTGTAAGAGCACTGTTTTTTGCCACTTAGTGGCAAGAATTTCTCATTTCTGCAACACTTAACTCCACAGGAATTTGTCACATATATCTCTTAAATTTTCAAGCAAAGTGTAACATCTGTACACCCTCACTGATGAGGTTAATAATTGCTTTGTTTCCAAATGCAGGACAAAGTAGCTGATATCCTGGGCAGAAATGGATAATAGAAATATGAGACATTAGATCTAAAGTCCAGGTGCTGAAGAATAAGCTCTTTCCAGAGAAGTAGTGAGGGGAAATGGAGTAATTTTTATTCTCGTAATATAAACAACTAAAAATACTAAAAGAAGCTTTGAATTTGTTGAAGGAAAAAAGCAACACATATTCCCCACTACTAGTTAATTTTTTTTTTTCAGGATTTATTAATGGCAGAGGAAGTAAACTGAAATGTTGGAAGCGAGGATTAAAATTTCAATTTTTTATTCAAAATCAGCATGTATAATTAGAAATTTTGCTTAAAAAGTATTTTAGAAATCTTGAAAGTGTTTCCCTGTTTACAGACAGATATAAGTAATCTATCAGTCGTAATGGCTACTGAAGCAGGACAGGAGAATTGCCCTGTGTTTGTTGTCCTGTTATAATAATGCACTTTACAAGAAACAACACACTGCAGCACTGGATCTGCAATCCTCATGCTATTCTAATACTTGTGAGAGACACCTTTTCATATATTTATTGTATTCTATCAGGAAATGTAACAAAAGTGGCAAGGAACAAGCTCATCTCTTACTAGAATAAATGTTTGAGATCAAAATCTGTAGCAGGAGTTAGCAGTCTTTGCAAATAGCATGCCTGTCAGTAATGAGTTCAAAGCAGCCCTGCTGCTAATAGGATGCAAGGGAGGTGGGTAAGCGACAGCTCTTTAGGTCAATGTGTGTTGGGTTTGCACAGCAAGGCTCGGGTGCCCTGGTGGCGGCTTCTGTGAGAAGGTTCCTCTGCAGCCCATCATGAAGACCGTGGTGAGGCAGCTGTGCCCCTGCAGCCTGTGGAGGTCCGTGGTGGAGTAGAGCTCCACCTGCAGCCCACAGAGACGTCCAGGCTGCAACAGGTGGATGTCCAAAGGAGACTGTGACCCATGGAGACCCCACGCTGGAGCAGCCTCCTGGCAGGAGCTGTGGCCCTGTGGAGAGAGGAGCCGACACTGGAGCAGGTTTGCTGGCAGGATGTGTGACCCCATGGGGTATCCAGGCTGGAGCAGTCTCTTGCTGAGGGACTGCACCCCACAGAAGCGATCCATAGTAGGGCAGTTCATGAAGAACTGCAGCCCATGGGAAGATCTCACATTGGGCAAGTTCATGGAGGATTCTCTCCCATGGAAGAGACGCCACCCTGGAGCAGGGGAACTGTGTGAGGAGACCTCTCAGTGAGGAGGAAGGACCGGCAGAGACAACGTGTGATGAACTGACTGCAGCCCCCATTCCCCATCTCCCTGTGCTGCTGGTGAGCAGGAAGTAGAGAAAAAGGGGAGTGAGGTGAAGAAGGGAGAGCTGGGGGGAAACAGTTTTAGGATTTAGTTTTACTTCTCATTACCCTTTTCTGATTTGATCAGTAGCAAATTCAATTAGTTGCCCCCAGTCGAGTCTGTTTGGCCTGTAACAGTAAGTTGTGAGTGAACTCTCCCTGTCCTTATCTTGACCAACAAGCCTTTTTTTAAATTTTCTTTCCTCTGTCCAGCTGAGGAGAGCAGTGATAGAGAAGCTTTGGTGGGCACTTGATGTCCAGCCAGGGTCAACCCACGACAGTTGCTACCTGACACTGTTCAAATTTTGTTTTTTGGAGATTTTCGATTTGAATGCTCTCTTTTGTGCCACAGTGCAGCTAAAGAAACAAGGAACAGTATGTTGTGACCTGTTGGTTGCAGTGAGCTTTTCACCTAGGGAAGGAAAAAAACCCCATCCTTTTGGATTCTTTTTTTACTAGCAAGCCACAGAGCACTTCCATCTTTCCTTGCTGCTCAAATTCTCTTGCAATAAACAGACACTTTTTAGTTTTAGTGCCTTTTTTGAATTCACAGAAGTGAAGATACTCATTGGTCAAAGATATATTCAGTAACTTTGGCACTGTCAGTTGTTTAAATCTGTCCTTCTAATTACTGTTCAGATGCCATGGGAGCTTATACACACCAGAAGAAATTACTTCAGAGAACTAGCACCTCTTCCACAGAAATTCATATGTGAGCCAAAGACTTGGCACACACTGATGTCATTACATGAAGCGCACTTGCACTTTAGCAGCTCCCATGTGCTTGAAATGTCTATGGCAAGAAGGGCGTTTAGAAGAAACACAGTGATTCATTTGATATCCCTTTTACAGAAGGATAACTGTAATTTGATGTGCACAGATTTCCAGTCTGTGGTGGAGGAGGTGGAGTACTGCTGACCTTCAGGGCTATCAGCAAAAAGGCTATGACTGTTCCATTTGCTCAAATCTACTCCTTTGTTCCTGTCTTGGGAGTGGTTTTCGTGGCCTAGTATGTGACATAGCATGATTTTCCAGTGTCCAGGTGTCAAACACCAGCACCCATGGCCACAAGAAGAACACTGCTGACAACCTAAAGATGATTGACTGTGACCAAGTTGCATGCTTTCATTCTGAGGTGATATTTCAAACAATGTTGAGACATGCTTATTGCTAAACTTCTTCTGAAGATAAAAGTTCCGTTTCCAGAGCATCTTTCGGAATTTATATCCAAACTAAAGACCAAGAAACCTCCCACTATATATTGCCCAGCTTCTACTTATCTGAGAGGGGATATAAAACTAGTTATTTTAGTGTATTCAAAAGATCCAAGAATTTCTGTGACATGATATCATTTAGAAAGCTGTTGAATAAAGTGAGGTAGGTCCTTCTTGGCCTGTTTTCCAGCGTGTTACAGTTAGAGTCTGTCAAGACGTCTTTGGGGATGATATGAACTCACCAGTTCATTGATTTTCACTGGCAACTTTAAATGTAAATTGTTGTCCTGAACATGGGCTCGTTACCCAGTGCCCAGTGCCAATTCACACACCGAGTTGAGGTATTTCTATTTTTTTATCATAGTGTGTGCAAAGGAGGGAGCTGGGTGGTAGCACACAAAAGGCTGGCTCCCTGATCATCTAAACTTTAAACTATGTCTACATTTTAACAAACAAAAGCATCAGCATTCATTGGTTACAGTTTCCATAGCTTTTTCACCAATTAGTACTCAACACCCTATTTGCTCATTATATATCTCACTTCTCATGCTAATTAGTCCTCAGATGCACTTCCATCTGACTCTGGGGTCTGTTTAGAGTAGGTGGTCAATGAGTTGGTGGTCAGGATCTCCCACTGCCAGAACTGCCTTTCCTGCAGTTACTGCTCAGTCGTGGGTTCACTCTGGGTGGCTCTCGTCCACACAGCGCATTCATCTTGGGAATCTTCCCTTGGAACAAAAGGTTAGCCAAGAATACAAGTTCACAGTGCAATTGCTTAATCATAACTGTCCAGCTACAGCTACTGATTAACAACTGAAAAGAAAGTTAAATTGGAAAGTTTGATTCAAATCTTGAGGGTCTCGAGTCTTGAAGGGCTTGATATCAAATGAGTTTTGTGTGCTATAGATCTGAAGATCGCTCTGACAACCCTTGCTCCGTAAGTTCTAACTAATGAACAATTTTCCAGGTATTTTTATGTAAAGCATTAATCCAATCTTGATAAGAATATCTGAGACAATTAACTTGTACAAAGAGGACACACGTAAAAGCCAGTTAAGCTATTTTGATAGAAGAAACTGTATAAAATTGTAAACAAAGCTAAAGGTGCAGAACACGAATGAGGAAGCTACACCATGCTGTTATCTGTGTTTGGTAATTGTTATGCTTTCTCAAAGATTGTGGAGCAGATCAGCCATGTGAAGCGTACTGTCACCCTGCAGTGATTAATTACGGTCGTGTCTGGTTTCAGTCAAGAGCTGGTAATGAGCCACTTTCATTTTCCCTTTCAGATGTTTCTGTTGAGCATTTTGTCAGTGTGCAAACTATTTCAAATATTTTGCTCAACTGGTGAAGACACTTCACTCTGCAAAAACACCACCCTTAGTCATCCAGGTGGGAGGAAGAAGTTTTATGTGTCGTAAGTTGCATAGACAGATGGAGAGGAGGTCTTGTGGTCCAATCACAGAACATTTCCATGCCCAAAGAAGTTAATAAAGCTGCTTATGGGCAGAAGGATCTTCCATCAGGAGACCGTCTGTAACGCCTACAGCCTGAAACATAAGGAATCTAAGGATAATTATGATGCAAGTTCAGTATCTGCTCTAACGACCTCCTGCCCCAACTCCACTTGCTTACTTTATTATGAACATTTGTAATGATGCTGTTACAAGTTATGATGCTACTTTGCCTTTCACTGCATCTGTCTTGTTTGAAGGTTGATTTTAAATGAGCTATAAACAAAGAGAAGCATTTCTTATATGCAGGAGTGGTGTGGTAAACTGAAAAAATGAGCCATC
The DNA here is from genome assembly GCA_018881555.1 of Amblyornis subalaris. Taxonomy (NCBI): domain Eukaryota; kingdom Metazoa; phylum Chordata; class Aves; order Passeriformes; family Ptilonorhynchidae; genus Amblyornis; species Amblyornis subalaris. The sequence goes on along the minus strand of JACAXG010000116.1, from coordinate 1,874,213 downwards.
TTAGCAATGTGTATAAGCCCCAAAAAATATACTAGGTAAGAGAGCAGGCTGGTCCGAGACCTGGTATCCCTGGGATCAGCAAAAGAAGTACCTCTCGGAGTCTCAGCTGTCTCCCCTGGCATGCGATGAGATACAGAAGAACATATGTGAATCCTCAAGGATTTAAATAATGTAATGTTATTATCTAAGTTTTCTCTTGTATATAACATTACACAGGATTGTCCAAAAAATCAGAGGAGGCTTTAACAAGACAGTAGACAAGAATCCTAGTCAGTCCCTAATTCCCACTGGGACCAAGGACCAGATAAAATGTCAAGTGTCTCTCAAGGTCATAAGTTTTAGATCCATGAACACCTACCAAGTCTCACAGAAATTATGATTAAATCATGATCAGTGATGCTAAGTGTATTCCTAATGGAACATTTACTAATAGGTATTTTAGGAATTGAAAATTCACTGCACTATCAGTGGAGTTTGAAATGGCACAACCACAGCACTTTAGTCCAAGCAAGAAAGCAGTGTAGTCAGCTTATAAACTCAAACGAATTCTCTTTTGCCTAGTATTGCATAACTGGTTCTAATCTCCACTTCACTGAAACCTTATTTTGGGATCTTTTATAACATCATTCTATTTCAGCCTGCCAAGTCACAGATGTACTTTTAATTGAACTTTGAGTGTGTTATTAAATATTTTAAGATACTGTCAACTTCCTAATACCTAGTGGAGTATAATTTTAATTTTCAGATTTTTTAAAATGAAAATGACAAAAGCCATCAACTGTATGTAGTGTTAGAGGCATGCTTGAGCATTTTTTTGGGTAAACACACAAAAATGTGCTGCCCGACATTCAGGCAGACAAGGCTTTCAGCTACAGTATCAGCCCACAAATATAATAACAATGGAATCTGATACAGACTAGTAGGATTATATCCTTCTGGTGGCACACTGAAGAAGATGTAGCATCTACCTAAAGAATATGCAAGTCAAGTGCTTTGGGCAAATGGGCAGCACTGCTGGTTAAACACAAGGCTGCTATAATCAGTCACTACTATTTCTGTTTGAAGTTTATGAAGAGAAGTTAAAAGAAAAAAGTATTCAGACAAATAACATCCTTTTCCTTTTCCTTTTCCTTTTCCTTTTCCTTTTCCTTTTCCTTTTCCTTTTCCTTTTCCTTTTCCTTTTCCTTTTCCTTTTTTCCTTTTCCTTTTCCTTTTCCTTTTCCTTTCCTTTTCCTTTTC
>JACAXG010000116.1:1494504-1872934 GCA_018881555.1 Amblyornis subalaris | reverse complement strand
TCCTTTTCCTTTTCCTTTTCCTTTTCCTTTTCCTTTTCCTTTTCCTTTTCCTTTTCCTTTTCCTTTTCCTTTTCCTTTTCCTTTTCCTTCTTTTTTTTCCTTTTCCTTTTTTTCCTTTTCCTTTTCCCTTTCCCTTTCCTTTTCTCTGGAATGGAAAGAGAAGGTGAAATTCTAGTTATTGAAGGACAGTGAGATGTAGACATTTCCTAATACGCCAAACAGTGTGCTTTTGCAAAATGAGGACTTATTAAAAATAGAGCATATGTTGACAGCAGCAGAAGATTCCCTACTAGATATGTAAGCAGTGACACCTTAAAAATGACAAACATAGACAGAAAATTAGTTGCTAGAATTTTTAGTGAGTACATTTTGCTAGCAAGTATCGGAGAGGTGACCAAATTGCAAAATATTAACTTTCACATGTGGGACCAGTACCTCAGCTGGGTCTGATGGTCTGCCGTGGAGCTTGGCCACTTACACCAGAGAAGGACATGTCCTGCAAACAACATTTCAGCAATCAGATTACACTGAAAATTTATATACTTGGTTACTGCAGTGGTAATAGACAAGCTTTGGTCAGCTTGCCACTTTCTGGTCATTAAGATGCTTGCACTGCTATATGAATTACCTCTACTTAACAATTTTCACTGAGAAAGAGGCGTGTGTCCTGATAGGATTCAGGCAACACTACCCTTACAGTAAGGATGAGTTAAATTTAGTAATCAAGTACCCTAGCACCTGGAAAAGATAATGGTTCATATTCTTACTTTATGATCATTAAAGCTAAAAAGCATACTCTTGCAACTAAATATGTGTTTACATGTAGGGAATTAGAGATCAGTATGATGGGAGTTTTTAGCAGACTGATAAAGCAGGCCAATTTTAAACTCAGAAGTCTTTATTAAATTCATTAACAACTCATTTTGTGCTAATGGTTAGTACTTAAACAATATTAATCATCTTCACTACATATGCAAAACTATTTGTCCTTAACGCAGATATCTCAAATCACCACTGTGTTGTGGTACTCTGATGCTGATGCCATGAAGTCTGATGGCTGACTCCTTGGTAGTCTTGGTTATGGAGGTGGAGGAAATAAGGCTTGATAGCTCTTCCATAAGGGAAATCTGGTCATATGTGGGCTTGTCCTCTTTCTTCCCTGTCCTTTCTCTCACTGCCTGATGTTTATATGCTCTTTGCCTGCCTCACAAAAGAGGGTTCTCATCTGCTTCTCTTACTGCTTATCCTGATTCTGGTCAGTCATTCTTCATCTGTATGCATCAAGACGTCCTGTCCCCTGCAGCATTTTGTATCTATTGCATCTATCTTTGTATCTATCAATTTTTTCTTGGTTGAATGCTTCCTGTGTGTTGCTGTATGTGTACTTGTTTCCCCTGCTGGTGGTCACATTACTCAGACATGTGTGTAAAATGCTTATACATTGTGAATGTCTGTGCTGTCACAATGGCACAAAATACTTGTAAGCTGCTATTGGTTACACTTTTAATTACATTTATATTGCATTCAAGGCAATCAATGTTAGTTATACCCTAAATAGTGCACACTGACTTTGGCTTTGGCTACAACAAGCTTAAACTTTCTCTAAAACAGGAGTAATGCTACACTCCCATCTCTTTTGGCATAAGGAAAGCTGCTTTGACTTCGTGCTCATCAGTCCATAGAGGAGAAAAACAGCTTTAAAGGCAATGCTCTTGAAAAGGTGCTCTGGAATCCAGGGGTTGTCCGTGCCTCTCTTGAGGCCAGATCCTGGTTTTGTTTGTATTGAGTTTTGTTGAAGCAAGGTGGGGAGGGCAGCTAAAAATAAGGCATAGTTCTCAGATGTTCAACCCTTGGTGTGACTGAAATATCTAAGGAAGAGAGACATTTGAAAGAGGATGCAAAAAGCTACACACACTTATAAATCAGTGCCAGGTATGTCTCATCCAAGATCAGATCAATAATCCCCCAAATAATTAAGAGAATGGAAAAATGAAAAACCGCAAAAAATGTGGATGAGATTTTGTATTTTTCAAAAGGTATTAGGATTTAATGCAATTCAGTCATTCTTAGATATTGTTTTAAAATCCTATTTTATGTGGATAAAATGCCATCTGAGATCACACTGTCACTATGCAGTTGCATTGGTTGTTTGCCTAATTCAGGCAAGACCTGGATGCATGGCTTATTTATTTTTATGTATTTATAGCAAAGGCCTGACACTGAGTAGTAGTACTATTCAGTACCATTCCTGTACTGCAAACTCTTTTTAATACAGACCCGCATATAGCTATGTAATGCACATCATTTTCCTTCAGAAGGCTGTGAAGGAGAATTCAGCACATGTACATCTGGAAACTTCCAGTCATGGAGATTGTGATTCACAGTTCATATGATGTGCAATGACTTAGGTTTTAATTTTAGCTAGTTCTAAAAAATGAACATTACTCCTCTGAAGCCAGTTGAAAGAACTTTAAGTGATAAGACCTCCTGAGTATCTAATTGGGCATAAACCCTCTGGATTAGCAACATGTGAAACTAAACATCACCTTAAATGAAATATATAACTTTAATCTTCTTTTACCTTAATATAATAGAGAAAAAACACATGGATGCTTTCCAGGGTGACTTGACTGAAGGCAGTAGCACAGTATGGTGCAGAGAAATAACCAGTTTCTCAGGATGGCAATAAAAAAAGAAATATTTTGTTTTCTCAAAGACTAAACAAAGGTCTTCTTAATAGATCTGACTAGAGGTATAGAAAGAATACAGGAACTGCTACTGTTATCCATCTCACAGGTGTTGTAAGAGAAGGATATGAGTGTTATATATATTCTGTGGAAACTTTCTAGAGAAAACAAAAACGAAGGGAAGCAAAATCCTCTCTGCTATGTCAGCACAACTGAAATTAAAACAGATGCCAAAGCATGTCATTAAGGGAGACATCTTCCAAGACAGCAGTAGTTCAGTGCCCAAGTTACACCGAAAGTCATCCTTTTAGAGGCTCTTACAGCTGTTGCAGTAACACTTGTTCCCTCACTCAAAGGGGAAAAAAAGGTCTTTAGGACAAGTACCCTAGTAGTTGCAGAGATAAATAGATGGGAATAAACCAGAGTGATTCTAAGCCGTAACTTTTAAAAAGCTGAGTTTTTGTGTCACAAACTAATAGCTAATTTACTCAGGGGAAAAAAATAATTTTACCCATTTAAGGATAAGCTACAGAGATACTACTATAAAAAAATCACAGTATTGCCTGATCTATAAAATATGCTTCAGCAGTGAAACATGTTGTCACAATACTGTCAGCTGGAGGCTTCAGGATGAAGCAGGCAATAATATCCCATGTGGAAAACAGAGGATTTTTAGGAGTGAGGGTGGTGTTTGGAGAGTTTCATGTCATTGCCCAGGGTATTACCTCACTCCATCTACAGACACCCAAGTCAGCCAGTCTGTCTGTCTCTAAGTGATCAGCATTGGGAGTGCTTCCTTTATCCCTATTGAGCAGCAGTTCAAGTGAAATCACAGCTTCCTTATTTACAATCTTTATTCCTTAACTGCTTGCACATACAGGCTATGAGTTAGGATGTCCCTCAGTTATATGCTTGCTGACCCAACTGCCTTTTTTATTGGATTTGGTGAGTATGTGCTTAGCTGTAAACAGCAGCAACCATTTAAAAAGAAAGCTGGTGGCCTTTCTTTTGAAATTGAAGAGATCAGAGAACTAGGAAAAATTGCTGCAGCTAAAAATGGTTATTTCTACAGTAAAGGTTTCCCTTATTGCTCTCACAATGGATCTGTGATGAATGGTGTCATAAAATTATATCATGTATGTGTGTCAGTGAACAGAATAATGAAAGGATAGCAGTGAAGGGGCTATATTTATTTTTTAAAAAAGATATTCTGTGGAAAGATTTTAATGAAACTAGTAATTTTTAATGAAACTAGCAATGAAAGTAGACACATCTTTTTGATACAACTTGAGGATTCAATACTGTTTTGAAGAGGCAAGGTACAATTTTTTTATTATACCTTCCATTTTACAATGAAGGAAGAAAAATGCAGTAGAACCAATTCTGCTATTTTGTGCACCCTGTCTTCTGCATTAGATACTTGCCTTTTCTTCAGCATGTTTGTGGACCTTCACAACAAATAACAGCAATTTTTAAAAACCAAAACTTTGTAATGTCCTTTCTGTCCTCTCTGCTGTGGTGCCTCTTGTTTTGTGGTGGCAAGCAAGGTATTGTCTTTCAAAGGCCTAGGCAGGCTGTGATGGGGCAGAAAACAAGCCAGGAAAGGAGGTTATTGCTGATTGAGATGTGGGGGAGAGAATGTGAGTGAGAGCTGCTTCCCCTACCTGTGTCTTCAGAACTGGGAAGGGAGGTGGCTACCATTCCTTACTCTTGTTTCCCAGAAAAGTGATCCTTCTTCAGTCATTCCATTAATACCAAGTGAGCTCTAAGTGCTGCCATTCTGGGAGCGTGGAGAATCCTCTACAGGGTCATTTTACAATACTGATGTGCCTTTTTATGTCCTCTTTCTCCTTTTTTGACTTATCCCGATGGTTTCAAATGATGCTGTTGGAGGTGAACTACTCCAAGGGAGTAGTTCAAACTTACAGGCTCAGTCAATGCCTTGGGGTTTAAGGAATTTTTAGACTTATGTTTTTGCATGTGCTAGATGATTACATGACCCACTTTAAAGGCGTTCCTGTCAAGAAACATGTACAAATCATTAAAGCTGTTTTTTTCATGAAGTTTTGGGTTGTGTCTCCTTTTTAACTCAATAATAAACACTTTAGTTGACAGTATGTATTTTCCTATCCAATTTTTTTAACACAATACCCTATACCTGATCTAGCTGTGAAGGAAGTATTACTCAATTTAGAAAGTGAATATTGGATTAAGTGTTGAACTTTAGTGTATGCTCAGCCATGGCTATAGTTCTGTGCAATCAGACATGCAAATGTCTTCAACCTGAGTTTTTGTTCTTTTGAAGGCTGAGTACTCTCCTTTCACTAGCTATTACTGTCTAGACTTAGACTTACAGAGGAATGATAGAGGCTAGCTAGAGGTCCACCAGCATGCACCTCACCTGTATACTAAAACTGAGCACAATCTCTTCATGTCACTACTATCAGCCAGCAAGTGATGAGGATGCTGGTACTTGGGGAAGGCATGGCTGGCGCTTGTCAGGACTGGGTTGCTACCACGTGCCTCAGTCAGGGCCCCAAGCTCACCTTTCCATCAGAGCCATGTAGGGCAGCACACTGACAACCAGAAATGCATTTGAAACACAGTTCATGCTCTGCTTGCAACATTCTTCAGAAAGTGAAGATATGCATCATCCTCATCTAAGAAAGGACAGAAGAAAACATCAGGGAAGACATACTTCAGCTGATTACAAAGTTCAAATAATATGTGGAACATAAAGAAAATGAGCAAGCTTAGGAACACTATATATTCCTGTCTCATTCTCAGCAATTTTTCCCTTTATTACTCTTGTTAAACCGAAAACAAGCAGGCAGAGTTGATAAAAGATATGCAATTTTCTGTAAGAATGAATCTTAATGTATGGCAGAGATATGAAGACGTCAGTAAATCAATACAGAAAAGGTTAATAATTTCCTTAGGAAACAAAAGGAAAAGGGAATATTTTTTAAATTTACATGATTGCATGTTATTTTTCAATCTCTAGTTCTTGTTTACTATACAGAAAATGCATTACTGAAGACATGGTGATAGCCCGGTGTTCAACCATATGAGTGTCTTCAAAAAAAAATGCTCACCATTGTTACTGAATTACCCTGGAAGACTGGCTATGTCAGGCTTTTGCCACTCTCCACTGTGACTAAGTTCTCTGGGGATCAACATGAAGTATCCCGATGCAAAAAACAGTGTTGGGAGGCAAAACTGAGGGAGACAAGGAGGGAGTCAGGGTGGGCTGTTTTGATGGTGCCAAATTTCAAAGGACATTGGGATAACGATATCTGAGATCAGGAGAGGGAGAGGAAAGTTTCATAATACATGCTGAAGTTAATGCAGTGAGGCATTAATTAAGAACAAATGGAGTTATTTTTGATTACCACAGCAAGCCTAATAGTTTTTAAAGTCTGAAGTAATAGTAACTGCTGAGAAGTGGCTCTTGGTATCTGGAATAATACTTTGTACTTGAACAGATATGGAAGCATCACTTTTCCGAAGTGTAGCTGGTGATACTGACCAAGCAAAACTGAACCCGCAAACAGGCTTAATGGAACCTATATATCCATATGGTGTTCCACTGCTTTTCCTCATCAAGGGGTAAATAAGCTTCAAGGTAATAAATCTATATGTAAAGTAGTATAGTAATAGTAGTATTAGTAAATCATCTGTAGCAAAAATCAGCAAACAAGTAAGGACATGGGACTTTTGCAGAGAAACAATACAAAAAGAAGACAAATTCTTGTCCAACAATTAGACATTAATGGAGATGGTAGATTTGATTTGTTTAAAGGACCGTTGTGAGTGAACAGTGATGTGGTTTATTTTTTCAGCACTCACTGTTCTTGCTTAACAGGAGGATGCCACTTGTCTCCTCTGAGACACATATTGTACACCTGCAGGTAAATCTGTGCTTGTGTTCTTAACGCTTCTGTCGTGTGTAACATCCTGAGTGGTGAGCCTAGGAGCCACCCTCACCACGACCACAGAAAGCAGTGCACATGTCATGGTGCCCTGCAGAGAGCTAGGAACTGCTCTGCCCATGGCTCTGCTTCAGCGTGGTCCTGGCCAGGCCACCCTATTGACCAAAGGACCACTCGGTGGCACCAGATGTCAGCCAGAACTGGAGTTGCTGTGTACGGCACTATTTATGAAAGGGTGGCTGCTCAGTTCAGATATAAATGAAGTACATTCTGTCTTCAATTCTACTGAGATTGAGTGATTTAAAAAGTGCTCAGAAATCTTTGACTCTTCGGCACGATAGTGGTAATGGTCAATTATATGAGTAACACAGTATTCTGTAAATACTGTAAAGTTTGAGGGAGGAATGTGGTGCCCATCCTGGAATATCACATGAGAAAGGAGAACTGGGCTGGCAGAAGGCAGATGAGCAACCTTCGCCACAGACCACCATGGAAAAGTGGACAATCAGAGTCACTGCAGACAGCACCCCTCTAGATTCAGAGTCTCTCTGCAAACCCTGCTCCATCCTATACTGCAGGGGGGCGATGAGAGCCATCACAAGCAGCTTTTGTCTTCTACTTGTAAATTATTCTGGAGTTCATTTCCCTCTGGGCTACATGGCCTGTGGCTCTCTGTAATACAAAGATTTTGGTATGAGGTACAAGGCCAGTATGGCTTCCCAGAGGCATGACAGCAGCAGGATAATAAGCACTGGCAACAAAAGTTACAAAATTTCATGGGTTAAGAAGCTATTCACATCTGATTTGCAGAATTACTTGGATTAATTGTTCTCTTAATTCTGCAGTTGTTCCATTTGCTACAATGGCCACCTTCTACAAAACTGCATAGAGTACTGAAATCTTTCATTTGAGAAAAAGAAATAAAAGGATAGGGGATGATTTATAACACCATACTGACAAAGAAATCCTTCCAAAAGGGAAGAAATTATGAGGATCTATCGGGATGTTTTTCCATAAGTCTGGAAACAGACTGCCACAGTAATTTACTTCATCATCCATTAGTTAAATAGTCCTTATCCTTCCCTACTGTTTACTCTGTTATATTCAGAGAAAATAACATCCTTTTTTTGAAGTGATTTTTTTGTTGGTTGAGACAAGCTGAGTATATTCAGTTCTCTGTCATAAAGTTAGTTCTCCATCACCAGGCTTAGAAGGGGTTAGTACAAGTTAGAAAGGTGCAAGGGAGAGCTATGAAGATGAAAATGCGTGGACAAATAGTGCATGGATTTGATAACAGTCTTTCAGACTTTTTGGAAGGAACAGGCCTGCTCTGAGGGGCTCCATGTGACAGGCAGTATTTGTCAAAGAGCAGCATCGTATCCCTTCACCAGTTCTATCAAAAACTATATGGTTTTATACAGGGAGGCATGTGGGTTTGGTCTTACACATATATCCAATTAAATTTGAAATCATCTCCATGGAATGGCTACTATGCTATCAGTTTGTCCTGTGACCCCTGTCAGGCTGCACAAGGTGATGGGAGTGGAGCTGACAAGGCTCAGTGGAGCAATGTCAGGGTGCAGACGCAATGCCTCAGGGACCCACGGCTGTGTTCACTCTGGAGTGTTAATGCCAGGCAGGTGTGGGGAGAGAGGGCTTTTCTGTCTGGAGAACATTCAGAAGGCTGCCTGCATACAGGTCATAAGAAAGAAACATGCAATTTTGCAACAACACTGACAACTGTACTATTAAGGGAGGAAAAAAAGATTAGTAACTTTGCAATGCTCTGAAAGCTTTAAACTTCGATAAAGGATATTTACGTGGGAGTGTAGGGAACATGGCAGCTTGCAGACCGGGTCTTAAGGACTGAATCGGCAAAAGGCCGTTCAGGATATCAGTTAAGAAAGTGACAAACTTTGAAAAGTTTTCCGTTCTACCCAAACCTCAGTTGATGGACAATTTCCACTGTGCCTGAGTACACACTTAAAACCTGATTCAGTGAAGCACTTCAGTGATTTATTTCTTGTTCAATGATTTCCTCCTTGACCCAAGTTACTCTGCTCTTATGAATTTAAGAATAACACAGCTGTGACAAGTGATTCTCCCTCTCCTGCAAAGCTCTGTAAGTACCTTCTTCACCTTAGGTACCTTGATTAAGCAGATTCATTTGTGAAATTGCTAGTTGCCATTGACTGGTCAGTCGACTAGAAAGATTCTTGACAGGTTCACTGTGCAGGATCTCTGATGCAGACTGATGCAGAAAAAGGATTCAAAAAGCAAGAACTATAATGCATTTGATAACAGAGCAAAAAAAAAAGGGGAGAAAAGATCTTAACTTGTCACATCTTAAACATGAGGCTCCTTTGGAGGGGTTCTTGTAAGTGGAAACACCTCTGAACCTATTCACTGTATAAGTGCTTAATTTGTACAAGGAAGAAAGGGTGCTGGTAAAATACATTTTGATCATGTCACCTGTGTTTCAGCCCTCATTTAGTGGAGTGTTTGTGGAACTGGAAGTTTTGTAGTCTCTACTTTTAAGAAACATTGTTTTCATGTTCACAGATCACCTTAACCTGCCAAATGTTGTAGTCATCTGAGTACCTATGTCACATTGCAGGATCAGGGGCACTGAAAAGTAACAGTGAAAAAAAAATCTATACAGTATCAATGCTGTTTGGTTTTTAATTTTTGTATCATTTTTATTAGAAATTATTCACTGTCAGAGAACCTGAAAAAAAAATATTTGGAAATCTAACTCTGGATCCAAATTGTTATGTATGGGTTTACCCCTTTTATATTTTTTCTTGTAAGGATACTTCAGGACAAAAATTCTCTGGCAATGTTTGTTTTCTAGAGGTTTTCCATTAAAAGTTTTTATGCTCCACACTCTAATGCAGGGACTTTGATAAACAAGCAAAACAAGGAAATCGTCATATAGCTAGCAATAAACCCCAGGAAAAATATTACCAGTCATATTTATTTTGTATTTTTTGACTGTATTCAAGCTGTTCTTCTGTCTTATTTATTTATTTATTTATTATTATTTATTTTAGTAAACTATTCTACTGCCCTTTTGAAAGAAAGCACTTAAAAATAATAAGATCTTAACCTTAGAAGCCAGTGGAACTTAAAACCAAGCAAGGACACTTTGAAACAGATCTCTTGGTACTCTGGAGGTACCATAAATGTCATCAATAATGCTACAAGGAGCACTGCCATCCTTTCCACACCTCAGCATGCTTCACTATTTGGGAAAGTTGTGGCAGAGCTACATGGCCTAATGATATTAAAAAGAATACACATCAGAATTTCCCACTATTAAATATGTACCTTCCCACATGCTTTTTGTTGTTAAATAAACTTCAGTGGATTGCAAAGAGGTTATGAGGGTCTATCATATATGAGTAAGCTATATAATAGCCTTTGGAAGCAACTGAATGTTTTTAACAGGATCCTCAGGAGATGCTGCTCTTTCTCTTTTCCAGCAGAGGAATTAGATCCTGAAAGAGTCTGGAGACAAGCTAATCCTGCAGTAACTAAGAAACAGCGAACAAGTAATCCCCATGTTCATACTCTCTTTTCCGCAGTGAATGTGATCAGTAAGCCACGAACAGCCAATTTACAACAGTTTACAACAAGGCAGTTGTCTGATGGGGTTTCAGTAAGTAGTATCAACAGCTCTGCCTTTCTCTTCTGTCCCATCTAGTGCCATCACTTGTCTTGAGGAGCATCCTTTCAGGTTTTTCTGGCCCAGTCATAACTTTCCCAGTTCTCCTTTCCTATCTTAGGCTCACCCACGGCAACACCTTCTTTTACGGGCCTTGCGCAGTCTTCCCCATTAGTGTCTTTCTACCCTGCCTCAGTTAAAAGATCTGTCCACCTGAGTTGTCCTCACTCCTCTCTGCCTCCTAGCCTGCCCTGGTCTCCCAAAAATCTGCAATACCTTTCAGTTTCCACTGAAATCACTTGTCTGGGCTTGTAGCTTTTGCTGGTAGCTGTCAGTGAAGAGCAACTTTGTAGACCTCAGATACAGGGTCTCCACAGACCTCTACAGATACAGGCCATCCACAACAGGAAAGGGGGAAAGGGAACAAGGAAAGCGTGCGACTTAGGAGAGACAGAGACAGAAATACGAAAGAAGCAGAGTTCAAGACGGGTGACAAGCATCCATCCTTCATGTGAAATGAGGAGGTACTGATATCAGCCATCGCTCCACTGGGTTGCTTACTGTGTCCCACGTGTGCTTTGCTGGCTGGTTCTCTGTCTGCCAACTAGAGATGTTGTAATAGTGATTCCCAGAGATCAAGCCTGAGATGCAGTAATGACTATGGGGCAACTACAGTCATCTGAGACCTGTGAATGCAAGTCACTTACAGGTAGGTATTACCTTGAAGATGCCTGTTCTCTGCATCCATGAAGGGCAAGCTGACAGGGTGGCAGTGTTAAGTAATAGTGAGGGAGAATCTGCCTGGAAATCAGGAGTAGGTTCTGGTGTTATCCAAGCCGCAGAAGAAACCATTGCAGGGGTGGTAGGCTCTTCCCTATAGGTCTGTCGGAGAAGGTTGGACGTGTACCTGGCTGTAGCGACTGTGATGGTGCTGCTTCAGTTTCAGGGCAGGGCAATAACTAAATTGATTGCAGCTCCTGGTAGGTTTTATGATTTTACAACTGTATTGCAGTGTGTAGAACTAAAAAGAAGCTCTACAATATCACAAGCTATAAAGTGTTCTCAGTGGAACCACATCTAATTAGATCAGCCCCTCCACCCCTTGCCAAAAAACCCCCACTCAAACTAGCAAAAAATGGAACCAAATGCTAGAACAGCACTGAGGAAGCAAAGCTGTACTGACGAGGAAACGCTGTCACTTTGCAGAGGAATGTGACAGAATTTCTCGTGCCAGTCCAGAAGAAACAACAATTTTTTCATATAGAAAGGTACAAATTTCAGATGCTTATGGAGTGAAATGAAATGGTGGCATGCCTAGTAGACAAGCTAGCAGTCTGCAAAAATGAAGACGGCAGCAAGAATGAATCTGCTTAAGATTTTAATTTCTGACTATGTTGTATATTTTAACATAGTTGAAACTTCCTTGCAGTGCTGGGATTATAACACCTCTGCTTAAAAATTACAGGCCCCTGCCTGATAAATTAATGAAGACTATTTCAGAGCCAGAGTAGAGACTAAAAGCTCTACAACACCAATCATTAACGTCAAATGGTCTTGAAAGGGGAATCTTAAATGGCATTAGGTCTCTTCAGAAAGAAAGAAGCAAAAGAGAGGAAGGGAGGAACAGATTTGCAAGAGTGAAAATTCCAGTATTTCACCCTCAGAAAGAAAATTAGTTGTTTGGCACGTATTATTGCCCAAGACCCCTACTTATAGTATTTTCTATGTTTAGCACTGGACTGAACATTGATTGCTGTTCTCTAAGTAATGCAACTCTGCTAAGAGGCATTGATCTTGGTTAAATGACATTTTATGTTAAAAAAAAAAAAAATCAAGAGTGCTCAGAGATATCTTAATAATTCAAGGTCAGGAAGGAAGTGAGGCCTTTATGGCAGACTCCTTTTTTCCACTTATGCTCCTCAAATGATGACTGAAAAGTAATAATTTTTATAAGCAAAGTATTTCATATTAAAAATGACAGTATCAGGGCAGCATGTGCTGCATGGAGACTCTCCCTGTGCACACCAGAAGGGGTCACTGTTGAAAGCTAAATCATGTTCCCCAAAACTGCATCCACGAAGGACAACTACCTGAGCCTGCACCTACAGAGCAGTAAAAATTCATGTAACTGCTTTTCTCCATTTTCCTGATGCATAATGTCCTGTCATGAAATAGCTCTAAAATGTCCAGGCTTAACTAAAACTTACACTAACCAATCTTAAGGGCAATAAGTGTGTGTTTAAAGACTCCAGATGAACGAAATACCCCCATCTCTGCACTGATCTGGAGTGATTGTTTAGGGGTTAAAAAATATTTGTACAAAGCTTGCAAATTATGAAGCGGCAGATATACTAAGTGCTAAGACATCAAACACACACAGCCTTGCAGCCTTGCATGTGTACATGTAAAGATCTTGCATGTGTACATGCAAATGTACCTATGCATATGTACGTACGCTTACATGCACATGCATGTGATTCTTCGCTGCAAAGTAGTCAGGCAATTTTGGAAGATTTTTCATCAGCCCCAAATAAATGTGAAACCTTCACTCTGGGAAATGCTTTTTCACTACACACAACATATATTTCTGCAAGACTTTAGCATGGAGTGAAGAGAAAGAGCCTTAATAAGAACCTTATTAAATGGAGTTTCTTTGGAAAACTGTGCTTTGCATATTTGAGTTTCCTGTAAGTCACCATAGCTACTTGACTTAGAATCATAGAATATTCTGAGTTGGAAGGAACCCACACAGATTATTGGGTCCAACTCCTGACCCTGCACAGGACATCCCCAAGAGTCACACCAAGTGCCTGAGAGTCCAAACACTTCTTGAGCTCTGTCAGGCTTGGTGCTGTGACCACTTCCCTGGGGAGCCTGTTACAGTGCCCAACCACCCTCTGGGTGAAAAATCTTTTCCTAAATGACATCCAACCTAAACCTCCCCTGACACAACTTCAGGCCATTTCCTCGGATCCTGTCACTGGTCACCACAGAGGAGAGATCAGTTCCTGCCCCTTCTCTTCCCCTCACAAGGAAGTGGTAACCGCAATGAGGTCTCCCCTCAGTCTCCTCTTCTTCAGCCTGAACAGACCAAGTGACCTCATCTTTGACTTTAGCAACAATCCGTTGAGGAAAACCAGCTCTTTAAAAATCAATGGTCAAATAAATGCTATAAAAACCTTCAAGAATTTTCCCAGAGATTATATATTCAGACCCTTGAATTATCACTTCTCTGAACATAGCATATTGGAAGGGGAAAAAATATCTCTAAGACGTGATTTAAATTTCAGTGATTGAAAGTCCAATACAGTAAAATAGGTAATTTCTCTAGGAACAGATAAGAAAATTTGGACAGTTTTGTGACATTTTTGATCTTATGGAGAGAGCAGCAAGAAGCCCAAGGCCATCAGAAGCCTGGGACAATGTGATGACTTTGCTGTGGGCCTGTCCCGCTTGCATAGGTACATGGCAAGGAAAGTCTGTGTTGGGATCTAGCTGGAGGAGGAACACACACCGTAGCAACTCTTTGTTGACCAGAGGTAGGAAAATGGGATGTTGAGATAGAGGGAGTTCAAGTTTGAAATAACAGAGTTGCAAAAGCAGGGAAAATGAGATTTTGGAAGGACAAGTCAATTTGGAGAAGAAGAACTTAGCATGAGTGTTTTAAGGGAGAAAGAGTGGTTTTCCTCATTTTATTCATCTTTTGTGAACATGGTCTCAAATTTTATGATGCAAGCTGCCTATTCCTCTAAATCTACAGTTTGTACAGTGGCATTTGTTGCTTGTTTAGCACCCTCATGAACTGTTTGTGGAACAGGAAAATCACTACTTACATCTTTAGACATGGAGACATTGCCTGGCGTTTATCTCAAATACAGAACAAGAGAGTGTACCAAATGTGCCTTTTTGTGCATTATTATTGTTATTACTATCAATTTTTCTAATTCTGTCTCTGATAGGAATTGCCTTGTTCTTTGTGTACGTCTAGCCCCTGTATAACGAGTCTGCCCTTAGAAATTACTTCTGCCATCAGCACTCACTGTAATTGTGATATATTTGTGTTCATAAAGTAACACATGGCTACAATGAAGTAAACAGAAAACAGATTTCTTTCTTTTTAATAAAAAGGATTAATATTTAAGTTTCCAGTTAGCATTGTTTGATAATCTTCTGCATGACTAGTTTTGTGCTTGTGTGCTGGTGCCAGTTCCTCATCTTGGCACATTTTAAATTTCTACAGCACCATGTGCTGCTTGCCTCATTACGCAGGAGTGATCTATGACAAGCAGACGTGTTTATACACGCAACCATTTCTAGGGCCTTGGAACTGACAGCAAAAAATAGCATCTTGTGCACAGTCTGTTTCTCCAGTTCTTGTGTGCTAGCTTGATCAATCCAGTTGTTTCCCTCGGATTTTTGAGATACAGAAATAGATTGTTACAATATGTTCATCTGATCTGAAGATATGCCAAGTTCCCTATGTAAAAGAGCAGGGTTCATCTCACATTTTATATCATACTCATGGTAGTGCTCAGCAAATAATTGCATATCATTTGACATTTTGAAATCAAGATTGTCTCTCCCAGAGAGATGCTGTAGCACAATGGTTGTGAGTCTGGTACAGAAATTGTTAGGTAAAGAGCTGTGATATGTGTTAGGCACAAAAGCACACTATGTAGACCCTTACTTGCCTTAAAATTTAAGTAAAAAATTGTCTCCAAGAGGCCCTGAAAGTATAGCAAAGGAGAAACTGATTGAATATTAGAGACAAACTGACAGCAGACCATACCTCCATCTGTAGAGCACTAGAAGGTCTGTGATTCCCTGGTAGCCCTTTAAGCTATTGCCGTTTTAGGGTACAAACATCTTCAGACCATCACGACCTGACTACAACCTGAGGGCAAGATGAAGCTTCTAGAATGAACATACAGAAGCACAAGTAAATATTTTCAAATGGATTCAGGAAACAACCATTTAAGTTAATATTCTGTGTGCCTTGCTAATGGAAAACACCCTACTTATTCCAAAATATCTACATAGGTGTTATACCATGGCTGCTGCATAATTACTATATATATGCTTTTTTAGTTTATTTGTGCTTGCAATACTGCCTTTTGCAAAGCTGGCCAGTTTTGAAACTGAACCTGTCATTTCATTTTTCTCAACTGTCAGATTTTGTATGTTGACGTAAATAATATTATGTACAACTGAATGTCTGGATTTCTAGAAGCATGCTTTCATTATGATGCATTCTCAACACTTTGGAAGTGTTCACCTATAACTGTGTATATTTTTTGTTCATATCATACTTGCATAGATATATGTGTGCATGTATTACGTATTATGTATTAATATTATGTGTGTAATATTTATATAGAACAAATGCCTGATTATTTGAATAATAATGGGAGATTTCTTTGCAGATTCTTTCAGTTCTTATTTGGAATTTTTTGCCACTGGTTTTCCAAAAATTGAAATAATCCAATGAATTTCTGGGTATTAGCTTCTGGTCTCTTCCTGGGAGTGAGCAGGAGCACAAGAAGCATTTTTGCGTGTCAGTGCCCATGTCAGCACGTTAAGCTGATCTGGCCTGAGGTCAGCTTGGCAAGCAGCCTATTGCTCGTCTCTGTGATGGCATTGCAGGACATGCCATGAAACAGGCACCCACAGGAACACACTATCTTCCCTATTCTGGCACACACAAACGGAGTATGTGCTGTGACAGCAGCAAGATATGTGCTTGCCTGATGTCGCAGAGGGACAGATGAACATAAAAGGCAAAACTTCTCTCATGGGACACGGCATATGCCTTAACACTACTTCTCTTTGCAGGACTGCTCTGAAACAAATAAATCTATTGGAGAATATTTTACTTTGCTGCAAAGCCTCTAGCATGACTATGGTGAGGGAAAGTGTCTTTCTATGCTTTCATTCTGCATCAATATCACTTGTTTTGACACAGCTAGAGGATGACGGACCAACACATCTTCCTACTCCAACCCAAATAAAGCTGCAGCTCTCTCCCAGTCCAGATGTAAGGCCCTCAGTATTTCTGTCTCCTTGGGCAGGCATCCAATGGGACAAGCTGTACGCTGGAAGGCACTCCTGCCATTTCTCCAGGTCCAACTAACTGCAGTCAATGTAAGCAGATTTACTGGTTAAACTTCGGAGTCCATCAGGTTATGAATACATCTGCATTGCATTGCATGTTAGGGACACTGTGCATTAGGTACACTCTGTATCTTCTTACTGAGAGAGACTTCACCTATATTTAAGATGAAGCTTTGATGTTTTCTTTGTTGTAGAAAAGAATTAATCCCATCAGAAAGTACTCAACATCACTGAAAGAAACATACCCCGACTGGGGTATGTTCCTGCCTGTGGGCAGAAAAAGATTTACTTTTCATTTTCACAGCAGATTTTATGTCAGTAAAGGCAAGCAATAACTTTTTTTCTCCACTAGCAGAAAGGGTACCTTTAAAGGAAACATACAGACTTGCTATCTGAAATCTCTCTTCTGTCATGCTTATGCTTTCTATCCATTCTCAGAAGTGAGTCACTGTTTTAACACACATATGTGCATATTACTGAATAAGAAAATACCAGGAATCGCCGTTTTCAATGGCAACATGTCACAGCTGCATCCTCATTGCAAACAGAATACTCTCTGAGCTTTCTGAAGATAGCTGCAGAGAGGAAGTCCTTCGAAATGGATAAAAACTTGAGTACTAACAATGCTTTTTCTTCCTGTTCGTTAAGTGCTTCTAGCTGGCTCTTCAGGATTATTACAAAGATAGCAGTGGAAGATGTTCCCAAGAGAAAAAAAAAAAGTCTTTTTGCTCACAGTCGTGCCATTTATGTAGTTGATGCTACGTTATGTATCCGAAATTCAGATGGGATCAAGCTCATTTAAGAGGCAATGAGACAGCTAAGTGTCAGCCAGCACTATACGTAAAACTGTCAGATCTCCTTGTCAAAAAATAGCCAAACATCTGCTCACGCAAACTACAGAAAGATCTCATTTCTATTCTGGTTAACTCTTAGTTAAGGAATTATGTGGTAAAGAATTAGTACTTGTTCTGCCAGAATACCTTGCAATTATCTATGTAAGACATCAGATGTAGATGAGTAGTTTTAGGCAATGCCTAGTATCTGTGGTCTTTATGGTTAAAAGAAGGCTTTTTGTAAACTTTTTTTTTTTTGGTAAGTTTGGCCTTTTTTTATTTCTCTTCCACAGTGCTCTATTATTTAAAGAAAGAAACACTTTAATAAAGCATGGAAAACGTATATATATGGGCCTCACTCATGCAAAGCTCTTCTTAATACATCCCATATAAAACTCAATATGAAAAGTTCTAGGCAAGTTTATGAGGCACTTAAGTGACCATCCATGCTCTTGACCTGGACCTATGCACACAAAGGGGAGGGAGTTTGCAGTAGACAAGAGATTTTATTGTGCAAAGAGCTATCAAGACCTAGTTTATTCCTTCCAACAAGCCCACCTGCTTGAAAAGTAAGTCTTTTGGCTCTCCATCCAAGGAAGTATAAATAAACCTGTTTCTCTGTGTTCTTCACCAGTGTGAAATGGAGCACAGCCCATAAAACCTGTGATGTGTTATGTTCAGCGACAACTCAGCTGACAACCGTATGGTGCACAGTGGTTTTGCAAGAGTGGGCAGGAAGAACAGAGGAAAAACAGTGGGAGCTCATGAGAACGGAGATAAATTCTGGTGTGTTCTCCTTCCACCAAAGGTAAAACAAGGGGTTTGGGCAGGTGACTGAAGGTACCAGCCTCTCATCTGCAACAGTGGTTTTACATGCCTCACTTGCCAGTTGATAGAAGGCAGGAAACTAGAGGTTTTAGGACATGCCACATGAAATTGAGGATGCAATTCCTTCCTTTGTAGATAACATCTGCCTCAGAATAGACCTTTTTAAAAAGGAGAAAAGAACACAATCTATTTGGGAGTGCAAGCTAAGGACAAGTCCTAACCGTTCATATGCCTGACAAGACATGTATGGAAAAATAAGACATATGAAATTTTACAAGGAAAGGCCAGTGGAAGACATGCAATAAAATAGTTACCTGTCAGAATTTCAGTGCCTGTGCCAATTCTCAAAGGTGTTTATAGAGCTGTCATGCTCTGAATAATACAAGTATCCCAACTCCTTAGTATCATGGAATGATAGAACAGTTTGGCTTGCATCTAGTTACATGCCCACTGCCCTAGGCAGGGACACATGCCACTCGACCAGGTAACTCAAAGTCCCATTGAACCTGGCCTTGGGTTCCCTCCCAGGTATGAAGCATCCACAGCTTTTTTGTACAACCTATGCCAGTGTCTCATCAACATCTCAGTAAAGAAGTTCCTCCTAGCATCTAATTTAAATGTCTCCTCTTTTAGTTTTAAATGGTTCCCCCTTGTCCTATCACTATCTGCCTGTGTAAAAAGCCACTCTCTATCTCTTTTATAAGCCATCTTTAAGTACTGGAAGCCCGTGATAACGTCTCCTCAGAGCCTTCTCTTTTCCAGGCTGAACAACGCCAGCTCTCACAACCTGTCTTTAATCCTTGGATAGTACACCAGCAGTACAAGATGAGCTGGAAAGGGCTGGATGACAGAAAAACCAGAAAAAGTTCTGCTTTGAAATTAAAGTTTGAAAAATATCCCTCATGGGATAGGGTCCAAACACTCATCATTATCAACATGAAGTACTATGGTTTTGATCCAGTGCTGTGTGCTAACCCATTTTACATCAGCTGTCCTATCTCTCATTGTAGTTGGGAACCTGCATCTTGTCCAAAGTTCAGGTCTATCTCTCCACACAGTCAGAAAACACATTGCTGTATGTTCAACTCCAACAGATAAACATTTACCAGCGATTTTTTTCCTACATGATCCTTCTTGTTGCTTAGAGATTTGCACTACCTCTTACCGGACTCTTCCTACTGCCTAGTAAAGAGGTGTTTCACAGTCTTGTTTTCTTCACAGCATTTTGTTATCAGGTATGCCTTTTATTTTATTAGCCAGTGTCACAATTTCTGCTATTGCTGCTAAACAAATACCTATGTTCACATGTGCATATAGGCATTGTTTTCTTAGCTACCTCATTAGTTACAGCAGTAAGAGCAAATTAGGCACATCTGAGGATGCAGTGTTACAATCGCATACCATAATTGGTTTCAGGAGTTCCCAACACTGTATTTCATCTATCTCACAGTCACAGCATTGCTTCAAAACTGAAAAGAAGCATGACGACTGTTTCTTTATCTAGTATATGGTCTATGCTTGTTATTCTGCAAGTAGCTCCACACGACTTCATATCTTAAACGCTTCCCCCTTTCCCTGCCCAAAGGGACTCTGAAAGCAATAAATTAATACATTATTTGACTTGTTCAAAAGTTAGCTTATACTTTAGACACATGTTCTGTTAAGTTAGAGGCTGTTTTCTCTGACTGTCTGTACTGTAATATGACAGATACACAGGTTGGCAGGGACCTGTGGAGATCTATACGGCCCTGCCTCTTACTCAAAGCAAGAGTAGCTTCAGAGTTTGGTCAGGCTGCTCAGGAATATTGTGATATTGTGTTTTAGGATAAAGTGCACATAAAATGACAGGGATAACAAGTTAGGTGTGAAGCAGATATAGTGCCCTGGTGTAGGGCTTAGATCGGAATATCCTAGAATTGTCCTGGAATTGACTAGGGGAGAGTTCTCAGACAAAATTGAGAAAACTTGGTATCTGACTTATGAAAAACCCACAAAATTTTGGGATATGATCTAAAAAAATTGCAAATATGTAAATATATAAGTTACAATTAAGTAAATTGGAAATTTAATATGAAATAAGACTGTATGAAATGAGTTGAACTTTTAAGAGTAAAAAAGTAGGCAAACTATTATCAAGAAGCAGTATCTACAAAGGCCAGGGAAATTTTAGGGCCATTCTTTAGAAAAAGATTAGTGGTCTCACGACAAGGACAATGTTAAAAGGAGTTATGGAGAGAGAATGACTTACAGTTCCTTGCTTACTCCTGTTTTTGCCCTGCAGATGTCGACATCAGCACTATGAAAGAAAAACAGTAGGGTGCTAAAGTGACAAAGGTTTTTTTATGGTTACACTGGGAAGGCATCATTTGCTCTAAGAAAGTCTTGGGGACAATAAGTTATAAGTTAGACAAGGTCAGTTCTCTTTGATACCTTTCATGTGTTCATCTTAGTCATGCAAAAAATGAAAAAGAAAGATAAAACCAGGAAAGGAGGTGTAAATCATGAACCCAAATTATTTCCAGCAAAGTGAGACCCTTAGATATCTGTCAGGACTGTAAGATTTCTTCTTTAGCATAATGTAACAGGGCTGCTGCCTGCACCTCAAGAATGTTTTGATTTTTGTCTGTGAGTTAGAGTAAGTGGAGTCAGTGCACCTGCACAGGTACATCAAATCTTGCTATTATATACTTGCATATGTGAAATTGCACTTGACTTTTCAGATGGTCTGAGAACCATTGGCTCGTAGAAATAATGAAAATGTGGAAGCAGGGTAGAAGTATCCCATAAAATGTTCTTGGCTTGCAGTCTACTCAAGCTTCTGCTCTACTCAGAAACTGTAATAAAAGCTTTCTAGCATGCACAGACACTTTTATTTAACCACTACAATGAAACAATTACATGAATTTACCTGATGTCTTGCACCCAGAGGTTCTGTTCCAAGTGCTTTTATGCCATCTGAAAGAACAAGCCTCAGGTGGCCACCTTTAGAAGCCAGAGATATAATAAGGCTAATAACGTCAGAAAGGAGACTAAAGTGATGAGACAGGCAGTTAGGCAGGTGGTGGCTTAGTGAGGCAGGTGTGGAAGCTGATGTTACTGAAGGTATTCAAGCTGATGCTGGAAGACAGAGGAGACAGCTCATTTATAACAGATACAAGATTTGTGGAATCATGGTGCCTGACTGTTAAAAAATTTAGCAGCAAACACACAAAAAATGTAGTGTTGCACTGCTTGACCTCAGGCTGGTGTCACTCCATATCCCTTCTGCAATTCTAAACTTCATGATAAAACACAACAAAACCTGCAAAAAACCCCAAAACAGATGGGTTGTGTTTTGGGGGAATGCTAAGGATTAGAAGTCCACTCTCCCAGTTTTTATTCACATTAACGTTCTTCTGAGTGCATGTCTGAACTTATCTATGCGAAACATAAGAAACAGGATGAGATAGACTTGAAAGTAGCACTGTCACTTGAACACCTCCTTCCTAAAAAATAAGTCGAGTAAATGGTTGCAAAGTATTTCTCATAAACCTGACTGATACAGACTATTAGAAAAACAACTCAGTGCCAATTCACTGAGATCACAAGATATTTTCAAACAGTCCCAAGGTCAAACCTCCTTGGTTTCAAAAGGGTAAAAATTTATTGTACTTTCTCAGAAGTATAATTCTGTCCAAGTAATTGGAAAGAAAAGGCTGATGTTTGGGCAAGAATAAGGAATTTGCATGTGGCACAATAACTGCGAAAAATGGTGTGTCAAATCTATTGTGGAGATGGAAAAGTTAAAAAATAACCACAGTATTATTGAACATAGGGCATATAATGACCCTGTTAGGAGGCTACATTTCCTAAAGAAAACCTCTGATTTTTCTTGCACTGTTCATATCAGTTTACATAAACACACCAAATTGAAAAGTCTTTTCCAACCAGAGAAGACTCTCCCTGTTAACTCTCAGTCACACGGCATCCAGCCAGAAATACCCTAATGTCTCTTCATGTTTGCACTGACCACAACGAAACAATGCACTGACTGATTAGCAAAGCTTACTGCCCTGCAGCATCTCAGCTTTAGAGCGAAGTTCCTGCGGTGGAAACACAGGGTGTGGTTTTCGGTTAGAAAAATGAAAAGACAGAGACCATGGTGCAGTGGTTCTACATTCCCCTTCACACACTGGTGCATGACATGGGCTCCTTACCATGAGGGTATCTGCCTGATAACCTCCTTGGGGATGCCCCATCCCCAAAGCTCTGTGCTCCTCAGAGGGGCGAGTCCTGGGACAGCAGGGTCAGCAGAGCTGGGCATCCTGGCACTTTCTCAGCAGAAGGGACAGGTAGAAGACGGCTTGAGACTTCTCCTGCCCACTTAGTTTCTGGCCTACTAAACTGTAATCCCTTTTCTGTCCAACTCCAGAAAGGAAAAAAAGAAGAAAGAAAACAAGAAAGAAAGAGCAGCAACAAGGTAGGAGAGGTGAGACAGCCCAACCTGAATGCACTTGAAACTCATGGATCTCTGACATGATTCTACTGAAATGGCAATTTACAAAAGGGACATCACTGGATAGTCACTGTAACAGATAAATGGCCTGATCTGATCTCTTGGGACCACTGTGCATTTTGGAAACATATTTGCTTTGAATGCCTGATTTGTAAAACTCTGTAAGACCACAGAGTCCTAACTATAGGCTGAAGAAGAAAGCAATATATGAGGAAAGTGGCTGTGTATTGAGAGTGCTCATATTCAAATACTCAGGATAGCCAGTCATACATGGCATCTGTCTATACTGACTGTACTTGGAGGCCATGAAAGACAGTGCTACAGGCTTCAGGAGAGCTTTCCACTGCACATGAAATGCATGCCTGGCTGTCATCCTGCATCTAGGAGCACTCAGCTTTGTTCCCTTGAAGTACTTTCATGCTTACCATTTCAGCACTTGCCCAGAGCTTAAACATTACAGGACATTTTTTCTGATGGATATTTTGATAAAGGCATACTTAACAGAAGAGCCCTTTGATTTTAATAACCATATCAAAGACTCTTTTTCTGATTAGGAGGCAGAGTATTTTCTTACACAGGGCTTTTCAGCTGAGGCTTTCTGTTTTAGTTACTTTCACAAATTCACCTTCTAGTCGTACAGCTTCTTCAGGTCTCATTCATTTTATTCTATACTTGCTGACAGTGTCTGGGCTTCTTATTTCAGCATTGCTCTTCAGAAATGCAATTGACTTTAAGTACTACTCTATTCTTCAGGTCATTTAATTGCAGTGCATTGAGCCCTTTTGAAGGTGACAGCTCTGCAAATTCAAAGAGTTCTGATCGGTTCAGAAAAATTGCTTTCAAATGTAACTTTTCCTGACATTACAGAGCCTTCTGTTAAAACTTTTTCCATTTTCCATTTTGTTTCTGAACACAGATTCTTTTTCTTTGAGTTCCAGCAACAACTTCCAACTTCCCAATTTCCCGTGTTTCCTCATCTTTCAAGCTGCTTCACTAAATTTCATATCATTATAAGCACACTTTTCTGCCTTCCTCCTTGGTTCAACCCTGTGCAGGGATATGGCCTTTCATAATCCCTTTTCTGCAGTGCTTTGCACAGAGGAAGGCTCTATCTTTCACCCAAAGCTATGGCAAAAATCAGCCATCAGAAATCATGCAGAGTCCATCCCTGCATGGTGCAAAGCACAGCACAGAAAGAAGGATCCAGCTCGGGTGCTGCTGCTGCACAGCACCTCAGTCCCCCTTGATGCTGCTCACTCACCACCCTTGAAGGGCAGGGATCTCTGAGCAGAGCTATGATCCCTCTCCACTGCACCCAGCTGGGGCCTTTGCTCTGTTTAGTGTCTGCCTGACTCCTTCTGCCTGTCCAGGCAGCAGTGAGTGCTCTTCCTGCACGGAGGGCAGCCAGCAGGCTGCTCGTGAAGGGGGCCATCTGCCCCTGCTGTTCTCTCCAGTTTTGTCCCCTGCCTGTGATGACATTGGACTGGGAGGCCAGCAATGGCTTCAGGAGTGGAAAGTGACTCAATGACTGCTTCTTGTGCGGATGAAAAGAACTGGAGAACAGGATTTTCTTTACTATTGAAAAATTGAGTAAGATTTTTCTTCTGTTGTTTCTCCTCCATTATTAGGATTCATCATTACAGACTTCCTGCTCCTCCGAGCTCTTCTTGCTAACTCAAAAAAAACAAAAGGTGTAGAATACAAGCAAGGACTCACAGCTCTGGCAGCTGGAAGTTTGTGGATCCCAGAAGTACAGTATCTAGCATCTTGAAAGGCATATGCATATGACGTAATGTAATCACAGCAATAGCAGAGTTTTGAAATGGACAATTTGTACAGTTCTAGAATTTCTTCCCCATTGCCTTTCTGTACTATTTCAGATACAGATTTTGAAGTTTGCTTTCAGATTTTTATTCTTTCCCATATTTACTAGCACAGTTATTGGTGTGTTTTTTCCCCTCATTGATGTTTGCAGTTGGATGGGTAATAGGAAATGTCATGATTAGCTAACCAGTCTGCATTAAACCTGACTTATCTCTTTACATGCAAGATCTCAGCCATACATCAGGAGAGCCTTGGGGAATTGTGACCCAGACAATATGTTTTTAAAATGCTGCTGCCATACAACTACAGTTGGATTAGGAAACTTCCCAGTACATCTAGGGAGTCAAACTGCAAAATATTTCTTAAAGGAAGGTCACCCTCAGTTCTGGTTTCTCAAGTCACACTCTGGACTGTTTTTTTGCCCTCCACTGTCAATCTCTGCCATCTTGTGTAGCTTTGCGCCTTTGACTTTGCCTTTACAGAATACAGCCTCAGTTGGTATCTCACTCCTCTTCAGTGCACAGTAAAAAAATACACTTCAAACAAACAAAGGCCACAAACTCCTTTTTCTTCCAACCAAGAAAATTATCAATAATAGAAGCAGTGCATCTGAAAGGGTTACTGAAACTAATGTGTTTCAAAAGCCCTGAAAAAAATATAAATCAAAGCACAGCACTATTGAGCAATTAGCAAAGGTGCTAAGTCAACTTGCTAAGCAATTTTCACTATCAGACAACTGACATGGGAAGAAATGGAAAGAACACTAATTAGTAATTAAGTAGGGCAGCTTGAATCCAAAATCAGGGGGAGCCCTCTGTAACAGAGCAGGGAAGAATTAATCTTTCATTAGACAACCCGGTGTTTACTCAGGCAAGTGAATCCAAGTTACATAGGAAAAATATAAAAGAATTGAAGAGCAATGAAGGCAGTTCTTTGCTGCATTTCTGTATTTTTAAATCTGAAATGAATAATAGATGATACAATTCTATAACAACAGGTACCAAGTGGCAGCAAATAGCAGAACACGGCAGCTCAGTAACTGTAGCTCCAGCTTCTTGGGATGATTATCAGAGATGTTCCTCATAGCCAGATCCTGTTGATGCTTCACGAATTTCCATGTGCTTGGCTTAAGTTAAAGAGGAAAAGATCGTATTGTCTTTTTAAATCACATCCCCTAAAACAATGATCTCTACAAACATGTGGTTTTGTAAAATAAAATAAAAGGCAGACAAATATAAACCAGTAATTTTTGTTTCTTTTTTGCCACAGTCCCTGGGCTAAAGTAGTCAAGTGAGATAGCAAATGTATGAGTGAAAATGTAGAAAGGTATATTAGAGTTTCAGAGGGGCATCAGGAATCAGACCGAGTATCCCCTGCTGGCTCGTTTACACATACAGGTTTCAGATCTGCAGACGTGGCAGATGTGTGTGCTGAATGCGGTGAGCAGGGCATGCAGCTCCTCTGGAGTGGAATCTGCATGGCAACAGTATAATCACAGCTTCCTTAAGTACTGTGAGCACAGGGTTAAGCATTTCAGTGGGGACATGCCAGGCACAGGTTGTGGTAGCCAAACATGGGGAGCAACCTGACCATTTCAGTAATAATAAGAACTGAGAGGATTCTCTCTTTTATGTTTTTTGGTTGTGTTCTGCACAGTACAATCTGGTGTTAATGTCTGAAAGAAAATCTGAGGGGAAACTGTGCACACACACTTGTTTAAATCAATGATATTTACCGCAAAAGCAACTATTCCCCAAGTTGCACGCATTCATGAAATGAAAGATGACTTACAGAAGAGGTCACTGTAAAGCAATATTATTTGAGCTTTTATTAGAACCTGGTGCTCTAATACTAGACAACAGCATCATTCACAAGGGAATAAAAGCTTGTGGGCATATGAATAGGGAGTGTTGTACAATTACAGAAACACCTGTGCTAAATAACCTTGCACTCATCCCCTAGGAAAATCTGCATGCTCAACAGTCCTGAAATTTCTCTTGTGTATATTAAGTTACAGCATAAAAGCATGGTATGATAACACAGGCTAAAAAAATATTCTTCAAGGGCATATATAAAAAACCTGTGGGTTTACTTTTTTTTTCCCCCCTTGCTAAACACTGTCTGCAGTGTTTTTACTTCTGAGACAGCAAAGAGACATAAAGAAACATTGCTTTTCATAATGCTATGGTGGAAAGAATATTCTTACTGATTTTCAGCAGCTTAAGCTCTAGTCTTCCTGTGCTGAAAGCCTGTTCAAAGCTTGCCAAAACAATGGCAGTCCTGATACCACTTCTTCAGATAAAAAAGGTGTTTCTTCACCTCCTAATTTTTCATGGCCTCCTGCAGTTGTGAGCTTCTGGAATACCACCTGCCAGAATGAGTAATACTGCAGAGAGGTTACTGGCAGCCCCCAAGGCAAAAGACTTTTGATTAGGGATCTGACAATCTTTCAGACACTCACGTATCATCATACAGACACAGATATTTCAGTCTTAAGTGATGCTTAGCATTAGCAATTAGCTCAGATTGTGCTTACACACATTCAAGGGTGCACATAAAGACTGGGTTGCAGGCTTCTCTGTAACAGTGCAGACACAGCCTGGTTGGATGCCAAATTAAAGCAAGACAGAGCATCCTTCACGGGTCACTGTTTGGCCTAGAGTATGTTATAAATCTCACAGTGGCTACAAGTCGTACTATTTAAGCACAGGAGATTGCTATAGGGATGATCATTTATAAAGGCAGGGCTTCTGATCCTGAAAACTTCTAACCTGTGTTTGTCCTGTTCCAAACATAGAATGACCCTCCCCCAAAGGTACAGAAAGTTTAGGAGGAGATTCTCTGTCACTCTGCCACAAATCAGTTTAATTTACCGCAGTCATCTGCATTGCCCTCTTTTCCCCCTTCTTCCTCAAACCAAAGAAAAATTAGTTCTTAGCACAGGGTTGGATCAGTCAGAGAGTAAAAAGATCAGATCAGTAAGTCTACTCAACTGGCAGGGTAGAATACAAACTCTTGAAAAATAGAATCGTAGACCAATTTGAGTTGGAAAAGACCTTAAAGGCCATCTAGTTCGAACTCCAATTCCCCTAGGGGAGAGACATCTTCCACTAGACCAGGTTGCTCAGAGCCCCATCCAGCCTAGACCTGAACGCTTCCAGGAATGGGGTTTTCAAAATTCTCTGAGCAATATGTTTCAGCATCTTACCACTCTCACAAAAGGTGAAGAATTTCTTCCTAATCTTTAATCTAAATCTACCTGATACAGGACTTCATGCAGAGTAAAAAGGTAGGAAATTAGCCATGAACATGACTGCAACAATAGGACTGCATTTGCAGTCAGATCTGTAGCAAGAACCAGTGTTAGAGGGGCATGGGCAGTACTAGTGACATCTATACTTAATGACAGGGGAGAGTGTCTTCTGTGTTCTGAAGTGTAAAAGAAACTTGATACCATGGTTGTGAAGCTGTCCCTGTTAAGCTGCTCTGTGGCCAAGAAGCTTGCCCTAATTATGACTTGGAGCAGCTCACTTGGTCTTCATCTACACACCTTAGTTTCTTGACTCTAAATGTCACTACTGTCTATGCTGGGAGATATTATGAATAGGTATGTCCTTTATCAAATGCTGCACTGACATTGCAGTTCCACGGCTGTCTGTGGATCACGGGAATTGACAATGCTAACAAACTAACTGAAAATTTGTTGTTAGACTTCTGGGATGACTACTGGAGCAACAGTTCCACTAATTTTACAAAATGAGTTGTGATGCACACAGCCTGAATTCTCCCTATACATCTTTGAGTAGCCCATGCTAACCCTTACCTATTACTTTCCAGGGCCCTAGGCCAAAATGCAGTGGTAGTTAAAGGATGAACAAAGTTTAAATAGCCACCTGTATCAATATTAGATGCTCTTAGAAATTATTCTAAAAATAATTAGCATCCCTGAAGCAAAAGCTCAAGCTGAAAAGTGGAGCAGGTCTTACCATCAAGTCAATTTAAACAGCATGTTCAGCTTTATTTAATATGAACTTTATGAACTCTGCTGATGTTCAAAGCCAAATTTTCCAGATGGATATCACCTTTCAGAGGGAATCAGGTGGGAACTGCAATTTAGAGATTCACTTTGCAATGGGCAAAGACCAAGGGAACACTTGGATAGCTCATCTACTATCCCAGCAGTTTGGCCTGCCCATACAAAAACAAACATTGTAAAGGCACCTTTTTTCCTTTTTCTCTTCCACACTGGAAGTCAAATATCCAGCTTTTGCAAGGAATAGAAAGGCAACATATTGCTGAGGTAACAGGAAAACTATAATGGCTTTGCATTTACAGCAAACTAAGGTGAGGACAACACAGCTTATCTAGCAGCTTTTCTGCCTTCACTTTCATTAAAAAAAAGATTGTAGGAGGAGAAATTTGAAGTGTAGGCACAAATAATCAATCCAGATTCTGTTTGGAAAGTAAGGGCAGCTAGGTTTTTTTGTGTGGAAGATTAAAGAGAGAAGAAACTGTATGTCATATTATTCAAACAAACATCCTCTTTACTTTGGTACATTAGGAAGCAGAGTCAGAAGGAGGCTTGCAGAAAAAGCGAAGGCAAGGCAATCTGTGATCACACATTTCCTCAGTCAGACTTTTAATCTGGTTTAAACTTCCATCAACTTTCTTCTCGCATGAACCAAAGGGAGTGCATAACATGTATGTCTATAAAGCCACTCTCTGCTCCCTACCCCCACCAAATGTTCTACCAGAGTCTGCTTTGAGTCCCTGCTGCACTTACAGCTTGAGGCTTCAGCTTTAGAACAGCTTTCCAGCATTCCTGTCATGCAAAAATCAGGGCTAGTAAGAGGAAGCAGCCTGATATTCCCTCTGTAATTGTCACTCTCCCCTAAAGTGTTACCTCATGCAGAGCTTCAGAAGGTGTGAGAAAACAACCATAAACTTTATTAAATAAAGGACATAACCTCATAAAAACTTTTGGTTTTTTTTCAGGGGGAGGGAGCTGAAAATATTTCTTACTGAATCTGGAGACTGTACGGCCAGGCTTGCAAAACACTCTGATTAAGGAGAAAATGCTGATTCATTCCTATTATCTGTCAGATTTATTATTTCCAGGGAGTGGAACACAGTTGGCACCAATACTCGCAATCATATACAACACATCAACACAATGGCTGTATCATTTTGACTGGCCCTTTCTTGAGTTATAGTAATGCCTGCTGGGCATTGTCTTGTTACAGGAGGCTTGTGTCAGCAGTTCTGCTTCTGTATAAACCCATTTGTTTAGGGGATTATAATAACTTAGCCATAAACATTTTTCTGGTGTTGAATTATTATTAGCAGAAGTAATGCTAATAAAATCTTAAATTTATATTTTGCCTTTCAACCCAAGAATCCCCAGGTGCTT
Organism: Amblyornis subalaris; assembly: GCA_018881555.1. NCBI lineage: Eukaryota > Metazoa > Chordata > Aves > Passeriformes > Ptilonorhynchidae > Amblyornis > Amblyornis subalaris. Next base: position 1,843,147 of record JACAXG010000116.1, on the reverse strand, counting down.
CCAGGAATGCAAAGACTACCATAACTTTACTAAACCCTCAGCATTGGTGCTTTTCAGGACAAAACAAAACAGACGCTGAACTAACATTAGCATTTTTTCATGGGGGAGGAAATGTCTTGAACACTTTCTTATGAGCAAGAAGTCGTGCATTTATCTGCATGCTCATCCCCCCTACATGTGCAGTGAGGCCAAGACTGCATACAATGAGTTCCTAATCATGAGTGCTTCTTAATTTCAACTTTTATATTAATATTTTTAATATTATTTGATGTATTAAGGTTTATGTTCTTAACAAAACTTGTATTCCCAACAATTACCATTTTATGTATAGGTGAAATAAAACAAGAAATATTCATTTGCCCACCCAAATGGATATTCAGGGGAGAAACTGAGTGGATGCGTAAGAGACTTGTGAAGTGGGCTTGAACAAGCCTGTCTAAATGAGCAGAAGAAACAAGAAACAAAGAAGCATCTACAGTTCTGCTGTGAACTCTTAAAGGAGCCAAGTCAGATAGCCCTGATACATAGACGACTTTCTCTATACATCATTTGACTTAAAGCCTTTAAGATAAATTAAGCAATTCCTACAAAAACCCAAAGGACTGAAAGTCTCACATTAAAGACTATCTGCCTAGAATAGCTGTGATCCATTGAATGCACGGGGGAATGTTTGGAATCTATAAACACATACCACCAGTAAACTGAGAATTTAAGACAAGATTGGCAGTGAAGAAGGTTTTAGCAGGGGAGATTGTTCCAGTATGTTTTTGCCAGACTTTTCCGTGAACAAGACAGGTATAGTATTGTCCAGGCACGACAGTCTGCCTGGGATCTACAGTAGAGATCTTGCCCAGTAAGCAGAGCTCTAGCAATGAAGGGTTACACTATGTTTTAGTCTGCAGGGACCAACTATAATTCCAGTTTTTGCAAAAGTGAGCCTATTAAACCTTGTAACAGTCAGGAAAACTTCAGCCTACTACAGAATACAATGTGAGAAGTATAGGTCATATTTTTCCAGCACACGTTCAATAGTGTCCTCTTTTTACAGTGTCTAAAAAAAGCAGAATGAATTTGGACATGTGGTGTCACTGGAGCTGCAAGACATTGAATTACAATCTGTGATTCAACCTGTGATGTGACAAAGACATGACCTCATAAGGCCACCAAATCATAAAATCAGAGTGGCTTGTGTCAGAAGGGGCCTTAAAGATCATCAACTTCCAAACCCCCATCACCCATGAACATTTTCTCTGGGAATTCGGGAGCTGCATGAACCTCTGCCTGATTTAGTAGCAGACTCTTTCCAAAGTGCTATTGGGAGAACTCCATCCAAATGAAGTGGGAAAAATCCTTTGGGATCCAAGCAGGCATCCCATCTACAGGATCCTTGAGAAAGGTATCTTGTTCCTGAATCCTGTACCCCACAATGAGAAATATACAGCTTCATTCAAAATGTCCAGGCTCTTCTGAAATGATATCCATTATGGAAAACTGGATGATAGAAAAATTTTTAAAACATTTACCACTGAAAGAAGATCACTGGGCTAATACCTTACTTTTCACTATTAAAACAATGAGAGAAGATTTAGGAGGTAGAATTGGTTTTCATCTATAGTATAACTTGCCTTCTTGATGCTAAAAATCTCTGGACATAGTTTCATGCCTGATGATAGTCAAGAAATTAAACTAGATTGGTCTTGAGCTGTGTTAGTCAATTTTAAAAGCACACAGAATTCCTCTGCCTATAGCACTCAGCGAAGTAGTCAGTGCACATGCACAAATTATTTGCTGCAAGCTGGTCAGCACTTGAACCCAGTGTTAACATAAGGTTCAAATAATTCCCTGCTCCAAAAGGTTGTGTGGTTTTTAAAATTTAAATTATTCTTAGCAGAATAATAACATGAAGGATGGAAAGCAAAGATAAGATACTGCAGCTGTCCCATTCCCATACTGTCAGTTTCACATATCACAGATGGGAGGCTTAGCAGGCATGGATATGCGACCATGGGAACTGCTGCCCATGGCACATAAAAGATCAAGCACAGACCATGGGTAACCTCACTAACAGCAGCCAATATTCTCTTTTAAGATGTAAAATGTTTAAGACAGTCCACCATACAAATGCAGGTCTTTATTTCATATCTGTAGGTCACTTACTATTAAGTCCAGGATGTACGCAAAACAGGACAGAAGAAGGATGCCTACTCCTCAGGGAGACATGCTCAGTCAGAGCAAATACACTATTCAGCTCAGTATTGCAGGGTCAGAGTTCAAACACTAGACCATTAGGAGGTCATATTTCAGGGTCTTTGAACACATAAGATATACAGAGACACACAAATTCTGCTGAGAGCCCATGGGCCTAATTTTATTAGGCCCTGAATATGCAGGAATACTTGAATTCATTTACGTGTGGCCTAAACAGACTAGGAGGAGGTAGATCAAATGTTGGCAAATATTAGCTGTATTTTTTTCTTTCTTTTGCAGTGCTAAGAAAGACATGTCAGTGTTTAGCCGTGTCTTTTACACCAGTAAACTTTCCCAGCTTCTCAGCAATGAGGATGGCTGTTTTCTTCAGAATCCCAAATATAAGAAGTTTCTTTAAAACAGAAGCTTGTTTGAAATATATTTCAGACCAGAATTTTTACAAATGAAAGCTGAATTTCATGTCTCTTTTCTGATGAGTTTCATGAGCTAATGCAAAGTCATCAGACAATCAAGTATTTCATTTGTGGTTCCTCTTTTATGTGATAAACTTGTCCTGAGTTTCACAACAGGCTCACCTTACACATCTGTTTCAGTGGAATTACCAGCTATTTGAAAGTAATGCTCAGGATCTCTTACCAACAGAGGGCAACAAAGCTTATTATAAGTTCTTCAGACTAAGACATTGGTGTTTCCTCAAGGCACACATCACTGTCCCCATGTCAGCACCGAATCTCAGTTTCAGTGCTTTGGTCCACTCACTCAGACTAATGAACTTGTCTTGCCAAGTATTACAATGCATCTGCCATCACATCACCTCCATATGGCTGGTGGCAAATAAACTAGCTATTATTTGCACATCTGCTGAGTAATATTACGTTAAAACATTACATGCGCAATTATGTTCAATTATATTAAACAAATCTATTTCACGTAATGCTGAATCTCCAGGGCTTGCACATCTTTAGTTACAGGAAGTTTAGTGCAGAGTAGCAGATGTTGCCGATTTCTTAATTGGATATAATATGTTTAAAATGTCAAGTGCACAACAATAATTTCATAATGGATATTCATTTTAGGCAAATTAATAAAAGTCAAAGTTTTTTAAAGACATCAGAGGAGTTGCACAAAATTTATCACTCCAGCATCTAGTCTTCAACACGTGTGAACAAACAGGGCATTTTTCAGTCTGCAGACAAGAAAGAAATGTTACACTTCCACTTTGGAATTATTCGCAAAGTAATTTGCAATATTACTTGAATATGCTAGGTTCCCTTCTCACCTTAACCTTCTAGTGCTTTTTATCTGTTCTTGCTTTTTACTTTGCTTGGAGCTTTCCTGTATCACAGATTTTACTCAGGCATTTTCTTTTGCTGAGTCTTTTTCTGGAGGGATATTTGTCCAGACTACAGATTAACATCAACAGTGGGACTGGTTCAGTAGAACACACACTTTCTGAAGTACAAATTCCCTTTCTTTCTTTTTTCTCCCAGTCCTCATCCCCAACTTGCAAATGCTATCCTGGCTGGCCACGTTGTGTTAATAATCTGGTCAACATAATATCCATCAAACCTCAAAGTTTTCATCTGGGAGACTATTATATGTAGATAATAACATGCTAGGGCTGAATAAGGGATCTGTGGTTAGTGAATTGTCATATTTCTTTCCGATTCAATCCTACTAGTTATTTTAAAGTCCTGCTGCTATAGATGCACAACAGCATATTTCACAATTCAGCTCTGTCATACCAGCTACTAGAAAGTACTATCACTACCCAGTTCCATGCACTTATAATCCTTGCCATGTCTGTCTCCTTGCTTTTCCTTTTGAACCACAGATAGGAGTTTATGGCAAAGCTGAAGCTTTTATTCCAGCCCAGTTACAAGAAAATCCAGATTGGACCTGTTTATGTCCATATTTCCATCTTATATTGCACAATATATTTGTGAATAATATGTATGTATGGAAACAAAAGTGCTTTTTCAGGAAAATACTGGCTTTTTATGAATATACCCATTTCACAGTACAATGGTCATCTGTGGCCTTCAGTACTTCGGTGGCCAGGAAGCCCAAGTGGGAGGAAAGGTATCCTCTGTGAGACTGTAGGCTCTCTGGAAGTAAGGGAAAAGATGTCCAAGTAAGACCTCTTTCAGTCCGCAAGGGATCAAAAGCCAGATGGAGAAATTAAAAATGAATGCCCTTATCCTTCGCCCACCTCAATAAAGCATTAATCCAGTAAATAATAGACACCTGAGTTACAGGAGATGTAAAATGGTGCACTCTTGTGCTGTAGAAAATTTGTCAGCCAAAACTGAATATACCAAAAGAGCAGATTCCAAGGGTTTACTTTTCTTCTTCTGCAGGTTGCAGAGAAAAGGTATTTTCTTTTGTGATTGCCAGTGCAAGGTAAGGCTTTGCAAATTGTAATTTGCATTTTCTGGATAGTCCCTATTACATAATTTTTTGCCATACTTCTTGAAAAAACATGAGATAATAAAGCATTATAGGAAATTTCCTGCAGGTGAATCTGGTCACTGCAACTAAACATCTGGCATGTAAACGGAGCTGACAGAAGGATTCCCAACTCTCCCCATTCCCATCTTCCAATTTCTAATAGATTTATTTCTGTTTGCTCCAACTCTGTGATTTACCATAGAAATGCTGTGTTTACTGTTGAGGCTGTTTTCTGTTTTCCTGAACTGGAAACATGGCAAGGGGTGTACCGGCTGGATACCAAAAGATAGCCTTAGCAGAAGGATGAATGCATGTATTGGTACAGAGGGTTAATTGTGAAAATGCCTCTGTGATGTGAAAAAATCTTGTTACCATCCTGTTTATGGTCCAGCATTCACCAGACACAAGAAGGTTCGTGGCTAAATTCTGTTTGAGTCTAAGCCTAAACAAAGTTAACCACTCCTAGGGCTAGGGCATGCAAAGGTAACAAACACTGACTTGATCTGCCCTCTGAAGTTGTACCTATTGCCTGTGAGTTGGTTCAGAGGTGCCTGGTGATGAGTTATAAATAACAGGACAGCACACACACCTTTCCCATAACTGTCATTAGTGCATCCGGCTCCACTGCTTTTGAGAGTCTGTTGTCCTCCCCGTGTCCTTTGCTGCACACCTGCTCCTGACGAGACCAGCCAGTGCAACAGCTCACTCCTCATCTCACCTCCTGCTTCAGACATGTGATTCCACATCAGTAATGAAGGGATTTTCAGGGGAAATACAGCACAGCACAATGATTCTCTGTAAAACTGTTTTGTCCTTTTAATCACACTAGGTCTTCCTACTTACAACCCTCATCTATTCCCTAGCTCCCTCCAACCACTAAAACAACATATATTCCTGTATTTCTGCATTTAATGAAAAAAAGGCTGTGTTTTATGGGGCACTGTCTCCCCATCCTTGAATTGCCGTAAAAAAAAGCCAGCAGTTTATAGCAGGGATCAAGCCTCTGATTTTCAGTACTGTAAATAAATCTCATTTATCTTTCTCACTTGGGAACCAGCAAGCAGAAATACACATTTGAGAAAGGAGACTAGCTTTCTCTGTACCATAGGAATGGTAGCTAGGGAAAAGGAAGACAGACAGCCATTGCGGGATTCCATTGACCTAGATTATTTCTAGTGATAAATTGAACTATCTTCCTTCCAAAACTTTACAAGCACTGACCGCATTTTGATGAGGAGGAATTGTACTCCTCACCAATAAAATTCTTTAACTGTAAGTTGACACCTGAGTCTTAAAGAGCAAGGTGTTTTTTGCAAGATTTTCATGAGTGTGAACAACATTTGAAGTCTTGGACTGCTCTTTTTTAAATAAGTAATTAACCCCAGGATTCATTAAGAGATGGAAAAGGCTAATTTGTTTTTATCGTGTGGGAGCACACTTTATTCCTGATCTAGTTCTTTTAGCTGAAAAGAGAGTTTTCATTAATTTGACTACTGACTAGTATCAAAGTATCCTTCATCTGAAAGCCCTGCCTTTAGAAGCTACAGAACATAATTTGGTAAGTGCTCAAGAGCAGTGGGAGGATCAAGATGGAACTCCTGAGTGAGCACAGTATACCAACGGGAGCATCCTGGAAGGAGTCATAAGGTGGAGGATCTTCTGACATAGGGCTTTGGTGTCAGGCACTTCATGTTGTAGAGTTGTACTGAACGCAGCATGGAGGATGGGTACGCAGTTTGACTGGGTTGGCACTCATGTAAATGCTGCAGACATTCAAAGCGAGTGGAAACCTTCCCCTTCCGCCCACTCCCTTAATCCAGCTGTGGCTAGGGAAAGAGAATTACTAACAGACTGAGTGTGATTCTGCCACTTTGCATCAGATTATAGTAGTATATGTTGGGAAGAACAAGTATTTCTTTGTGCGTGAGCACAGCACAGACTTCCTTCTGCAAAGGAATGATTCTTTTTTAAAGTGGACTGGGAAGAAAACAGCACAATACACAACCACCACTGTGACTAGTTCCCTTACTTGAAGCCATTGTGGAGATATTTACCTTAGGGAGGTACATGAAAGCCTTGAGATTCTTCGTGCTTAAAGGAGAAACTGTACCAAGCCGCACTGACCTACTGCTCAAGAAAGCCTTGGGCTTTGTCATAATGAAGAAAGAAGGAAGCTGAATAGATATATGCTTTGTGGAACAACGTAGGAAAAAACTATCATAGTAACCCCAAACCCTGAACTTCTCTGCTGAAGCAGAATGCCAATATTGTTTAAACTAAATTCTACCTGCTCCACGTAAGCATTCTGCAGGGACTCTCTATGTGAGGTTTACACAGTTTTCCTCAGTGATCCCTCATTGATGAGGACTGGTTCACAGGCCATCTGAAGCCCACGAATATATTTCAGCTTTGTGACCTCTTTGCAGATGATTATGGGCCCATGATACTGTTCTTCTGCGGTGTGTTGCAGAAATGAATCACTCGTCTGCATGCAGGACAACTCTCCACATGTTGGATGAATTTTGCATGCCGCACAGTGTACACAGCGCACACAAAGCCAGCCATAGCCATAGGCTTTTGTGCCCATGGATGATCTCCCAGAATGTAAATAAAGCCACTTCCAGCCCACAAGTCACACATCAGTCTATAAAGACAGACCAAGCCTGAAAAAACACTTTGACTTTACAAAGTGCAATCCTGTCTCCATACATCCTTGCCTCTGAGGCAGGACTCCAGCAGTATTAAACACTTGACTTTTCCTCCCCACTCTTCTGGCTTTGCACAGTGCAATGCACAGCTCACTGGCTCACTGTGAAGATCATGGAAACAAAATACAGACACCTGGAGTGAAGGTGTAGATCTCACCCTACAGTCTGCCTTTGAAGCTCTCAAGAGGAGAGCTCTGAAGAGTGGAAGAGGAAAAATGAGGACAGTGTGGCAGGAGACAGTAACCAGAGGTAGTATGAAATAAATGGGTCCATGGTATACAAAAGCTAATAACCATCCAAGAGTGCAAAAGGGAAGAATGGGAAAAGAAAAACCTATGAAGAGAGGAAACAGTAAGAGAAAGCAACCTGGCTGTTCTAAAGAGATTCTGTACATAGGCAAGCACATGAAAAAGGAGAGGAGACAAGCCTTTGTACCATCTCCAAAAACACTACTAACCATTTTATGCAGGAAGCTAAGCCACGTCTACCTAAGGTAAGAGCTTAGCCACATCTAAGAGCTAAGCTAATGCTTAGCTCTTCCTTCAGCTCTCCAAATCTCAGCCTGCTGCACAATGGCCACAGTTCAAATGCCCATGGGTGGGCAGGGCTTGCCCGAAGCCTGAGGGGTGTAGGATGGTCAAAAAGGAAAACCTCTCCTTTTTTTGTGGGTCAAAGATGTGCTACTCTCAGGCTGAGGCTCAATAGCTGCAGCAGGCACTGCCCTAGGGCGTCTTGGCCAGTGATGGTGCTGCTCTGCTGGGAGTCACCAGCTCTTTGTGCAGCAGAACAGAGAGGAGAAACCTGCATTTCAAACACACAATAAAGAGAATTATGGATGCATGTCAATAACTTGAGAGAAAGAACAAGGCACTATGTCTGTCAGAAACCCCCACTACGTGGCAAAAACTTAGCTTGGGTGACCTTGACATCCAAGACATACATGACAAGAACAAAAATTAGAAGGCGGAGGGTGAAAAAGCTGTGGTTGCAACTGTCTGCGTAGTTAAATAATTGGACAAAATGCAGGTGTTGAAGGCACAGAGTAATGCATATTACAGCCACATATTGTAATATGTGAAAATAATTGGTTTAATATGCTTTAAAGAGCTTGTGAAATCACTCCAAACCTTAATTCAGTTTACTGTGTTCTTTTTATACACACCAGAGAAAACATCCTCCCCTTCTATTCACTCCCTTTTCCCCAAGAGATTTAAAATTTCCCAGGGCAGCACAGGTTACTGTACCAGGAGATTAAATAGCAGAGAAAATTATACCCTCATGTTACTGCCATTAGAGTTAAGACAGTATCAGCATTTCTTTTATACATTTCTATTGATAAAGGGTTTATGAGGCTGACACAGTCATAAAAATTCACTGTAACGTGACCTACACGACCATGCCTTGAAACCAAGAGGTCACTTTACTTTACTGTCTCCTCTCAGTTATTATTGAAAGCTCTTTTGGTTCATTTTTATAAAAGTCATAGAAAGAAAGAGAGAGACATAACTCACGTGTCCCCATTTTTCAGCAAAATGACCACAATACTAACGTTTTAAAAGATTCATGAACTGAACATATGTTCAGTAACTCTTTCAAAATTAAAAGGTCATAAAGCTTTGGTGTGCCTTGGTTTAATGATGTTACACAGCTATTGGAGTAATGGAGTACACAGACAGCTTTTATTGAGCCCTGGGTGTGGGTTTCATCCACTAAAAGAAAGTTTTTAAAAGAAAGCTTTATGGTAGAAAGCTCATCTGTCAAAGACTTATTAAGCCCTTTTTAACCACTGTGTTTGCTTGCCTATGGGTCAGAGGAGCAGTTTACCTCTCCTACATATCTCTATTCATCTGGTTGTGCAATACTGGAGTGATCTATAATATGGGACTTGCCGGAGTTTCACAAATGAGATCAGGCCCATATGACACATGCTTTGGCCCCCTCCTGATCCTTTGACCTGAACAGTCCGATTAGAGGTGAAAGAAAAACCTTATCCTAGGACCATGGTGATGGAGAGAAGCCTGGCTCTGTGCTTTGGTGCATTTTCTGCTTGCGTGGTAGCAGCACAGTAACAGGGATTCCCAAGAATGAAGTATGACATCTGACAGGCCCAATCCCAAGAAAATCCTCAGGCAAGTGCCACAGGTTGGATTTGCATCTGCCGTCAGCTGCTGCAGTTTTTCTTATTTGTGTGGCAGTGAAAGCTGAGTGAGGAGGCTTTTGCTGAAGTGCTGACCCTCCTTGTGAAGTTGATGATAGGTTCTCTGCACATGTGTGATGTTTTAAAAATATACTTGGACTCACCTGCCACTGCTTGCACAGAAGGTGGCTGGCACTTTTCTCCACTGATTTTAATGTACAGATCCAAGTTCCTTCTGATACTCTGTTGTAGCAAAACCAAGCCATATCTCCAGGCCAGACAGCACCTTCATCAGCTGTTGCGGAGCTACTCCTAAAGAATGGCAGGAGCAGGTCTCCCATCCCTTGCTTTTGGATCTGCTGCAAGGGTCTGTCTTCTCCTTAACTGTCTTTGCAGCTGCTTTCAAAAGGAATGTCTGGAACGTCCCACATGCAGATCTAGTTTCATATTTGGTGTTGCCCAACACCAAATCAGAGGGTAATAAAGAAGTGGATGACTTTTTTCCAATCCGCAGAAGACAGGTCTCTAAGAAATATTACATTTCTCTATTTCTTTTTCTAATTTCAACAAACATATGCACACAGATACCCTCCTGACTACTACTTAAAATTAAGGAGATACATAAACCTGAAGGTTATTTGGGTTGTACACCATCCAGCACAGGACACTAGTGCCACATCCTTCACTTAAATTACCATATGACCACATTTCCATCTATGGACTTCCATTGCACAATTCGAGTCATTTTAGTGTGATTGGGCACTGATAGTTTGCTGGGTACACACAAAATACAACCAACCTGTGTCCTAGTCCCAGGGATACAAACCACCTATTGGTTTGTTTTATGGTAAACGGATCTCATAACTCACCTTCATGCTCTGGTACTTAATTTTCAACGTGTTCCTTTTGAATTGGGACAATTAAGAAAGACAGAAGAGGAGACTTTGTTTCCTTGCACTTGTATCCTTTGAAAGAACTGAGGTGGTTGTATTGTGACTGATGTGCAAAATAATTCCTGTTGAGGTCCAAGGCAATTAGTGCACAAGAAATTCAACTCTGGAAGACAGGTATCTCTCTTTCAGAAAGTTCAGATAAGTATTAAAAAGTCTTGTTTAAGACAACATAAAAAAAATTCTGTAACTGTGTAGTATAACTAAACACAGCAATTCTCAACTGCAATCTTTGTGCAGGTAAGAAGCCTGAAGAGGTGATGCGGGAGGAAAAGGTATTGACAAATACTGATGAGTTTCAGTTCTCCTCATATGGTTATTACACCAGATAATACCAAGTCTCATGATAGAAGGAGAGGGAAAAATGCCCTCCTCAGTGAAAAACTCTGTTTGGAAAAAGTTACAATATATATTGTGTTACTTAGAAATATAGAAGCCCATCCCAATTCTTCTCATAGATCTGTCACAGCTATGGCTCTATAGATTAATGGGAACAAAAGAAAAGGCACTCTGGTTCACAGAGCCCTCTCCAGATTAACTTCTCGGTTGCCAGCTTCTGTTCAATGGGTCAGGATCCTCCCTTTATACACTACATGCACTTACCTATGAATGAGGAACACTACTTGCTGAAGGATTGTTATTGTACCAGTTTCATGAAGCTCACTCCCTCTCTGACACTTAAGTTAATAGTCTAAATCTTTATATTCAGGCAGGGCCCCGTATAGGGAGGGATTTTTGCTCTGGAAATTAGCCCCATTTGTACAATTTCTTACATTGCTTAAATTGCTCATGCAATGTATTTCTACCATTTCAGAACAGTTGAGCATCACCAGAAAATTAGTCTCTTTTTTTTTTCCCCAATAACAAGCTTGCTGTTATTGACCAGAACTTCACACCCTGTAAAGTCACCAGTCTTAAAAAAAATGCCAGCACCAATGAGACACTTTTAGTTCATCAATACTTCAGGATACATACTACTGCAATACAGTAGTATGGAAACATGGAAAAACTTTCTGCATTCACAGGAAACTGTGTAATAATACTGTCAGAGATGCTACGTTTCCTGGTACATTTCTAGTGTACCTTTCTAGGTATCCATTGAGTGTGCATTTAGGCATTTACCACAGCTGTTAAACCAGCAAGAAATAAAGATCTTCTTTAATAAAAGCCACTTTGGGTTCATCTTGAAGTTTTTAATCTCAGGTTTGCCATGTACTGAAAGCAAGGAGATGATCAGGTTGCTCTGCTGAAGCGTTGTGTTTTGAACAGAGTGATGAGTTGCGGCATGCTGTGCCAATAAATGCTCATAAACAGGCCGGATCTTGGAAATAAGTTAACATAAGTGTGCTGGAATATTACAGCTAGAGTTAACCTGGCCATCAAGCTGACAGTAGTGGCAATGACACAGCAGGAAACACTGATGTGATACATGCTGGCAAACCCTCCAGTGACCCAGCATCAGTAGGCTGCTGTCCCACATCACTGTGCCTTCATTGCTCTTACATGCTCCTGCCTTCATCCCAGAAATAAGGCCACCAGAAATATGAATTATACAGACATCCTGCACTTTCCACAACTTTAATTGCTCCAGTTCCATTCAATGGTATCATGTTGAATATCCTTTGTGGTCTGTTTAGCCTTGCAGTGACTCTTGCCTCTAATAAAGCTGTGAGTTGTGTTGTCTTTTTTCTTTTTTTTTTTTAAAATTTTTCTTTAAGGTTTCACGTAAGAGTTCTATTTAGGTTTAATATGATGACTATTGTGTATTGTAATGAACATTGTCTGTGTTACTTACACATAACATTACCTTTCTCCATTACACAAGATTCACAATTTCATTTCTTATTGCAAATGAATAGCTTTTGTTATTTAGAAGCTAATACATGCTTGTGGTTTAATAATACTAGGAAATAGGGAAAATGTAATTACAAAGGCTATGCTCCCCATTAACTTGTTTGTACACTGGACTATGTCCAGTCTTAGCAGTAATGTTATCATAATTTTCCAATGAACTGAAGATAGAGAGAGAAATGAGCACAGTGCCAATTTTAGCCTTAGCTGCAGGAAGGGATTAGCCTTTAATCCACAAAGATATGTTCCAGCCCTGCTGTTGGAAGTACTTGGTTTCTCAGTGTTCAGACACTCTCTATCACTCAGCAGTATTTGCAAGTGCCTTCCTCAGTACAGCAAATCTCAGCTCACATATTACAGGAACAGGGGAAAGGAATAGTGTTTAAACCTTTAGTTAGTATACACAGCATGCATACTACTTCATATTCATTTATTGGTAGCGTAGACTAATCACTCCTGGGAAATCACCATGTTTCTCTGGCAGTTTTTCCACCTGAGCCTTTGACTCAGGATTGCTGGGGCATGCAGGACAGTGATGGATTTCCTTCTCTTCTGCTAAAGATGCCGGTGACAAGAGAGCAGAGTTGCCTTGTCACTGATCTTCTCTTCTCTTTCAACTGTTAAAACAAGTAGGGTCATAACAGCAGAAGGGAGCAGGTCTTCCAGAAACCCCATGAACTCTCCTAAATATAGAAACAACCTTGGTGATAGAAGCAGCAGAACATCTTGCACTGCTAATAGCTTCCCTCTCTGAGAAGTGAACATTCACACATCTGCTGTGAATCCCAGCAGGCCAGAGCTAGAAGAAGGGGGTCATATAGATTTTTCTATACTTAATAAAGTCTTTAGCATTCTAAACACTTGGACTGTGGCAGAAATAGGCAGCTTTGGATACACTTACAACTCTGAAGCAATCAAGGTATCATCCCAGTAAATAAGTACTTTCACTCCCAGAGACCTTAGGAAATTAATAATTCGTCCCATAACCATGACTATTCTTGGAGCAATGCACAGGCCAAACACCCTTGTGTACTGCTGGTGTGTAGCACCTGTCTCCAAAGACCTTCAAAGCCACCCTAAGCGACTTCAATACAAAAAGGTCAGGATGCTAAAAGAGGTTTTACCTGAAATCTATTTATATCAGAAAAGGTCCATTTCTGAAACGTGACTTATATGTCTGAAAATTGACATAAGCAACCTATCTGTAGTCTCAAAACAGTTTGAGGTGAAGAGTTTAGCATGATGAAACTACGTTAATTTAGTACTAACAAACAATTTCCTTTGACATGTAACACTGGGTTAGATTTCTCTACGTTTTGTATAGCATGGATTAAGTTCAGACATGAATTCCAGATTTTCAGACTGATGCATAACAGATCATTCTAACTAAAAAACTGGTAATTATAGAGGAAAAATTGTCAGAGAAAGGTTATGAGGGGCATACAATGTTTAGGGGATCTATTAACCTGTGTTTATCTACAAAAAACTCACTAGACTAATGGAAATATAATTTCAACGTCTCTGTGAGACTTCTTTGTCACTTTGTGCCAAATCTGAAAACAGGTCTGCACTTCACGTCTTTAGTTGCAGCAATTTTTACCACTGTGACACTTGAGTCCAGATTTGAATTTTACTTTTTTTTTGGTGAAAAAGCATGACATTTTTGATCAGTACTAATACAGCATATATGATAGAACTGTAAAATCAAGGTACACCCTTATCCTTCTTTTCTGGTGTCCTTGTCCCTTACATAGTCATGAAGTGACTGGTTTTGTATGACTAGAGTTTCATGTACAATTTGCAAACTAGCTACTGTTAATTTGAACTAATGTATGTTTGCAGAAAGAGAAGCTGCATCTGAAAACAAATACATAAAGTACCAACAAATGAAAATACCAGTTTTTCTTAAGGTTAGGACATATTTTGATCCCCTGAATCTAACCTTTATTGTATATTTAACAACCTTTACTAAGCATTGAAATTTAGCTTAGCCTCACTTATATTAATGAGGATACGCTAAGTAACATAAACTGCGAATCCAGACTGAAAAATCTGTGCTGAAGAAAGCAGAAAATGACCTTTTAAAGCTGGAAGGTAAGGGTGAAAATGAAGCTGCTTTTGTGTAGGAGAATTGGCAGCTTAACCTTCTGCAACTGGGCCTGTGAATTTTTGCCTTAGGCTAGAAGAGCACAAGATGAGCAGTTTCTTCTTAGAAGGCTGAAAGTACACGGTGACAAAATCCAATGGGTCTGTACTGACTTTGCTATTTTCTGTTTCTTCAGCATCTCAAGACCTCTCATTGTTATGGAAACAGATATAGAAATTGGTATATGGGAGTCATTCACTAGAATAACTTTTGCAAGAAATAAATCTTATACAAGAAAACAATTTAAATAACCAAGAAAAACACTAACCAGGTTTTTCTGCAGACTTCCAAACTACCATAGGCAACTTTCCTAAAGGTTTACTCCCCTCTCACCAAAAAACTAAAATAGGCACTAGCTCCAATAGGTGATAAAAAATATCTGTAAGAAAAAATCTTAATGCTTGTATTCTAACAGAGTAGTTAACATGTTTAGTAGTTTAAACTTGTGTTATGCTATCAATTGGATAACTTTCAGCTTCTCTGTGAGTCTTTCAGTTTACAAGTTACAAAGGGTTTCAGCATATGACTCTGCGAAGCCCCTCCTGAGGAACTAGATGCTGTCTCAAATAATAATGTTTCACTATGCAGGGATGAGTTCTGTCTCTTCTCATCTCATGGTTGCTCTGCATGGGCTTTTGCTCCTCCTCCACTTAAACCAATCTTTCTAAAAGCTGATTTCTTAGGAATCTAATTTTCTACCTGCACAGCAGGAAGCTGAATTGTCTGTCTTAACAGTAAGGACATTCAAGGGTTAAACTAACTTTGAATTTCTATTCTGTAGTGTTAAAACTCTGACGGATAAAAATTTGAAAACCACAGGAGTACACTGAAATTTTGTGAGCAGTGATGCTGGAAAATGTTTTGTGTTTCCTGAGCATAGTCCTTTCCATTGTTTTCTCTCTCCAAGTATAGCAAGAAAATGCAATTGTCTGTTTATGGGATACACTGAACTATTATTGTCAAGAATGCTTTGACTCAGTACCGGGTTGGGTACAGCTTATTTTTCATCTACAAACCATGTACATCTGTCTTTTTATTACAAACTTCTTTGCATTACACAGAAAAGGTATGATCAGTTCTGGTGACAGAAGACATGTACATTTTTTTGGAAATTATTTTCATTTCATTATTTCTTTTCTGAAGATAATATGAAACTGCTGAAGAATTCTCAGATTTCTTACAGTTAGTCCTAATAAAAGATGTATTATACTACTGTAGGGTTTTTTACATTAATAATTAAGACAAATGCAATAGAATGTCCCCTAGAAGGATCACTTGTCAAATAGTTTAATATTATCTGTTCTGAAGCTTTTGGTTGAATCCAATTAATACTGGAGTGTGACAGTGGAGGACCTTCAGCTGATGCTTTTCAAATTCATCAAAAATTGTAATGAGTACTTGTATCCATATTCTGTCTAAGCCAAGTCCATCTTTCAGAAATGAATAGGAACTTTGCCAGTCATAAAAAGCCACGTTTTACATTTAAGTTGTTAATCCTGTGCTATCATTCATTACATGTAATTGGTTTCTTAACTGCATCTCCTCAAAAATCCTATCTGTTCAAAGTTCAGCAACCTCTTGCTGGTGAGAACAGCACAGTCCAATCTCCACTTAAATGTGTTCGCCTTTTCCAGGTGTTATCAGAATTTCAGTAATGAACTCACTGAGACTTACCTAACACAGTGTCACTAAGTGAAGAATGTGACAGTTCATTTTGTGGAGCATTAATCACGCTTAAAGGAAACCAGTGACACTTTATTCAAAATAATGAAATTTTATTAACTTACATAAGTAGTTTTCAAAGTCCTTTTCAGCCTTCTGGTGATTATGTGCATCCTTCTATAGTGAAAAGGCAGATTGGCAACAGTCTGTATTTCCTTAGTTACTTTTTAAGGATCCCTGTGTCTATTCCTTCTTACATCAGAGATATGCTGGTTGAAATGCACTGACTTAGTAAATAAATGAAGAAGGCAGCATATCTGATTAGAAATGCTGTAAGGAAGAAGAATGTACATAACGGCTAATGAATTCATTTCAGTTCATTTTTCTTCTGCAGGACTGTACCCAAGTCAGCAAACTCCAAATGCATGAGCATACGTAGAGATAAAGCTGCAAAGAAATGAAGATTTCAATGCCTTGAAATACTGTCCATCTGTGCAATTACACCTTTCAGATAGAAAAATAACATCCCTTTTTAAAAAAAGAAGGAGAGGGGTAAACATAGTATGACTATCATTGCGTGAAACTTGTGGATAATTGAACGATAGGTTTCAGTTGATGAATGTGGTGTAAATTCACTTAGATACCTTGCTTGCCATGAAGTCAGATCTGCCAGTGGAAATTACTGATTATTGTATCCAGCCATTACTAGCTCACTCAGTCACTTGAAAGCCATCTTAGTGAGCTTTGCCAATTCCCTCAGAAGTTGGTTATTGTAGTTCATACTAAAATTAGTGTAAACCCCATGAGGTTGTTTAAAATGACTCTAAAACATACTGCATTTAGAACAGTATGATTTCGGTTTTCTGTATATTTCTCAAACAAACACATTTTCCAGGTCAAGTAACTATGAATGCTGTTTAGGTGTTTTGTGTTACATTACACATTCCTTGCAACTTGCAAATATAGCTGTTCAGAAAGCAACACTAAGTGATCATTTCTTTCCCACTGTTAAAGCACAGTTGCCTATAAATATGTAGGTATGTCTAAATGCGTAGCTGTGTCATAGGTGCCTGTCATTTTAAAATTTTGTCAAGATGGGCCCTCAGCTCATCATCTGTCCACTCAGTTGCCTCACTTGGTAGTCAAAGGAGCTGAAATATGACAGCAAAATTTATGTTACTTCGGAGGAAGGAGAGGGACAGAGAAAGAAGACTGTCTGTAATAGCCTGGTTGCAAAGTAAGCATAAGCAAATGGCATCATTTAATAGGCATTGTTTTCTTGATCAAAACATGTCTTCTCTATGTGTAGTATTTGCGTGTATTCCTTAGTATGATTTTTAGCAGAGTTTTCTTTCCTGCTGCACTCCTGTATCAACAGGCAATTGCTTGCATGCTGATCTATCATTTTCATGCAGTGGAAAAGCGTCATCTTGCAGAACTGGTGCGCGAAGATTTTGAGGAGAGTGCCTCAGCTGAGCCGAGAATCAGGCACTTCAGTGAACAGTAACTTGCAACTCTATTTGAGGTACCTTGGTAGCTTTGAAAACATCCTCTTAAAGACAGTGCACTGAATGACAGCAAAAAGTTGAGGAGTCACCTATGGGACCTGTCTGTGAGTGACATACTAAAGCCTTGTTAAAACTGGAATTGGAGCCCTTTGCCAAGCTCAGGTCCAAGCTGGGATGGACATGCCTGTCCCAGAGCAGAAGCACAGTCACCTCTTTGAAAATCAGGAATGGGACTGGAAGTACACACCGTGTTTGTTCAATCAAGAGACTAAAAAGATAGCAGGTCTGTAATTCCAGTTTTTCTGGACAGAAATATGTGCTGCAAGTTTGGAGAAAGTCTCCATTGGACAGCATTTTGAAGACCTTTCTAACAGATATTTTCTCTGTGGCATGAAATGTATTTTCTCAATATATTAATTAATGTCTCCAATTCTGTTAAATTTGTATCTCAAAATATTTTACTGTTTTTTGTTTGTATGTGACAGTAACAACTTAATTTTTGACAGGACTTAGAAAAACATTACAAGACTTTTCAAACAAGTCTATTCTTTCTGATTTCTATAATGAAATGCAATTCCAACAACTGCATCTAGGTGCATCTTTTACTGCTCTTTTTGTAATTCTGTTGACTAACAGTAAGATAAATTGGACATAATTGGACCAATTACATTTTCTAAAGCATCATTCCATTCTTTCTGTCATGCCTTTCCTTAGTAAGTATAAAATATAATCTCTGGTTATCTCAAAGATTCAAAGGAAAGTTGTGATGGTTGAATGTAAAATTTCATAAATTAATTTCAGTGTTTGCTATTCTCACACATTTTAGCAAGTCCTGGTTACTTATAAGCCCTACTCTACAAAAATATGTTATCAAATTACTGTAAAAGTAATGCAAATATAGAAATTTCCTTCTTTTTCATTTTATTCACATGAAAAGAGAAAAAGCAAGCAGATATGCAATATTAATTAAAAAAACTCCACTTTTCTTTACAGAAACATAACGTGGCAGGGAATAGAAGATACCTGTAGGAAAAGAAATCAAACTTGGGCTGATCTGCTTTTAGAAGCTTTTGTGCAGGAATAGATGGGGTGATATTCTGTTTTGTGGTTTAGAACAGTGGCAGATTTCAACACTAAGCAAAACAGTAAAACAAGGAAAAGGTCTCAGAGAGGCCCTGATTTTAAAAAGTGGTTGTTGTGCTTGAACAGCCCCTACTGTTGTACAAAGATGATCTTAGCCAAAGTTCCTAAGGAGACAATTATGTATTCTTATCATGTTTGCCTACAGCTAAGTATTATTCCCTCCCTGGGCTAAAAGCTTTTAATCTACAGTACAATTTCAGTCAAAAATTATGAGTATAGAGAATAAAAAAAAAAATGGGGTGACACGGTAAGAATCATGCTTTATTATTTCTCTTTCTTACTTAATGGTTTGTGCTTTTCTGGTAAGGAAATTAGGAATTTGCTTTTCACTTCAGCCAGACTGGACAGCATATCATGTCACTCAATTTATCTTATATCAGCCTTCTTACAGATGCAACATAATAAGCCCTTCATCTGCTGAGTTTAGCATATTATGTAGCCACATAACCCACCTAAAATACCTTATCAGACAGTTTGCTTTGCTTTGTATCTTTGTTGTACAGGTGTAAATTGCTTTCCAGAATGCACAGGAGTAGCAAGCAAAATGAACGTAAATCAAAGATGCACAGCATCATAGTGTAAAGGACATAATACATGCAGCAAACATCCATTTAAATCAAGAATGTGAAAATGTAAGCAAGATACTTTTGTTTCACTGAAGTCCTGCAAAAATTCTGGCTTTGAAGAATTAAGAGGCTGTTATTAAATATTCCTTGCATCATTTTAGTTCTGGTCCTCTGAAGCAATAGTTAAGATTTCTACCAAGTACAAAGACGTTAGCAGGGGATATTAGAATGCTGAAAATGCAACCTAAAAATTCATGTCAGCATAGGAAGGACTGCTGAGATGGCTAAAAATAAGGCCTAATTCTCTGCAAACCAGGAGGCTTCAGTGGACAGAGAATGACATTCCTCGTTTCCCTGCAGCAGGGCCTTTCAAGGCCTTCCAACATTTTGCTGACACTTTCTAAATGGAAGTTTAACAATGAATTATATAAAAATAATGTTATTTAACTCACTGTTGGAAATGGTTAGTTAGCTCTATGATATACATAAAAAGAGAATCGTAAAGAGCTCAAAATCAAGAATAAACATGTAAATTATTGAAAGATGGATCTGAAATTCTTCTGAAAATTCAACTGGGACTCCTTCTCTTTGATCTGAGGGGAGGTTGAGTCTGCAGAATAGAACTCTGTGCATTTTTTCAAATTTTACTTCTGAGTTTCCTGTGAGAGACTGAAATGTTAATGGTTAATGCCTCAAATAATTGGCCATCTGCAAAGGCAGCACGTGCATTTTGAGACAGATAAGAGAGAAGGCTGATAAGAAGTAGATATTGGGATAGAACTTTTTATCATGCCAATCTTCCCTTGCACAACTGGATCAGGTGTGAAACTCCATATGGAGGCTTGAGGGTATCCGTCCCTTCTGATGCGGCATAACTGGCTCAACTACGCTGATGCGAGAGACAGCTGTCATGTCTGAGAAAGTGTGGTACACCATCAAATGCCCCCGAAGAGCCCCCAGGCCTCCCAGACAGTGTAAAACTCTCCCCCTCTCCTGACTCCCCTCTCCCTGAAGAGGTGCCTGGGTGTTCCCATGTAAACCTGAATGTATATAATCCACTGAACTCGATGTTCCCTGGGCTTCCCCCACCACCGATGGATCCAGGCGGCACTTTGACCAGTGGGCATCGAAATTGCAACATGCATGCAACAATCCGGTCTCATCCATGACCCACGGGTGGTGGTGACATCCTTTGTTTTCTTTCTTTTCTTTTTCTTTTCTTTCTCTTTTTCTTTCTTTCTTTCTTCCTTTTTCTTTCTTTCTTTCTCTCTTTCCTTTCTTTTCCTTCTTTCTCTTTCTTTCTTTTGTCTTTCTTTTTTCTTAGTTTCTTTCTTTCTTTTTTCTTTCTTTTTCCTTCTTTCTTTCTTTCTCTCTTCCTTTCTCTCTCTCTTTCTCTTTCTTTCTCTCTCTCTCTCTCTCTCTCTCTTTCCTTCTCTCTTTCTTCTCCTAGCTTCTTCTTCTCAAAATATATTGTAAGCCAGTCTAAAAAGATTACCAGCCTTAGTAAGCGCCTTGTGTCTGGATAAGTTAAAGTTGGTTAAGCTTAAGTCTGGTACATCAAAGTTTGTGAAGTGCCTTACTTTGCCTGGTTGTTGTTTTAAATTTGCCAAGTACCTTATTCTACCTTAATGTTCTAAAGTTTCCAAATAAAAGTTTGCAATTAAACATCCTGAGAATTTTGTTGTTTCTCCCATGCACTGTCAGAGTGAATCAAACAATCTTCCCCTAAACCCTCTGAGCAGAGCAGGGCATAACACTGGCACAACTGAAAAACTTGAAAATCATAAAAGCAGAACTTCTCCTAAGTGTCGAGTCTAGCAAAGAGGTATAAAAATAAACAAACAAAAGGAATTTTAAGTCTAAGCATCACAAGTACTCTAGAGTAATTTTAGCTGAAAATACCAAAGAAGTCCTTTTGTGACATTGCAAACATTTACCGAACAAGTGGTTCTTTTCTGTTTTTTTTTTTTTTTTTAGTATGACTTGATCTTCAATAGGCCATTGCTGGTAAACCTCTCAGACAGTGTGTCCTTGTGTACCTGCAGTATGAGTTTGAGCCTGCCATCCAAGAGTCTAAGCGTGTGTTGGGGCTGCTTTTTGTCTGCAGTGGCGGGCTGGTCAGGAGGAGTGATCTTTAGACCTTGGAAAATTTAGTGAATGCAGCAAAAGGAACTATCTGGAACCTGATTGGCCCTATCCTTTCCCCCTCCCCCACTAAAGCCACATAAGTAGAATTTCAAAGAATTTAGAAACTCCACAGCTAGAAACGTCAGATTTTGTCCAAATGCTAAGGCTTGGGGTTACTATATTGACTTCTATGGAACTGAATGAAGCTGCCAGGATGAGTGGGTTTGACCACTGTCTTGCCCAGAGGAGACAGGCTTCTCCTCTCTGGGGCAATTGCAGGGAGAAAAGGGAAGAGAAGAAGGAAATATGGAGGATGGTTAAGTATAAAAGAAGGACCAACTAGTGCCATTTCACCTGGATGATTAAACTCAAAATATGGATGGGACTAACAGGCTATCACCTCTACCAGTCCTTTTTATTTCCAGATTCAAGTTCAGCCTTTTGTCAATAAACCATATGAAATAATTTCCAGTTACAACACAGCTGTAAGCCTAAGGTTGTTGCTATGAACACCTTTCATTCCTCTAATTCCAAATATATACTCATCCACTCAAAGAATCTGTGATGTTATAGAAAGGGCATCAAATGGCAGGAGTAGGTGAGCTTCTGGCCCACATATGAAATTGTTTTAATGAAAATGCATTCAGAAAGAAGGCAAGAGTGGTGCTCACCCTATATCTCACTGTCCTGTGAGAGACAAATGGCAAAATGGCTCCGAAAAAGCTTTTCAGTAGTAACAGGCAAGTCAACCAGCATTTATATAAGAAGTACTTTAAGAGTTTTGATCATCTTTCAAATACCAAAGGACCTCTGTTGTTCTTACTTTGTCTGTATCATATTTCTCAAATGCTTGTTCATAAGGTTTTGAATATATTGACCTCCATGGCCACTTCTCGTTGCCACTCTACTTTGATCTTTCTGTAGTCAAAGGGTACCTAAATATGAAAGGATTTTCTGATGCATGCTATGGAATAGTCATTCGTTTGTACTAATTTTTAGTCATCTGCCCTTTCAAAATCAGAAGCTTAGTTAAAAAAATAGCTCAATCCAACCTGATGCCAGATGCACCTGTTTTTGCTTTGGATTCTTGTACTTTGATGGAGAAGGAAAGAACACAATTATTATGTACTCCATCTCTCTGGATAAGTAGATGATGAAGGCTTAAAATAGTCAGTTATAGAAGTGGCTACTGTACCAAAGCTGCAGGAACTGGCTGTGGATGTGGATCAGATGGAGTAATGGACATTACATCAAAGTTGTTTCACAAAAGTTTGGCAATTTTGCTCGGTTTAGGCCGTGTCTGAAAGTCCTGCCAGGTCTAAATTTAATCAAATACCTAGAAATTTCATCCATTGCAGGTGATGTCCCAAGTTTTCTCTCTAATTCTCTAGCTAAAATACTGTTGTGCTTTGCTTTTAAATTAATTTAAGGTATTCCAGGTGAAAGTGATTGTCTAAGACCATCTTCCAGGTTTTTCTTCCATAAAACATGTATCCATATGCCTTTTATGGAGAAGGATGTCACAATATTGATAAGTGTGGATGTTTTAAAATGCTGGAGTTTAAGAGGAATTAAACCTGCAAACCTACAATTTTTTCCAAATCTTCATAATAACTAAATGTAGTTACAAAAATGTGTTCTCAATCATAATTCATTCACAAGTGTTAGTAAGTTCTGCTATGTTATTTTGGCAGTATTCACCTGGGATAATTCTCATATGGCCCCAGTGGATCTTTGTTTTTCTCAGTTAAACGCTGGCAATCAAAACAGACTGTGTACTCTCACCTCAGCAAGGTAAATGACAATATGCTGAGAATAAAGCGATGAGCACAGTTCACCCTTCAGCACAAATTGGTATCTAGGCTTTTGTGGACATCAAAAGACATGACTGGACACCTCATGCCTAATGGCATGCCACAGAAATCTGCCTGAAATGCAGTTGTGGGAGATTCACACTGCATTAGGCACACTTACTAGACAGAAGTTGAAGATGTCCTTTCAGGTCAAAGTTTATTTTCAGTCCAGTTTATTTTCTTATTAGAGAAGATCAGGGGAATCTTCACAAAGCCCTTTTCATGCAATCAGTTACAAGCTGTGCTTTTTGGCTGAAGTAACTCATTAATGACATGAAAAGGAAAAGTCAGCCAGCTCTTCTTTGAGGAAATTATGTGGTAATGATAAGCTGCCTAATCCTTCAGGAGAACAGTCCATTTTGCAGAACAGATAATTTACACGTAGTTGAAAGAACACCATGAAAGGCCCTTGAAGACTGGCAGCTGACTGCCATACAGAGGGATGGGTTTTTGTTTGTGTTTGCCAGCCAGTCTAGGCTATCAGCCTAATAACTCTCTCTCAGTGCCTTATAACAGCTCTATGTAAACCCATTCAGAGCCCTTGATCATACTAGAAAGAGAATAAAGAGGCCTCCATACTCATGCAAGGAGGAAAGAAACCAAAGCATCTGCTTCTTTGAAAGCAAATCTGGGTAGCTGCTAACCACTCTTTACAGCAGCACCAGTGATGACATGAATAACAGAAGTTTGAATACCATTTCTGATCTCGATGGTTTTTCTCATTACTCAGCAACGGAATAACATCATGTAAGCTGCAGCTGTTTTGGGTTGGGGTAAAGAGTAGATAGCTGTCAAACAGCTGAAGTCCAGGGTGGGCCAAAAAAAGCTCAGAAAAATGTGACATTCTTTTGAATCTGTTGAGAAACTAGGTTTGTTGCAATCCAGCCGCACAACTAGGTTTATAGTTCTGTTGTGAAAGGTGCATGCATTATAATAGTGATAATGAAGAGTACGCCAGCTTCATCCGAAACTGGGATTTCCCTTCCAAACAAGGCAAGACCGAGCAGTGAAAGAGAAGACCATGTCTGAATAGCACAGAGGAAACAAAAAGTTGCAACATAACCTTCCACAACTTCTTATGTGCCCAGATGGCTGTACTGGCAAAGCTTGTGCATGGAGAGCCCAAGCAAAGCTCTTCAAGGGTCTGTGGTATGTCTTAGATCCTTATGTATTAGATCCTTATGGAGTTACCTGAGACCAAATGCTAGACTAACCTATAAGTGAAGTACAAGACAACGAAAAGACATTGACCCGTAAATCGCAGGGGTTTTCTTGTAGTCTTACATTGTTAGATGGACTTGGTAAAGGATAATAGGCTCCCATCTGGTTTACTGAGGAAGAAAATGTGGTGTGTGGAACTGTGGCTGAACTCATGCCAAGCAGAGCTTCAAAGGAGAGAGGGTCTCACTGAGCTTCTCCCATACCTGTGCAGTTACACTCAGGGAACGCACAATATTCCCCCTGCCAAACCCTTAACCCTTCCAAGGGCACCACAGCCTGGCAGGAAACCAGCAGCCTTCCTCCCTGGCCTGGCCACTCAGAGGTATTCCATCAGTCAAATGTGACTGAACAGATAAACACATCTGATCTGCCACCTCTTACAGGAATACGGGGTCTTATGAAACTGTATGGACTTTGTTCTCCATATACTTCCTGTTACCTGATTTGCCTGTGTGTTCCTCCACATCTCACCACATCAGTGGCTGTAAGGAAAGGCCAATCTTATCTGGCATCACAGTGAGCACAAATGAGCAATGGTAACTGGGTACACTGGTCATCTGGTTTCACATAGCAGCTTAAAACACTGTGCACCGATGCTTATGACAAAAAAAAAAAAAAAAAAAAAAAAAAAGAAAAAAGTCTAGGTGGAAGCCACGCAATGAGGATAAATGCTCAAAAAGTTATTCTGTAATAGAAAGGTTTCCAGGCCATTCTGCCCTATGAAAATGCATACAATAATCCACGAGTTCAGACCTAAGTTTTCAAATGAATGTTATATACTTTTGTGTATCTTTCACACCAACAAATCTGTCATACATGGTGAGCAAATCTGAATCCACTGAAAAATCTCTTTGCAGCAAAAGCACTAACACAGACATGAGTACTACTGTAGAGGGTGTTGAGATCCGGTTTAAACCCAGAGACGCAAAGAGAACTCTCTGCGAGTAAAGCCGGAGGTGCTTAGGTTCTTAATATTCCCAAAACGTGAGATTAAGACCAAAGAGGATCCCATGTTGATACCAAAAAATTGATATATTTTATTTAATGGCAAAAGAGGCAAAGAGAAAAGACGAAACTGGAGAAAAGTTAGAAAAAGCTAAGGTTACTTTAAAAGCATAGGATAGGCCACCACCACACTGTGCTACCTGTCTTGCTGCTGAGACGGAGGCAGGGGGAGCGAAGCAGTTTTGAGCCTTTTTTTCCTTCGTTCCATCTGCCGCTCGAAGTGTGTTATCTGCCTTCTCGGATCCGTGGAGCAGTTCGGCCGGGATGCGGCCGCCCGTGCTCCCGAGGAGCGGGCGCGGTGTCCGACCCCCGCGGCCGAGCCCTGGGCCCGCTGGCGGTGCTGCCGCCTCAGCCCGCGGGAGCGGGGAGAGGGGCGTTCCCGCAGCTCCCTCGGCCCTGGGCTCCGCGGGGGCAGGAGCGGCGGGCAGCTCTCCTCAGGCTGGCGGCGGCGGCTCCCGGAGCGCCCTCGGTGTCTCGCAGCAGGCCATGGCGGGTGGGGGGGAAGGCGAAGGCCAGAAATTCTGCCCTTCTCCTTTGTCCTCCGCCACCGCTTTTGCACAGATTTGCCCTCTTTTTATGGGCCTCAAGGCGGACTGTTCACAGTCCATCCCGCATGTAGTTTTCAGGTGGTCAAGAGATTGTGATAAGCAGACACAATGACGAAGCGGTTTTTTGAAGCACTCTTTGAAGCATTCGTAATGACGAAGCAATTTTTGAAGCATTTCTCTTATTCTTAGGCTCTTACAGGGAGGATTTAGGCTTGCTGATAAAACTCAAAAATTGAATGTAAATGAATTGGTAAGCGCATGATGTTTGCATTTCAGGTGATGGACAGATGTGTGTTCTTGACTGCTTAGTTTGGATCGATGGAAGCAAGGGATTAGGCTGATCCCTGATGAGAAGAAACTTGGCCTTGTGCCACATTGTGTCTTGCAGCAGAGCACACAGTTTCACACTGCGTTGAGAGTGAGGAAAGCTTAGCATAAGTTAAACTTCCTTAAGCTTTCCAGCATCTAATCTAAGAATGAATGTCAAAAGCAATAGGAAAACAGTAGGCATTATTTTCCACAGAATGAACAGTTTCTTGGTGGGTTGTATTTTTGCCGTGAAGTTGATTCTATTTTCTTTCCTTCGCATCAATATAGCACTTTATGAAAAAACCTCTGAAAATCAGAGGTGAATGACCCCTTAGCTGTTTCTCTTACGCCCTCACTGAGCACGTCTTTTGTCATGGATGGTGGCTGAGATACAATTTTCTGTGGCTTGTGCAAGAGGTGTAAGAGTGTGCACAGCAGCCCAGGGGTAAGTTTGAAAATGCACATGAACTCCTGCAGCACAGGGACAGAAAGCCTGGTGAGGGCAGTTCCGGGTAAAAGTTTTAAAAGGGTTGTTTTGTGAAAGAAAATTCCTGTGTGTATTGATCAGGAGTAGGTGAATCAGAGAAGTGCACTGGTGTTGCTACTGTGTTGGGGAAGTTGTTGCTGCTGATGCTGTAGCTCCAGCATCATCCATGGTGTTATGCTTGGAGAACCTGGATCTTACACCTCACATCTCTTCCCAGTGCATGACTGTGATGTCAGATGGTCAGAAAAGGACTAGTGAAGGATAGGAAATAAATTATGAGATTAGCCTGATGGCTGTGACACTTAGCCTGAGGGACTAGGACTAGGAAAGACTCCTCTTCAGTTTGAGGCCCTAGCTTGTGATTGCCAAACCTGTCCTGACTCCTTTTTCTTTTTTTTTTTCCCTACTTAGACTTTCCATCTTTACTGTCTCTAAGCATCAAGAATCATGCGCACTGCTGTTCAGATTAGGAGGATTATATGCAAGGCCCATAGCCAGTCTTTTGAATTTGGAAAACATCCATAATGGAATTAAACAGAAAAAGAATATTTAAACAGGGATAGAAATGGAAGAGAGAAGGTTCTTAATGGATATTTTCCAAATGACTCTCTGGCATTCTGATGTTGCAAATTCCCTGTGAATATATCATTTGCTACAGAACTCAGTTTTTCCATGACACAGAAAAATAAGTAGGGTTGCTGTAAAAATAAAACTGAGCCATTCTGATGTGTGCATGGGCTCCATCTGCATACATGATGTCTGTAGTACTAGAGTTTAAATGTAACACAGTGCATTTTAATCTGCTATTTATAAATCCCTGTGGGATTTTGGCACAAAATTTACTCTCACTGATTTGCTTTAGACAGGAGACCAACTGTAGTTTTCTTCTGTATAGTGCCTGCTTTAGCTCATGATTGAGAATAAAAGTGACCTGACATGACTATATTGAAAGGACTCAGTTGTGAGATCAAAGAGAAGTAATGGAAGCAATGCTTACCTGGTAGCATTATCTATCTCTAAGGTGCAATACGGTGTAAGACTTATGGTTCACTAAACCACTCTCCATCATTTATCATCATTCCTGGGTAACCGGGGAGGTCTCAGGGAACCAGGCTGTTTGGCCAATGTGACATCAAACCACAAGAAGGTCCAGAAGGAGGATACACAGAACTTCCAGCCTGACCTTGGTGCCTGGCAAGGTTATGGAGCAGGTGACCTTGACTGTGATCACATGGCACATGACAGCCAGGCAGCAGGGGTTTAGGAAGAGCAGGTCCTACCTGACCAACCTTCCTGATATCGCATTATTTTTATTTATTTTTTTTTGTGTCACAGAATATTCTGAGTTGGAAGGGACTCACAAGTATCACCAAGTCCAGCTCTTTTTATGAGCAGGTGACCTGCCTAGTGAATGAGGGGAAGGCTGTGGATGTGTCTACCCAGACTTCAGCAAAGCCTTTGACACTGTCTCCCACAGCATACTCCTGGAAAAGCTGGCAGCCCATAGCTTGGACAGGGGCACTCTTTGCTGGGTTCAGAACTGGCTGGATGGCCATGCCCAGAGAGTGGTGGGGAATGGTGCTACATCCAGTTGGCTGCCAGTGGTGTTCTCCAGGAATTTGTGTTGGCTCCAGTCCTGTTTAATATCTTTATTGACGATCTGGATGAGTGGAATGAATCTACCATTAGCAAGTTTGTGGATGATACCAAGTTGGGGGGAAATGTTGATGTGCTGGAGGCTAGGAAGGCTCTGCAGAGGGACATGTACAGACTGGATCTCTGGGCTGAGGCCAGTGGAATGAAGTTCAACAAGACCTGGGGTTGGGTGCTGCCCTTCAGACACAAAAACCCTGTGCAGAGCTATAGGCTGGGGTCAGAGTGGCTGGAAGGTGGCCCAGCAGAAAAGGATCTAGGGATGCTAGTCAGCATCCAGCTGAACATGAGCCAGCAGTGTGCCCAGGTGTCCAAGAAGGTCAATGGCATCCTGGCCTGTATCCGAAATTATGTGGCCAGCAGGACCAGGTAAGTGATTCTTCCCTTGTACATGGCACTGGTGAGGCCACACCTTGAGTTCTATGTCTGGTTCCAGGCCCCTCAATTCAGGAAGGTAATTTGTACCAAAAGATCATTCTAATGAAAAAACCCTCAAGAAAAGAGCAAACTATGAAAGCGCCAGTTCACACATCAGATATCTTGCCACAAGAAGGAATGCAAATCAAAATGAAGAACTAATAGCTATAAGAAAGAATGGGTGAGGTTTGAACTTGAGGAGTGGTGGTTTCAGTAGCCACTAACTAGTGAACTTCCCCAAAGTACTGAAACATTTAAGTACTACCTGTTTGAGTATTCCAGTTTCAGAAAATCAACTGATCTTGGGGCAAAAATTCTACAGCATAGTGTAGTACTGATCAGAAGTAAAATGACATCCAGGAGCTTAAATGACAGACCTCTGTAATATATTTTGGGTTCAAAGCACCCTACAAATCTGGCATGTCTGATTTGGAAATCAATAGTTCTTTGCCTTAATCACTTCAGTAACAAAGAGTAATTACAAACTATTACTTCTGAAGGAACATTAAAAATATCAAAACAATTAAAGGAAGCGTGAAATACAGAAATACAGAAAAACAGCCATTCTTATTTACTTATTAGTTATGTAGGTGTTCAGGGAATACCTGCTATTCTGAATTACATTCTGATTTTTCCTTTTCAGTTAGATTTTGCAATATATTTTGTTTTTAGGGGGAACCAAAGACTAAATTGAAAGGAAACAAATATGCAACAGTATGTTGTTGAACCAGAAATCAAGCATTTTTAGCAGGAATTTCTAGAAGAGGCACTTCTATAAATTCCAAAGCCATAGCTGAAGCCATGAATACAGACACAAGTTAGTGGCAGAATGGTCAGGCAACAGAATTATAATCCCAGCTCTTCAATACCTTTAGTTTCAGACCACTGAAAAAAGGGAGGAGATTTAAATGATTCAATACATGAGAAAGTATGTKAACCCTTAATAGAGAATGTTTTACAAAATGTTCTATATCTTGTATTTCATACACTTCTGACAAACTCAAGATTTTTCTATTTTGCAATGATTGATTGGATCAGTCAGATGGAACACTGAGAAAAAACAAGAGAGAACACGAGGTAATAATGCATGCACAGAGCAAAGAGTTCAGCAGTTTTGCTCAGTGAACAAATCAAAGTGTGGGCCTAGAGATGGTTTCAGCCATAGACTGGTTTGCTTGTTCTATACTTTTGTTCTAGTAAAACAGTGGAATGAGGGCACTTGAGGAAAGCAGTGTGTGGAAAATAAGGAGTAGGAAGATGGTTTAATTTTGAGTTGCTGCTCCCCTGTCCTTGTAAAACAAAGAGAATCCTTCAAGATATTTAACTGTAACAAACTGCTGAATAATATCCAAAGAGCTCTTTTCCATTTACCATGTTGTCAGACTGTGGGAATCATTGTCCAAGAAGTTATTAAAGATCAGAGCATATCAAGATTAAAAAATTCTGAAACATTTTATATTTGATTTATTTTGGCAGACCTTGTGTACTACATGCACACCTTATAGGGCTTCGTTCTCCTCAGTCATTTTCTTGAGTTGTTCTAGAAAGACCAGAAAAAGTATGTTCAAATGGCTATCTGGTACCAGATTTTGTTGTACCTTCTGACATTTTTGTGAACTTTACTTCTGAATATAAAATTCTTTTGTAAGAGGGCTGGAGTTAACTTTTACTTGCAAAAAAACCATTGCAGAATTTGTTAAAACTTGTGTATCTTTTGTGGGTCTTCATATACTGTGGTGCCTTTCATTTACACGGGATTTGTTGCAGAAGTATATTTGTATTAAACGGTGCTTAATTTTGAACTCACTGACAAAACGTTTCCTTCCTCTGTCACAGGCTGAAAATAAGGCTTCTTTGGGATGTGGGTTAAATAGCACTTTAATCTTCCTGTGGAAGCCAGCTGTGTGCAGAGAGGCAGTAATGCAGTAACAGAAATTTGAATACAGTTCAGAATTTTACTACATTCCTAGAGACTCTTGAAATAAAGGTGTCACATAGAGAATAAAAGATTTATGGAAGGATTCCCTGGCAGAATTGTGTAAAACCAAGGTAAAAAAAAAAAGAAAAGAAAAAAAAGGCAAAATTAAAGGCAAATTGTAATTTTCAAATATTTGGAAACCAGGCATTCAAAAGGTTGGTTTTCTTCCTTGGAACCTTCAACAAAAAGCTTTTGTTATTGACTTTTTTAGAGCAGCAAAATTCACATTCCCTCTTTTCTCATGCATTTGGGTGCACTGGTCCACTGTCACATGAACATTCTGTTCTCGATCTCTGTCCCGTTCATGCAGATATCTCAGTCACTTTAGGTCCCACTCCTGCTCTTCTGCTTCCCACCATTAAATAATATCCTTGGCTAAGTAATATCCTCTAGCTGCCAGCTGTGAAGCATGACGAACATGTCAGTGCTGGCTTGAAGCTGTACCTGTCCTGGATGATCAGTGCCAGCCTTACCCTGCAGATTTTGCTGTAGCTAACATGTGAATTTTTCTTCTCCACAAAGCCACACATTTTTCTCAAGATTTGTTGAAGCTTTTTCTCTAGTATCAATTGGAGAAAAATATCAAAATGATCAATTACCTTATAGCAATGCCTTGGGCAATAAAAATCTACATAGCAACAGTTTTCAGGCAACTGGCAGACCAAACAAAACATATCTGCTTTGTCTCTATAGGAAAGTAGGCTGGAACAGAAGCAAGAATTAAAGGATCAGAAACTATCATGATTGAATAAGAAGGTATTTTGGGGTATTCCAGTTCTCAGTAGCCTCATGC
The DNA here is from genome assembly GCA_018881555.1 of Amblyornis subalaris. NCBI lineage: Eukaryota > Metazoa > Chordata > Aves > Passeriformes > Ptilonorhynchidae > Amblyornis > Amblyornis subalaris. Next base: position 1,811,426 of record JACAXG010000116.1, on the reverse strand, counting down.
TATTTATTACACAATTCTTTCTCTATGTAATTTTCCTCTCAGACCTCTGATTAGTCTAATCATCAGTTTCTGGACCTTTCTGATCTTATCAGGTCTTTTGTGAGTGCAAATCATTTGAATTGGATACCACTTTCTAGGTATGATTTGGTATAATATCTTTAATATTCCTCTCCATCTGCTGGAATTACCCTTCTTTCTTTAGTGCTTAAAAGCACTGCCTGTGAATGAGATTGCAGGAAAAGATTTGATAGTATATATGCTTTATAATGTAGTGATCCTTTGACTTGGCAAGAGAGCCATCACTGGTATAGTCTTGGGTACATTAAGGCCGATGTTGTTCTGTGTACATAGAGCAAACCAACCTCCTCTGCTTGTAGTGCCTCTAGATCAGACCAATAAAGAAGAAACGAACTGAGACTAGAGTTTTAAATTTACTTGTTCTGCTCTGCTTATTGTTATCCAAAGAGAGTCTGAATTTCCTTGGGAATTGCTGATGACTTCACTAGTAAATTTTGGCTTTCAGTGTTTTGACTAAATTTGACTAAAGTGTTTTCTTCAGTGCTCAAGACTGGAAATATAATAAGAAAGATCCATCAAGCCTGAGAATGCTGAACTCCAAGACACATTAATTTGTAAGCATAGGCTTCACAGTTCAGAATGACTGCCCAGGTAGCAGTCATTATTTTTATTGGGACACAGTGATGGGTGAAACAAAGACTGTAGAGTTGAACTACTCCAAGCCAACTTCTAACAGTACAGGAGTAGCCCACATTAGTGTTGTTTCTGCATCTAGTGAAAATCAAAGAATGACTTAAAGTTCTTCCAGCCACCATTTTTTGCCCTTAGATTCATCATCTTCCCTCGGCCCTATATGGTATGCTGTTCTGGAATAAGCCAGGGTAGAAAGAGGCCAGTTTTCCTAAAGGATTTCGTTTTCTTCATGTAGTGAGTTTTAACAGAACTTGAATCAATGGTCATTCACCAAAGCATGAACAAAAAGTTCTTTTTACACATCTGTGACTGAACTTGCAACCAAAAAGTTGCAGGGATAACCAAAGCCTTGTAAAGGATGTCAGTCTGACTGGATGAGAACGTGATTGAATCTCCATGCCTAAAAGGCAGAGTTTCTCACTGGTGTCCAAGAATACAACAGCTCACAGCTATGCTGGCAGAAGTGGATCCAAAGCTACAAGGACTAAAAGGAGGGTTTGCCCAGCCATACCTAAGGGTGACCTGGACAGGAACAGTTAGCGATAAAGCTCAGATGGGCTTGATCATCAATCTCAAATGCTTCTGTGTTAAATGGATGTTCCCATGACAGGTCAGGGATCACAATACTTTGATGATTGCAGGGTGGCAATATATGATCCTGCAAGTATCCTTCTAGGCATGATAATTCCATCTCCTACTGTGGACATCATTTTTGGATCATCCTGCTCTGGGTGGGATTTCCAAGTTAATGGCTCTTTTTTTAACCTCTTTTTTTTGTTCCCAGCAGAAGAAGCCTCCCACCCCTCCCCTGACAGCCCAGGACTAACAGCAACCTTTTAGTCTTTGCTGGTACTACCCCAAATAGGGGTTATGGGTTAAGAGCCTCTTGTTGTTAACACATGTAAATCCATGAGATTCAGTGTAAGCTTTTAATGTAAGTAGGGGGTCTGCACCCAGCAACAACAACAGCAGAGAAAAGCAGAGGACAAGAAGAAAGGAAGGAAAGCAAGCAGGTGCAAACACAACACCAGGGTTCCGCTCACCATTAAACTGAAGCACAGGCACAATCCTCCTCATTTCACTTGTATGGGAAAGTGGAATGGTCTCTCACACACACTTGCACGCTCTTTCACTGTTCTCTTTTCCTAACGCTGTCAGAGACATCTATCCTTAGTCATCCTTCTTTAAATTCTTTAACTTTAAATTTGACAGTTTTCCAGATTTGGGGTTGGTGTGTGTGTGCACTTTGTCAGATTAATTCCTGGTTCTACAGCCCCGTTTGATGAAAAGGAGAGCTGCTGGATTAGCAAATGGCTGACCAAAGATGAGGTTCTTCATTTATAATAGAAATCCTGTTTTACCAACAACTGCTTTAAGCAACTGTATAACAAATTATTTATGGTTATGCACTCTTGTTCCCATGTTTTATTTTCTGTCAAATTAGACTCTGAATTTATGAATATTATGATCCCTGTGTGTGACTCATTGTGAATTTGGACTTTAGCCTTATGTGTTTGCTAATTTCAATCCTAGAGATCAGTGCCTAGATATACACAGATTTTGATCTAATTTCCCCAAATGAGTTTCAGTTTTCTCTTTTGCTGAATGTACATGTGGCTTTTAGTCACGTGCAAAAGCCATATGTGTAACTCATGAGTTAATTTAGCTGCACTGGGGTGCTTGCACTCAGAAGAGTAGAAGGAGAAAAACCTACCAGTCATGGGTAGCAAAGACTATCTTCTCTTAGTTTAAAAAGACCGTGACAGAAGGGGAGGAAATGTCATCCCCGTATGTACCCTGTACTGCTGAAGCAGTCAACAAAGTTCATGTAGGTGAGACTTGGGCTAGCAACACTCCCAGCTGGCCAGATGAGAATCTGCAAGTGTGCGTAAAATAGACTTTAGTACTGTGATGCTCTTTTCTAGATAATTTTAAAAGATAATTCTGGGCAGGAAAAAGCCTGTCTTTATGTTTTTGATAAAGGACATAACATGATTCTTTTCTACTTCAGAAATTTCCTGAGGACTTTTTACTCCATTTAATATTCAGAGTATTGTGTTTTATTAAATTAGTGCGTGTCTGGGGTTTTAATACACTCTTTGTTCAGGATTGCACAGCCCAGTTAAATATTCATTACTTTCACTACCTCTGGGAATATTTGCTGTTCCTCTCCTTTAGGGTTGCAGAAAGGAGTTCTTAATACACACTCCAGAAACCGCGGAAACCATTGTATTCCTTACATTTGAGACTATAAAATTATACTACTATTTGTAGTATCCTTCTCAAAAGATTTCGTATGACTTAAAAGGAAAAGGGCTCACTTTTTCAATGTCCTTACTGCAATATAAGCATTCTTCTTCTCTTTCAAAGTTGCAGGGCAATTTCAGAGTGTCTGGTGTAGGCACACAGTTTATGCTTCATGGATTTCACTTAACTTCAGCTGATGAAGTTCTCATTTTGTAGCATGAACAGAGATAAAGCCACCTCTATGTCAAAAATACCCTGCCCAGATGAAAAGATGTTTTTTCACAGTTAACAGGTACTGAATTAGAGCAGCGCAGCCTAGTGAAGCACTCCAGACCAGGACCCGTGCAAAGATACACACGTCATATTCTCTAATCCCCTGCGTAATGCTTTGCATCATTGTATCACATCCACTGATTCCAGATAAACTTGCACAAACACAAAATCACAGACTGTCAATAGTATTTGTTGCCTTGTTTGCTATTGTCACCATTACAGTTCCAAAGAGCAAAAGTTCAAGTTATCAGTCCCTGTTTGAACTTCCTGGTAAAGACATTCAGCAGATCCCAAAAGGCAAATCCAGAATCTGAATTTATATCAGGGGTTACAGGTTTTTCTACTTCATCATGTCAGAGAAGAAAGACAGTATCTAGAGGAGAGATATGGATTCAGAAATACTGCTGGGTGTTCACTCTGAAGGATAATGTTAGATATAACTCACAGAAAAAGGGAAGCAACTAATTAAATTGTAAATTATATAAACAGGAGAGAGAATACTATCAGCATTTAATCTCCGATAATCTATGCCCATGTACCTTCAGAATACTATTAATCAGCCCAACTGTGCAAAAGGAAGACCTTCAAATCTGTCAGGCAGCTGTCCCTGGACAGCTTATAAGTACCTTGCAGATAACAGGCAATCATTCATAGTATAGCCCTGATCATTATCTCAAATACTTGAGAAATTATAGAATGATTAAAACAGTGAAAAATCCCATTACTCATTTCACTGACTCCCACTTGTCTAATTCTTCCCTCTACCTCTGAACTTCAGGCCTGCATGTTAAATTTCCCTTGCTCTGGTTAGTATTTATCCTGTCATCACTTTAGTTTAAAATTTTTCCATAGGCTGATAACAGTCTTTCTAAACTGACAAATACAGGTATCCTTCAGAGGCAGCCACCATCACTGCTGCCCATTGAAATTTTTTGGTAGCCCATACTTCATTTTGGTTTTCAGCAATTAAGTGGGTGATGCTATATTCCCAACTGTAAAAGCTTTTTAATCTAGAAAAGAAAGAACAAAATATATGACATCAGGCAGCTGAATTTAAACTGTAATTGAGAAACGCTTTATAGAAACTCCCACTCATGCAGATGCTGTGCTTCTAAAGACAGAATAATATTATTACATCCCCTTTATCTACCTTTGGACTGTTTGCTGAATTTTGTACTTTTTCAATGGCTTGTTCCAATTGTGTAAAAAGCCGATTTTTCCTAAGCACAGGTATAGTGGTTTTTACACAATGCATTTGTGTAGAGAGTTTTTTCCAGTCCAAAACCAACAGAAATTGCCCTCATTATATTTTCTAATAAATCTGGGATTAGAAGCCTAATACTAAAGTGGAAATGCTTATCCACAGGATGTGAAACGTTGAGTGTGAACAAGTCAGTAATTTGAGTTCAGATATATTACAAAAATGTGCCTCATTTGGAGGGGTGGGGCGGGGGATGGAGCGTGGGTTTGGGAAGAGAAAAGGTAACTTTGTCCCAGCGGGCTGTGTGACAGGTTCTCTGTTTACAATATCCTATAATGAAAACTGTTATTAATCAAGCATGCTGATTTGACAATAACGAGAGCATTGGCTTGGCCTGATCAGTGGAAGAGTTACACCACCAGCTGTAGCACTAGTACTTGTAGCCCCAACAACATTAGCATTATTTGATTTGTACTCATCCTTAATCCACACTGCTGCATAAGAGTGTTCTGTGTACACTTGTACCAAGAAAGCAAATCAACACAGGTAAGAAAAGCACATTCATTATATTATTTTAATTGTATTATATTAACAGCATATTAATTATATTTTTCCAGTACAGAGCCAAATCATCATGTGCAAGTTTTTACAGCCATTGTTTTTGCTGAGCACTGCAATTCTATGGGAACTGCTATACACAAGCAGTACTGGCCCAAATCTGTAGCCCAGCAGAGTTGTCACTGACAACCTCTCTTTGAAAATGAGCTAAGTTCCTCACAGTATGGAGGAAAAAAAGAAAAAAAAACTAGTAAAAATAGTAGTGGGGGTAAAGAGGAGTTGAAGGAAAACAAGTCATACCAGAAATTTAGTTTGTGCTTCTGACACACAACTTCTTGGTTACTCACAGACCTGTAAAATAGAAAGATGATGAAAAAGATGCTACACTTAGATTACTCCAGGTGCTCTGACTAGGTTACCCATCTGCTTTGCAGCATCTGCTAGCAAGCAAATGAAATAAAGTCCCAAGTTCCGATATAAGCAAAGTAAATAAGTAAGTAAATGTAAAATGAAATTTACTGCTTTTAATAATGTAATTCATTAATAGATGTGATGTATTTAATATTGCTAAGGTTAAAAGTTTTATGCAACCGTCTTGTGGTTGAATGAATTATCTCTGGAACAATCATTATTCTAATAGATGAAGTTATGGATATTAGTCGTTCATCTAATACATGTTCTAACATGATACTCATGATGTGCAAGGGGAACATGAATTCACCCTAGTCTTCACCAGGGGTGTTTCTGTAGGCTCAGCTGATGCCATTTAGATCCTACTACAGAGCAGGGAAGGAAGGGACCATGTGATGAAAAATGTCCAAACGTCCCAGCTTAAAATACAAGAATTGCTGATGTTTGCAGGATGAGGTTTTAAGTTTAGTTTCCTGTGTATATATTAGCCTAGTAAAATCAATGAAGATTCAATTTACTAGTTCTGTTCTGAAAGTATATTCATTTGGTTTTGGAATTCTATTTACAGATTGATATTGATATGAACATACCCCAATTAATACCTTAAAGGACTTGCACATCTGAAAGTTTGCCTTTTGTTCCCAGTGATATCGGTTGCTCAAATAAAATATTTTATTTTCTGTGGGGAAGCCCCTCCCAGACAATCACAAATTATTCATGTAATCAGAGTAAAGTGAAACACAGCAATGCACTCTAAAGAAATAATTTAGGCCACGCCAAATCTATCTGCAGTTTTGGAAGAGGGGATTCTGGAAGAGTTTCTGAGGTTTTTCGAGTAGACATGAATGCATTGTAGCAGATTTCAACAGAGGTCGTTGACAAAAGGAATGCGACATCAACCATGACATAACTTGTATGATATTTTCAAACTTTTCTGCATGCATGTTTGCTGGAACCAATGACTACATTGTGGGGATTTTTGGTTTTCCTGAAAAGATGCAAACAAAATTTTGTTATTGAAGCTAAGGACCATATCTTTGGCACTGCAACCAGAGAGGTCTGGAAAAGACAAGAGATCAGGCTGGGGATACTTTTCCAAATATCTGTTATGTATGACTATATTCTCAAAGACCAATTCTCTTTTCATTCTTCTGTTAAAATGTTACGTTTATATGACTCCTTTGTTTGCAAGCATAGTCATCTATATACATGCATTAAAGAGACTCCTTGAGTCACTGCAATTTGACTTTTCCTGTGTGCTCTGACTCCTACCTGCTTTGTCCTTTGTAAACCATGACCATGTTACCCTTCTGAGATAATGTCAATCATGAGTTCTTGATCACCCTCTTTCTGTACCAGGGAAAAACACACAGTATCGTTATCTGAATGTTTAAACATTGCTAATGCAGCTCTGATCAGGAGCAGCAGGCAAGATTAGTCAAAGAATTGCTTACGCATTTTATTCCTGGTTTTCTGTTAGTAGGGCCTTTAGGCTTGGAAGTTGTTAAACATGGAAGAATGGATTAGTGTGGGTTACTATTCAAGGCCAGTAAATGAAAATTATGCATGTCTATCAGGTTTCAGTTGATATTCAGCCAATTACAAAGTTGAGCTGATATTCTAGCAGTGATATACTTCTGGTTATAGGAACTGTGTCATGCATTAGAAAATGCAGCTTTTCATGTATAAACAACTTCTCTTACTGTGCTGTGGCCACTTTCCATTGTATTGTATTAACTGGACTCCAAATTTTAGGGGAAGTACAGAATAGAAAACCTGCCATGATGAGACCTCAATAAACAGTCTATCTCATTTTCCTTTTAGTTAAAATTGAATTAGTGCCTTTCTATCCTAAATTGTTTTAAAGAACTGGGCTCTGAAATTATAAAGTATTCTGAGCATTAGAAAGGCACGACAGAAGAGCCAGCTATTTGCATGTATATTGATAGTATTACTACTTTGTATTGATTTGTTCCGTCAGTTTCTCAAATAGACAAAATGTGCATCCAAGATTGACAGATTTTGACTGAACGCTATCTAGGACTAAAGAATTTACAAAATATGCCCCCTTTACATACTTAATTCTTTCCATATCCATGTTAACTAGACTAGTAAACAGATTTTAAGTGCTAATGAGGGAGCGATTAGTTCTTCAGCAGGACTTATATATTCCTATAAGTAGCTAGAAGATAATGTTATATTGTTTCTAAAGAACCTCTATCAAATTATGATCATTGATTATACTTACTTTATGAAATTTTCTAAAAAGATATAATTTTTTTCCTCACAAGGAATTATGTGAGGTATCTGTCAAAGAAAAAATTATTAATTTGCAGGTGGAATGATCCATTTAATATTTTGACAGTTGTAGCCTCCTTATGCCCTTCTCTTTAAGCCTTAAGCTAGTTCAGTAGCATATAGTTTATATACTGATATTGATGTTGACTTGACTGCAAATTTTCTCTGCAGACCCTGCATTTCTTTGGAGAGTTCTTCATTGCTGTCTTCATTATTGATCCATTACCATGGGAAAAAAAACAAGCCAGAGAACAATGTATGAGGCCCTATGCAGGGATATTATTGCAGCATCACCACTCACCACTTTGCAAAGGGGCATCTCGAATATCATTCTGGCGCAGGATACTTTGGAAATTCACTCAGTTTATAACCTTGAATGCTTGACTTCTTGCTCTGTAACCTTACCTCATCTTTAAGTGGTCCTAGTTCTTTCCTGGAACTTTTTTTTTCAGTTCTTTGAAACTCAGTATTTTCTATTTCCTTCAACGTGACAATTCTGTGTCTCTGTAGTCAAGGGAAATATAGCTGAAATATCCAGTTACTAGGTGAGGAGCAAAAGGCAAAGAAGTTGAGGATTTGACCAGGATATAACATGATATTACAATTTTTCTCATCATATCCCTGAAAGAGATTATTTTAAGAAAAGTACAGTTTTCCTTGCAAAAAGAAAATAAATAGATGTGACTAAATTAAAACAAAATAAAACGAAACATCCCCCACTCCAAAACCAAAAAAAACAAAAACCCCCCTGAAATGTGGAAATGACATCTGTATACCTGCCTTCCAGAAATAACTTCCTGAAACACTTAGATCTCCTCTTTATTGTTATCTGACACAGCTGCTGAGATTCTCTACCCATGCTGAATTTCGGTTTCTGATGTAATTCACACTGGTGCTCTGAACTAAAGTAGGAATCTGAATAAATTTCTGTGGCTTCCTCCCACACAGATTTGACTAACTTGCAGATACATGTTGAGTCTTATGTTCTCTTCACAGTGATTTTCATCTTCAGTAGCAGTACACAACTTTGATTACTTGAGAATGAAATTTACTGAGATACTTGAACATGTTTTTTTTATGTGTAGCTTAAATTTCCAGTAAAAAAGAATAATTTAAGAGATATAATTTTGAAGAATGTTAAACACTACTTATAACAGTACATTTTGAGGAGTCTGATTAATATTTTTTATTGTTTACCTTCGAACCTGACTGCTTTCCGGAGCTGCTAAACCATCATTTTGCATTTACCTGTTATAGATTATATATGATGAGTGTAATGCTCATACAGGTATAAATCAGGAGTTACCCTACATGTTGAACTGTTGTAGTACTTCTATGTGGCTTACAAATTTTTTTTTCTCTCAGCACACAGGGAATTTTTTATGCTTGGAGAGATGTGCAGCATGTAACAATCCTGCTACATGCAGAAACAGTGCTGGGAAGTGAAGGAGGCATGAAGAGGAAAATTGGTTTGATTTCTTTGTACTATGTTTATCAAGTTGTATTTTGAGACAGAGGCTTTTGGATGTTGGTACTGTTTTATCCTCTACATAGTTTAAAGTCTTGTGCATAGCAGTCAACTCTCAGTGCACCTGAGAACTTCCTAGTTTTCTCAGCTGCATTAAAGTCAGAATATGAAACACTATTTTAACAAAAAGGGCCAGGAACATAAATCTGACATTCCTACTACAATAGAATCTGTTCATTTACTTGTATGTAAATATGAATTTGCTGAAGGAAAAGCATGTCACAGGGAGCTGTTTTCAAATTTTATTTTTTTGCCACTTAAATAAACACATCCAAGTTGCACATACCTAAGGAGACTGCCCCTACAAAAATAAATATTTAATTTATGTTCAGTTTTATTTTCTCTATGACATATTGCCATGTATCCAAAAGCAAGTTTCCAGAAGTTGGAAATGGAATATCTGGGGACGAAAGTTGCAAATGTTCTTTGGGAATGCAGTGACACAGTATTAAAATGGCAAAATGGCATATGTTGCTTGGACCATGACTAAAACAGTTTTGGCATGCAAATGCTTCTGTGTACATAAGGGGCAACTTTATCATGGGCTTGGGCACTTGTGAGAATTTAGAGGATATTTATTTTTCTTAGAAGGGCATGCACTGTACAAACAATTGCCATGTTAATATCATCACTACATCTAGAAAAAAATTGCTCATTCTCTTTTTTAACTGAAGTGGTTAGAAACTAAGGCATATTTCTCTTGTAATACAAGAGCCTGTGAAAATCTTACAGCCTTTGCTACTCATAAGGTCAAAGAAACTGTTTAAAGAAGTTTTCTCTGGCTTTCAAATCCATGCATCAGTTCATCAGACACCATGTAAAGAAACCATGGTGCCAACTTACACCAGATGATGATCCCACCCTGCAAGTATATAAATTAGGAGGATGATACTTGTAGTTAATATGTGAACAAGCCATTAGGGAAAAAGATCTGAGAAGAAGGGGTTATTGACTATCTTAAGAAGAGCACAATCAGATGGCATGACTAGGGCATGTCTTTCTACAAAAGTAGAATGCACAGTATTTTTCAGGAAAAACACATTTATGTAACTCAGAGGATTGAAACTGCCGTAATTAATGAGCAGGTTAACATCTGTGGTGCTTTTCAGTATTCCAGAAGTGCCTGCAAGGCCAATGATCATTGCAAATGCGGGGAAGAACTTAGCCTAGAAAATCTTCTTTCCAAAAGCCTGCAGAAAATGTTTGGATCTTTTAAACCTGAGTGTCATTTTTCAATGCAGAGATTCTTCTAACTTTGAGAAACACGTCATGAACAAGTTTGGTCCTGCATGGGAGTGTGGAGTGGTGTTTATGACATGAAGAGGGTTGACAGCTTTACTTGTTAAACAGGTTTTCAGACTCATTTCACAAAGAATTGTTAAGTGTGTAAAGGAAACATCTGATGCCTTCTGAGTTCTCCTGACAAGATTGTAACAGAAATGTTTTAAAAGAAAGCTTTTAACTTTTCCATGGGGTGTTGCTCTCTTCACTCTCTGGGTTTTGCTTTCTAAGACACCTCACTGCCACACTGTACGGCAGTGCCCATGTACATGCCAACGTGTTAGTCCAGCTCAGCAGGGAGCACACGGAGACCATGGCAAAGCAAGAGACAGTTATTTTTTGTAGATCTCCTTTAGCAAGATAGAGCTGCAGTTACTGATTTTAGTTCTGATTATACAGAAAGGATAGAGATGGTGAAGGGCCTTGAGGGGAAGCCGTATGAGGAGTGGGTGAGGTCCCTTGGTCTGTTCAGCCTCGAGAAAAGAAGACTGAGGGGAGACCTCATTGCAGTTACAACTTCCGTGTGAGGGGAGGAGGAGAGGCAGGCACTGATCTCTTCATTCTGGTGAACAGTGACAGGACCCGAGGAAACAGCAGGAAGTTGTGTCAGAGGAAGTTTATGTTGGATATTAGAAAAAGCTTTTTTCCCCAGAGGGTGGCTGGGCACTGGAACAGGCTCCCCAGGGATGTGATCACAGCATCAGAGTTCAAGAAGTGTTTGTACAATGCTCTCAGGTACATGGTGTGATTCTTAGGGGTGTCCTGTGCAAAGCTAAGAGTTGGATTTGATGATCCTTGTCAGGTAATAATGGAATTGTACTGGACTCCATTCTAGTGACTGCAGCCATGTACTGGAACTATTCCAGTCCTTCCTCCTGCAGCCATGGCCCGTTTTCAGCATGACATATGCCCTTACATGAATTGGACCCTCACGTTTACATTCAACCCTGTCTTCCCATATTCCCTTTTGTCACAGGTGTCCAAGTCTGCTGAGAGTCTCAGTCAGCTATGCCCAAACTATCTCGTGTATGGAGCAACCCTATGGAGACCAAAAGGATTTTAAATAAAACTGCTACTGTGTAGAAGCAGTATTATTAGAATGTAAGCTAGGATTCTCAACTTAATAAGTGTATAAAAATCTAGCTAATTTGCTGTGGCAGATTAGAAATAGAAGGGGTTCATGTGCATTTCTTTTGAATTCACTCTGTCCCTTCAGAAGAAACATCTTGCATTTAGGCATGGTTCCTGACAGCTCAGAGGCTTTCTGGCTTGCAGCAAACTGATTAGCCAGTTCCACAGCGTAGACAGTGCCTTTCCCTTCTCCTCTGAGACCTGCCTACTTCATCCTGCTCTCAGCAGTGCCTCTGCATGCACCACATCCCCTCAACAACAAGCAGCAGCTCTTCTCCATGTTTTATCCTGTTTTATGGTTCCTTCTCACAAGCAGATTTGTTTCCTCTCCAGGGTACTCCCACACTGTGTGGAAGCAATGAAGGAGAATGAAGCACTTAAAAAACCACAACCAAAAGCTTCATTCTTTGTGTCATACCCTTTTTCACTGTTGAAAGCCAGATGTAACTTAATTTATTTAGCAGTTTTCCTTTTGAAAGCAGACATCGTTGCACTGTTTCTCCAACCCTTCCTCTTCAGGTGGAGGAAAAGGAAATCAACTATCCTTGCTCCATTTAATCCCTTGTCCAAGAGAGTGTTGCTATTGGTGGGGTATTAGTTTTAACAATGCACTTCCCTGGTTGATAGGTAAAGAGGAATTCGATCTAACTTAATTTGAAGTGTTAGAAGTACACTTTTATGCAGGCATTCAAGAATACTGTTCTCTTCAACAGTGCCCTGTGTCAAATAGAATTCACAGGTGGTAAATAAAAGCCTTTACATTGTTGTGCTGTCAACATTTCAGCTGGCTTTTACATCTGCCACATTATCATAGAATCATAGTATCGTTGAATGGTTTGGATTGGAAGGGACCTTAAAGATCACTTAGCCTCAATCCCTGTGCTATGAGCAGGGACAACTCCCACTAGACTGGATTGCTCAGAGCCCCACCCAACCTAGCTTTGAATGCTTCCAGGGATGACATACCTACAGCTTCTCTGGGCAACCTGTTCCAGTGCCTCAGCACTCACAGTAAAGAGTTTTATCTGTATATTTAACCTAAATTTCCCCTCTTTCAGTTTGTACCCATTACTCTTTGTCCAACCACTACAGTTCCTGGCAAAAAGTCCCTTTCCAGCTTCCCTGTAAGACCCTTCAGATACTGGAAGACTGCTATGATGTCTCCACACAACCTTCTCTTCTCCAGGCCAAACAGTCCCAACTTTCTCAGCCTGCCTTCACAGTGGAAGTGCCCTAGTCCCCTTGTCAAGTTTGTGACCTGCCTCCAGACTTGCTCCAACAGTTTCATGTCCTTCTTTTGTTGGGGGCACCAGAACTCTATGCAGTACTCCAGGCTGGGTTTCCCGAGAGCAGAGTAGAGGGTAAGAATTATGTTCTACACCATCTAACTGTAATGTTAACATCGTTGTTAAACGGAATGATCAGCTAGTGCAATAGTCGCTACTTGTTTGAGATTCAATTTTTTTCCAGAGAAGCAGGAGGTAGTCTCAGCTCTGAAACTCTACACCATAACTGCTGTGTGAAACATCCACAAAGCACCAGTTGTTTGGATCTAGAATATGTTTTCCTTGTTGCAGGATTGTAGTTCTTCATTCAACCAAAACACTTTCAAATTTGGAATAAGTTGTTTATACTTGCCTCCAACAAGAATTGATCAATAGACCCCACTGATAACCATTCCAAGAAATAAATTCAGGCTGAAGTTCAGGAGCCATGCATTTTGACAAGGAATGGTGCTGTTAATGTTCAAAACAAGTGAGGATAATTGAGTTAAGTTCAGCAAGAAGACAACTGTAAAGAGCCAGGAGTTTTCCTTTCACTGAGAAATGGAGACATCTGCCAGGTGCAACTGTGCAAAGTGAGGCAACAGCAGCTTCCAATGACTACACCAGACAATGACTGATAAAAACTGCTTCGAGTGAGCACTGCAAGTCTTATGCCAAAAGCAATGTGTCTGCTGATAAAAAAAGAAGAATATTAAAATTAGAATTTGTACTTTCGGCACACAAGAATCCAATGTTTATAAAACTAATAAAGCCCTGGAACATCTGGCTTGCTTTCTATCCCCTGTATTGCTATCAGTTTCTACATAAACTCTGATTATCCTTTAAAAAAAAAGGAGAGAGTAAGTAAGAACTGAGAAAAAGCACTCAGCTGACAGACTTGGAAAAGGAAGGCTTTCTTGATCCTGTTAAGAGAAAAGAGGACTGGTGACTGCTGGTTTTGTAGCTCCCAACAAATCTCAGTTTATACAAAGTACAGTCTGAAAATAAGAGGGTCCAGCCAGTCCAAGACTGTAATTGCTTCACTGCATCTGTTGACAGGACACTCAAATAATGCACCTGTTTTAGAGCTTTCCTTTTCCTGTAGTGAAAAAATCAACAGAATTGGAGAGATATTGTGTAACTGCTCTTGATCTGGGAAGCCCCCTTTGTTGCACGACATTCAGTTATGAGGCTTTAGTAACTCAGTTAGGTGTTGAATCCCAGATGCTATGGGTGTAGTTTAAAAACAAATACAAAAACATGTAATGAACTTGCAGCCCTAGAAGTGGGTCAGGGACACACTGATTAAGGTTTCTGGAAAGCAGCATTTCCTTGCTCCTCATAGCAGGTCAATGCAGTTGCTGGTATCTGTGAGGAAGAAAAAGCTCAGATGTCACAGCTCTTATCATCCTCTTCCTTTAACAGTTATGATTTTAGTATGATTAAATATTACTTTGAAATGGTACTTTCTTTGCTTAATTATGAAATAAAACCACTTGTGGTTTGTTTTGTTCTGTTGTTCCCCCTACACAATAAGTAAACACAGTCTTTGCAAATTATAACCAGATTTGTCATCATATCTGTTTACTTACGCTGAATTTGTCACGGTTCAAGGTTAATCTGCATCAGGTGCTGTACAAACATATATAGAGTGAACTCTAAGGTAATATACCATCTAAATCAAAGAGAGCACAGAAACTCTTTTTTACGTCTCAAGTGTGAAGTGCATCTCAGCAGATATATGCATCTTTGATTTTTTTTAATCATATTTCAAACTGAACCATAAGTAATATGCTCTTGAAAGTATGGATTTAATTTGTCTTTGGAATTAGCCATGCTCATAAAGCACTATACTGTAGACTAGAGAACTGTATCTCTTATAGTTCTTCAACTATCTCTGTGCTATAAATCTTTACAGCTATGATCATCCCTGCTGATGCTGGACACAAGGTGGGGCTTGACTACCAGGCTGCACACTGAGAAGAGATGCCTGCACCTCTCCAACCCCTTCATGGCTGTCCAGACCATTACAGGTGCCATCAGAACCTGCTTGCTGTGAATTAGATGCTGCAGTTTGTATCAGATACTGCCTGATGCCATTCTTTGACAGAAGCATTGTCACATTTCACATTTCTGCTTGTGAAATCCCCTGAAATTATTTCAGCATCCTTCATTTTCAGCAAGAGATGCTCTTCCTCCCTGGAAGGCATTCACCATGAAGGCTTCTTTTTCCCATGTCTCCTTCTTCACCTTGCATTGTCTTCTGCAACATCCAGCTGAATGTTTAATGAGTGCCAGTGATTAAATACTGAGAGCTTTTATTATTTAGCTTGGTGTCTCTCATCTGTCTTTATCTTAATTATAGTGGAAAGCTAAAGTTATCTTATCCTGACTAATTCTGAGATTTTATGCAAAAAGATGTTGATTTCTTCTCTGCAAAAAGAATACTTTTCCCCAAATATGTGGAAAAAGGCAGTTTAGATTTTTAGATGTTTATTCAACAGTGTCTCATGCTTCAGCTGGGGACTTCCAGTCTAGCAGCCTTCTTCTCTTTCCATGAAAATTTTCCATTAAATTTCTCTGAAGGATATTTTGTGTAGTTCTGTTTTCATATTCTGCTTCTCTTTTAGTGTAATGAGCACAAGAACTTCCTCTCAGAACTGTTTCTTCTTGTGTCACATTGCTGTTATCTGATAAATGGTGCAGGTGGAAAGGTGTTCAAGGAGATTTTAAAAATAAACATTTTGGAATAAAGAGTTGAAATAATTGCCTCTCCTCATTTTCAACCATATTCTGTGCCATTCTAATGGATAATTACGGATTATAGTAAAATAATATAGTAAAATAATGGATAATTATGGATTATAGTAAAATGGATTGGATTATGCAGTCAGATGTTCAGCAGGGCTGAAATGGGCTCCCTGAAAGGTTAGGTCCTGGTAGTCTTGCACATGGTGTGTTTCCATTGGTAGAGAAGGGTTAGTGCCTGTGTTTCTCCAGGGCAAGGCTGCCACCAGCTCTTGGAAAGGTGGGACTAGGGACTTTATGATCAGAGTTAGACTCATTTGTGCACTCAATTCTCCCCTTGGGTTTACCATTCTTTTGTATGTGTGAGACCGTGGACCAATGAAGCTCTGAGAAAGCCTATTACATATCAGGCTCTGAATCACAGCTTCATCAGATTCTGCCCAACTGGCTGCTAGGTACTTGTGTTTGTAGGTTTCTCCCTCCAAAATCCCAGAAGTTTGAGGTGCTACGTACACAGACCTGGGACAAAGTGAAACTATGTAGAAGGATACTCTTAGCAGATAAATCAGATAGAAAATCTACAGGAGTCATTTATTTTCCCAGATTTTTTTTCTTCTTTCTTTCTAGTTGACACCATTATTCCTATCTCTAGGAAAAATCACTTTTAATGAAATGCTGCCAGTTACAGTTAACCACCAGTTAATATTTTAATCACTGCAACACTATTCATTCTACTCAGAGCATGTCACTCACTGTTACCTCAGACTCTTATGATGTCTTAGCACCCAACAGACACTTTTAATTTATAGAAAGCTTTTCTCTGCCCTCAACTGAACTGCAATTTTTCTTTCCTGTTATCTACGTTAGTTATTATAATGCATTTTGCATTGAAATGTTTCTTTTTTTGTTTTTTTTCTTAATTCAACTGAACATACAATCAAGCTATCATTAGTGAGTATCTTGAATCAAAACTTTCACCAAACTGCAGTGCAGCAATTATGCAAATAAGTGGACTGACCGATTTTAGCATTACAAAATTAGCATACTGTATTTAAAAAGAAATAAAAAGTTATAATGGATTTTAAATATTTATGATTAAGTTGTTTATCACAGAAAATCATCACAGCACTGATTTTTTTATGTTATTTCCTCTACCAATTTTCTCTTGGCTTACAGCATGCTGTTATGACTAAAATTTGAGACACAATCCTCAGCTGGTTTAGTTTAGAGGAACCGTACTGTTGTTGCTGAAGTTCTGTGAATTTACATCAGCCACGATTTTGCACCTTTTCTATGACATGCTGTGAGAAACCTGGACAGCAGTCTGGAATTTGTGGAATATGTTGTGCTTATTCTTTTACTGAAATCCTTTCATTGACTTACATTTTGTCAGTCTGCATTTGGGGATAAATTAGCTTCTGCCTTTTTGTCACTCTGCAGCTGTACGGAGTGGTCTCTGCTCAGATGCTCCACCAAGTCCCATCGCTTCTTTGGGCAGGCATGCACTTGATTCTTTCTTAGGCTTACTCTGTTACACTGGAAGACATCCCTCCAACCGAACCATTCTTACTTGCAACCAGAACGAGGCCTTCAGTTGCTGCTTAAAAAATCATGTCTGAAGTTTTAAAAAATTGCCAATTTGCAGTGATTAGCATCCAACGCCTGCCTCTGAGATTGGCCTCTCTCTGTGGAGCAACATCACTCAAATAACAGTTCAGCTGCATGAGATGAAAAAATTCAGCATGTTTCTGGAAGGCATTTTCAGGGAACCTCATGCTCGAGGTTAGCAGATGCTCCTTGCTTGCCATTGCAGTCACTTCAGAAGAGGAAAAACGGATGAGTTTATCAGTTGCTGTGAGGCATGTGTGGGTGGGCCTAGACAGGTGAACACACCCTGTCCCGTTCAGGATGAATGCAACTGATGTGTACTCCAATCAACTTCAAATTTAAATTACTTGCTAGAGTAGTGTCACTGTGGATATACTGCGTATTTCTGGATATTTTTGAATTCTCCATTTTAAGTGAAAGGATCAGAGGGAAAATCAGTGGTACATTTAGAGATAGAACTTACACCAAAGTCACGTGTCTTCCAGATTTTGCTATACTTTTGAGAGTCTAAGCAATTTCTTCCAGAGAAGAACAGCTATGAATTTTCCTTTTTCCAAATTTGGCACTCTTTTCTGCACTTCAGCAGCACAGTAGCTCTTGGGGATGTTTTCCCCTGAAATCTTGTATGGACTAATCTGCCCTGCTGTAACTGAGTTTTCTGCTTTTCTCTGTAAATGCCTAAACAGACTGTGAAGTCAGAGCTCACTTGGAAAGCAATAGTTTTTAATTAAACTTAAAAAATAGCCTCCAGATGAAATATAGAAAGCAAAAGCCTGGGACTCAGAACCCTCACTTGATGGGAACGTGGATACTCATCTTTATGCCTCATGGTCTTGTTATGTGATAGAGAACACAATACTTGCCATTGAAAATGTGAAACCATGGGAAGCTTCAAACAGGACTTGACTGTCAAGCCTTCCTTAGGCAGTTTTCTGGAAAACACATGGTGATAAACACTGCCCTTCTCTCCCTCTCTGGCTCTTTGGACATTTTAATTCCTTTGCTCTGAATCTTGTTTCTAGGCAATTAGCTGATTTTATAGTTTTCAGTTCAGGCTATTTATGAACAACCATGCTTGCTTTTTCCTTAGACTCCAGATAATTTAATTTTGTGCAAGAATCAGGTGAGAGCTCATCTTGGATCCCTAGGGGGGGTGGCAGTGTACATGATGGAGCCTTAGGAAAGAATTGGTCATGGAAGGAGCCATTGAATTACACAGATATTGAAAACGTTGTTCTCAATGTAATTCAGCACCCCAGTGTATCCTGATCATCATGGGGCAAACTGATGGCAAACAGTTCTGAACTGAGCACTGGACTAACAGATCGATACCTCTGTTGTAGCCAGTTTATTTGTTACATGCCTGTGGTACGAAGAGTGATGGAGTTATAGAACAAAGCTTTAATGAGGCAGTAGGAAAGATGTGCAGCAATCATCCATACAGGAACTCACCCAACCACTGAGAGCAAACACAGAAACGTAAGTGATACTGTCACTGCTAGTGACACTTGGTGTCCAGGTGATCTGACAGCAACAGCCAACCATACAAATGCTTTTGGAAGGTAGCTAAGAGTCTAGTCATCCTTTGGCTGCACTAATGGTAGTGTGATTTGAGAGAATTGTATCTTACATGGAAGGTGGGAAGCATTCTCCCTATACTGCCAAAATTGGTGGTCATGGGGAAGGTATCAACCCATACTAATTTTCAGAGAGAATCTTTGGGGGGAAGTCTTAAGAATCAAGAGTTTAATTTTATTTTTTATCCCCAAACTATTTTAAAACTACAACTTTTAACATTTCAGGTGGGTGCAATTTAATTTTTTACTCTTTCATGATGGTGTGATTCACTTGGGAGTGGGTCAGAAACGTGTTTTACACAGAAATCCATAAAGCTGGACTATTTGCTAAGTAAAAAGAAAATTTTTCTATCACCTCCTGGAAGCTGAACATGAACTACTTAACTAGGAATGCCTTCTTCTTTTTTTTTTTTTATTTCTGAAAAATACAATCAAAGAGAGATAAAGGATCATCAGACTGCAGGAGAGGAACAAGTGCTATACGCTATTCAAACCCAGAAAAATATATTGGTAATATTCAGATATTTCATGCACATAAATACTGACTGTATCTGCCTATATACTTAGAAGCCTGTGCTTGCAGATCACAGAATCATAGAATTATAAAATATCCTGAGTTGGAAGGAACCCACAGGAGTCCAACTCCTGGCCTTGCACTGGACAGTCCCTAAAATCACACCTTGGGAGCATTGTCCAAATGCTTTTTGAGCTCTGTCAGGCTTGGTGCTGTGACCACTTCCCTAGGGAGCCTGTTCCAGTGCCCAGCCACCCTCTGGGGAAAGAATCTTTTCCTAATATCCAACGTAAACCTCCCCTGACACGACTTCATATCGTTGCCTCAGGTCCTCAACTTCCCATGTAGACCCTTCTCCAGCTTTGTGGCCCTCCTTTGGGGGAACTTTCTATCTTTCTTATATAATGGCACCCAAAACTGCCCCCAGCACTCGAGGTGAGGCTGCCCCAGTGCAGAACAGAGCGGGACAATCCCCTCCCTTGCCCGGCTGGCGATGCTGTGCCTGATGCCCCTCAGGGCATGGGTGGCCCTCCTGGCCGCCAGGGCACTGCTGACTCATGTTGAACTTGGATCCCCAGGTCCCTTTTCATGGCGCTGCTTTCTGATGTCTCATTCCCCAGTCTGTCTGTACACCCAGGGTTGCCCCACTCAGGCAATTGCCCTTGTCAAACTTCATGTGGTTGGTGATTGCTCAGCCCTCTCATCTGTCAAATTCTATCTTCAGGGCCTCTCTGTTTTTGAGAGAGTCAACAGCTCCTCTCAATTTACTAATGTCTTCAAAGTTGTTTAGTATTCCTTCCAGTCCTGTGTCCAAGGCAATTATGAAGATGTTGAAGAGCACAGGGCCAAGGATGGAGCCCTGTGGAACCCCACTATTGACAGGTCACCAGTCTGATGTTATCCCATTCACTGTAACCCTTTGTGCCCAACCCTGAGTCAGTTGCTCACCCATCACATGATGTGTTTATCCAGCTGTATCCAGATGCTAAAATAAAGCTAAAATTTCAGTTACATGTGCAACCATCTTTTGACATTTTTAATGATGATCTTGGATATAAAAAACTTTTGGCCTCATAATTCACCTTAGCCACAAGGGATTTAAGGGAATTATCCATTTTTTGGGAGTTTCTTTTAGAGGCTTTAGCAAAAAGTGGTTTGACCATTTTTGAGTTTTGTAAGTACAAAAAAAATACACTTTATACACAAGATATTAAAAAATGTTAACCTTGTATAATTGACAAATGACAGACAATAGAAACTTGGCTTGTGAGAAGATAAGTCAGGGTTAAAATTTAAGAAGACTGATGCAATTTTCCAGACTTGGGTTATCCAGAATGCGAGTAATCATGCATACGCTCTAGGATGTGTTTTATTTTAGTTGAAAAGTTATTTGGCATACTACAAAACATATTTCTGTCTGTTCTACAGCAGCTTTGGACCATGAAATAACTGTTGTGCTTTCAAAGAGCTTTTTTTTTCAGAAAAATATTGGTTTTATTCTTCATTGACCAATGGAGATATATTCTAGGAATTACATGTAACGTTAAGATTTCTCTTTTCATGATCACTAAATTTAGGAATGATTAATAAAAATCCCAATAATTTTATATTAATAAGCTTTTTCAAATATTTTTCCCTCCATTTTTAGGTGTAGTCTTCAGTACATCCCTATGATGCTATTTTTAACATCTACATTACAAAAATCTCTGTACAGTTTTCTATCTGCAATGCAGTTGATGAAAGTATTGAATGTTGGGTGAAGTGGGAAAATCAGTGGCCCAGCCAGTGAATCTTTCACCCACAAAACTCCACAGCAGACTGGCAAAACCAAATCTTTTCCTTTGGAAGGTGTATCACATTAAACATCATGGCAAATGTGTTGATGTGATTATGCATTAGGAAATGCTATTAATATTGGACCATTGCCGCGTCGGTGTTCTCGGTGTTAGGATGCCGCAGCCTTCCAGAAGCGCCCCGGGCGGGAGCACTTTTACTGACGGCTTTGGCAGCTCTCACGGTCCGGGATAGCACGCGCCGTGAACACTCTTGCACCGATCTCTGAGGCGGCGGGAAGCAGCAAAGAAGGCGACGGGTCTTTGGTATAGTCTCGACAGGGTACTTTATTGCCAAGGGGTCAGGGACCAAAGAACAAAGATGGCTCCGGGTGCCGGAGCTTATGAAGATAGCGACGGGGGCGGGAAGAGCATACAGACCAATGGTCTGAGGGTAGGTAGGCAGAGGATAGGAGGATATCAAATGGGAACAGAGGGAAGGAGGGACTTAGAGAGGGCATCCAATGGGGGGTACAATTCAAACAAAAAATCTGGAACCTTAGCCATACAGGGATAGCCATCAATCAGTCCCTCAGTGGGAGGAGATGTGGGTGGTTCAGACTCTGGAAACCGCCCACCACTGTGGTCGGGCCGGCCCTCTTCCTGACAGGGCTTGAATTACCGCAACAGACCATATTTAGACAAATAACAAATATGGCATTACTGTTGTACTGAGTAACCAAACTATGGAGTGAATTCCTTTGCTGAGAGAAGAGTAGAAAATGGGACTCAGAGATACAAAGCATAGCGTTATTTAGTTCTGGTTTATGTCACTATAACTTAAAAAAGTGAGTAGAAATGAGGTGAAATCTCCGGATTCTCTCACTTCTACAGTTGTGCAGTTCTCTGTAACGTGTTGTTCAATACATAGGCTATGTATAAATGCAAAGTAAAGTGGGAGAAAACAGCATGCAAGCATGTATTAAATGCCATACTCATTCATGTGAGAGTGCGAGAGTGAGCACTCACAAGCATTCACAAGAGTGAACAGCAAAATTATTTTTGACAGGAGTTATATCCTTTTTCAGCCTCATGAGTCAGACAGGACTTGGATTTCCTACTGCTGCTCTTTCAAGGTGAAAATGGCCATCAGCCAAAGAAACTAGAATAAGTGAAAAATGCCCCTTGTGGTTTACACTCTGTAAAATCTGTTTTAACGATCCTAAACCCATCCTGCAGCTTAAACTTGCTGAAAGCAAACTGTGAGTATCAGAGAGACTGTAAATAGGAGATAGTATGTCACAACATGCTAGAACAGAACTCTGTAGGCAGAGGCATCCTACCACTCTTCACTTCTATCAATGCCTCACATTTCAATGATATCTAACATGTTCAGATGATGATCTGTGGTAGGAAAGCCTTCCTTCAGTGAAGTTTCTACGGCAATCAGCTATTTTTCTCATCTCTTTGGGCCTACACAGCTATGCTAAGATAGATGAGTAGCTATAAACACTCAGCAAGGAAAAGATTTTGATAAACTTGCAGTAGTCCCCTAGTGTCAGCCCAGCAGCCTGGTACCTTACTGCATGGCAGTGGGCCTTCAGCATCACCAGTAGTCATGATAGTCACCATGACTGCTCATGGGGACAGGTGTTACCTGCCATGCAAGCTCATCTGTCCTGTCCTCTGACCAGTGCTGTGCTGGGAAACACAAATGGCAGGTTCACAATATTGTGTGCTAAATAGTTTGGCTCCTATCCAGAAACCTTAAATCACATGTACCACAAAATGGTTTAAGGTAAAAATAATGCAAGCACTGATTCATGACATCCAAAACAAATAACAGTTTCAATCAACAGTTACATTTATTTATAAAATTCGGAGCCTGAGAAACAAAAGGGAGATGATTCAATCTATTTACTGTAAAGCTACATCACAATAGAATTTCTTTGAAAGAGATCGTCTTCTTACCTGGGAAAGGACACATGCCAGAGAGTCACAACAACTTAGCTATTATGAAAATAAAGCCGTTAGTAGGAGAAGTTCTTTGGATACATGTTTAGATCTTTGGGACTCTTTTCTGTGGGTATTGCAATTAAAAGCTGCCCAAGCATTCGAATTCTTCTTATACATTACACAGCTAAAGAGAGATAGATGATTAGATTTAAACTGAGAATTCTTTTCAAGTCCTTTTTGCTCTCTTGTAGCTAACCCACTTGCTCTGCTAATCTGGGTACTGTAATAAACAGATAACACAGTGCCCTACAGTGTAATCTGCTGGGGGTATAGGAGTGTGGGAGATGGTTTTGTTGCCACTGGTTTATTTTCCTTCTGGAAACAATTTTATTTTTTAGGCTGCTCTGGAAAAATCTGATTATATATTTCATAAATTAACATGCTTATACAGGATATATGTCTAATATTTTTCTGCCTCTCTGTCTTCTGTGTGCTTGTTTACATAAAACTAAGGGTCTCAAAGGAAAGAAAAACAGCAAAAGGTCTCAAAGTCCTTTCAGAAAGAAGACAAAAACAACAGCTCAATTGGTTACTTCCATATCTTATGCCAAAACCACATGATTTAACCTCTCAAATACACATTAACAGAGCCCCACACTCACTGCATTGACATGGGAAGAAAGATGGGATGATGGGCAAGGCAGCAGTGTGCCCAGGTGGCCAAGAAGGCCAATGGCATTCTGGCCTGTATCAGCAATAGTGTGGCCAGCAGGACCAGGGCAGTCATTGTCCTCCTGTACTCAGCACTGGTGAGGTCACACTTCGAGTCCTGTGTCCAGTTCTGGGCTCTTCCGTTCAAAGGGAACATTCAGGTGCTGGAGCATGTCCAGAGAAAGGCAAAAAAGCTGGTGAAGAGTTTGAAGCATGTCTTAGGAGGAGTGAGGGAACTGGTTTTGTTTAGTCTGAAGAAAAGGAAGCTCATGGAGCAAACCTCATTGCCCCCTACAAATACCTGAAAGGAGGTTGTAGTGAGGTGGGGGTTGGAATCTTCTGCCATTTCTCAAGTGAAAGGATGAAAGAAAATGGCAGAAAGTTGTGCCAAGGAGGGTTCAGACTAGATATTGGAAATAATTTTTTTCATTCCAAGAGTAGTTAGACATTGGAATCAGTTGCCCTGGGAGGTGGTGGAGTCACCATCTCTGGAGGTGTCTGGATGTGGCACATGGTTTAGGGAATATTTTGGTGGTGCTAGGTTGATGGTGACCTAGACAATCTTGAAGGTCTCTTCCAACCTTTATGATTCTGTGATTCTGTAATTTATTCTTCCCTAACTGCTGCTACAAATTTATTCTGAAGGAGAGGCTGTCAAAAGCAGCATCTCCTTTATTCCTCCCGCCATCAAAGCAACCTCCAGAAATCAAACCAACAGAACAAAAAAACCCCTGCTATCAATACTCTAAAAAATCAGAGGCGTGATCCATTTGGCATTTACGTGTATGATCACAAGGCCATGACGGACTTCTATCAAAAATGGTGATGCCATGAACTGTTTGGAAGGATACTATATGTTACATACTCAGAGGAGCAGAGCCCTGGGGTCTGGTGGATGGTGCAGATGTGAATTGATGTGCAGATGCAGATTGATGAAGACCTGTTGTTGAGGTCTGTGGCCCTACTTCACAGTCTGGGGAATCTAAAAGTGCCCTGCAACTTCTTAAGAAGCCAGAATCATTGGACAAGCAAACAGACATGCCAACCTGCCTGCAGCACAGTGACCATCATCTCATTGTTCTCAGGGGAAATGATCAAACAGCAGTAGATATTTCAGTAGCTCAAGCAGTGAAAATACTGTTTGTTTAAAACTATCCAAATTTTAAAAAATGTTTAATGGTACATATCCAAGCAGGCAGTGCTGGTTTTTATGCATGAAATACAGGTCTGGTGGAGAAAGCTGAGAATGTAGTGTACTTTCAGCCAGAAAAGTGTGAGCACTGAACCTTAAGGTATGTGCATTCACAATATTAAAGACCAAGGAATTATTCTAAATTGATAGAGAAGGAAAATGCCACTTGTGGCTGTAGTTCTGTGTAATGAAATAGGAGAGTGCTGAGCAATGAGAAGAGAAACCAGTAACGAGTGAATCTCCTCAGGGTTGTTCAGGTAAACAAAAATGATCCTGCATGGATTCAGTCATAATGCATTACAAGATAATTTGATAGATTCTCTCTCTGAGGTACTTTGAACTTGGCTAAATGCCAAGTGCCCACCAAGAATGTTTTTATCACTCCCCTCCTGTGCTGGACATGGGAGAGAAAATGTAATGAAAGGCTTGTGGGTTGAAATGAACAAAGAGAGATCACTCACCAATTACCATCATGGGCAAAACAGACTCTACTTGGGGAAATTAATTTAATTTATTAACAATCAAACTAGAGTGGGATAATGAGAAGTAAACCTAAATCTTAAAAACACCATCTTCTCCCCACCCCCTTGCCTTCTTCCCAGACTAACTTTACTCCTGATTTTGTCTAGCTTCTCCCTCCAGTAGTGCAGTGAGATAGGGAATGGGGGCGGGGCTCAGTTCATCGCACATCTCTGATGGTCCTTTCTCCTCACTGGGAGGATTCCTCACACTCTTTCCGTATGCCATCATGGGGTCCCTCTCACATTACACAGGCCTCCACAAGGTTCTCCAATGAGAGGTGTTTCCACAGTCCTTCACGAACTGCTTCAGCAGTCCCATGTGGTGTCCTTTGTGAAGTCACAAATCCTGCCAGCAAACCTGCTTCAGTGTAGGCTCCTCTCTCCACAAGGCCACAGGTCCTGCCAGGAGCCTGCTCCAGTGAGGGTTTGCCACAGGGTCACAGTCTCCGTAAGGCATCCACTTGCCCTTCTGTGGGGTCCTCCATAGGCTGCTGGTGGATCTCTGTTCCACTATGCATCTCCATGGGCTGCAAGGGCACAGCTGTCTCAACATGGCCTTCACCACGGGCTGCAGGGGAACTTCAACTTTGGCACCTGGAGCACCTGCTTTCCCTTCTGCATTGACCTTGGTGTCTGAAAAGCTGTTCCTCTCACATATTCTCTCTCCACTTCTGGCTGAAGCTGATGGGGTATTTTTTCCCCTCTATGCTATATTACCCCAGAGGTGGTACTGCTGTCACTGATGGGCTCAGCCTTGGCCAGCAGCGGGTTTGTCTTTGAGCTAGCTGGCATTGGCTCCACTGGATACAGGGGAAGCTTCTAGCAGCTTCTTAAAGAAGTCAACATCCCTGTAGCCCACACTACAGGGTGTCAGGATTTACTACAGAGTATCAGGATGGCTGTGGAAAAGGGCTGCCCAGCTGTCATGCTGGAGGTCACCCACTGCAGCTCTGGGCCCTGTCCCCTGTCCCTGCTATCAAAACCTTGCCAGGCAAACCCAGTATGCTATCCATATCCAAACCTTTCTAAAATCTGCCTGGAATTTATTCCAAATGACTGGAACCTAATAATTCTTGTCCTAAGAAAGAGATCAACAATTCTATACTGGGTGTTATACAAGTGAAAGTTTTAGCAAGGTGTTGAGGTGAAATTTTTGTATATCCTTTTTTATAAGTGAGACCTATACATGCAAATGTTGTTCCCAGACTTAATTTATAGCACTCACAGTTTTCATAAGTAGTTGAATTAAATTTCAAAATTTGGTATTGTCTGTTACAGTTTAAATCACTATATACAAGTGTTTGTTGTAGGCAGCAACTAAATTTCACAGTTACTATTATACTCAAGCCTTCTATGCTGTAATTGCTTACATTTGACATTCATTCAATTGAATTTCCTGCTGACTGGAGATGAGTGAACTTTTTCTTATAGTCAAAGGTGTCATAAAGTCCCAAAGAGAGGCTTGTGGAGTTCTGGTGTGTGTTCCCTATGCTACTTATGCATTCATGGCACAACATGTGCAGACTTCAAAGGCATATGGGGTGAATATGTAATAAAAATTTTATTTAATTTACTAATGCTTGCCTCAACCACCTCTTACTAATGCAAGAGAAGGAGTGGGAGTTCTGCATGCTGTGTGCTCATTATTTAATAAGCATGTTATACAGTGCACAGAGTCCGAATATTAATGAATTTCTAAATATAAGAATCACATTCTTTTGGAACACAACATACAGACACAATAATGCCAAGGATGAAAATGCAAAAAATTGCGGAAAGGGGTCAGCATGATGGGAAATGAAGCTGGTATCAGCAAAGGATCATTTGTGCTCTGTCATGGGAGTATACCGAAGTACCAGCAGGAAACAGAAAGTTATTGCCTTGGACAAATGAGTACTATAGAAAGGAGTGTTTGGGATGGAGAAAGGATAGTGGTGGGAGACTTGGCAATGGAATAAGTGAACACTGGAGATGAAACTCACATAGTGCTAACAAGTGGTGCATAACTGCTTCTCTCCTAATCATATTGAGAAGGTGACTGGGGTACAGGCATTGTGAATTGCCTTGCCATGTGTTAGAGCATCCTGAGAAGGGCTAAAGTTTCTCCTCTGTATGCGTCAGCTAAGGTGGTGCACTCAGGTTGCAATGTGATGCTCTGCTCATCAAAACCAAGTACTTTCTCATTAAAAAAAAAGAAAAAGACTAGTGGTCTTTCAAAAGGGAGGCTGATTTCCTGATTCTGGCTGTTGAAAGTCAAAGAAATATACAAATCAAATTAAGGCATGTTATTCCTGCATAAAAGCAATGATGACCTTGAGTGGTTTTCATAGGCCCTTTCTAGAAGAGGAGTTTTACATGGCCTGTCATGAGGAAAGCCAGCCACACATCTATGGTACAAGACAAATCTGTAAAAAGTTCAAGAGGACTATACAGATAAAGACTGTTACTGCCTTCATTTGACCTAGAGTGTGCTTATATCTAAAAATGTACAACCAAAATAAATATTTCCTCATAATTTTCCTATAAAGTTCATTCAAGGGGGGACATAGCAACAATGAAGCCTATCAAACACAGGAAAATATATGAATTATAAAACAGAGCATTAACAAATAAAGATACCTTTCACCACTGTGTTTCAGTCCTGGATAAGAAAGACCTGGCTGATTCTGAGATGTCCCCACAAGAATACAAGCTGTCACTAAAAGTGACATTTAAGAAATCCAATATACTGCCCTCTTAACCTGGATTTAAGCTGTAACAGAAAACTGTTGCAGTATTGCGATAGCATGCAGTACCATTTCTGATATTAGAAATGCATCCATAAGGCCTTAATCTTCTAAAAAACACATTATCTTTTCTGGAATCCAATTGTGCATAATCTCAAGCAGAGGTGCAGAGTGAGTATTTTCAGATGATAAGAGCTTTAACTGTCTTAGTTGTGTGCTGGATGCAGGCGCTGTGATGTCTCTCTTATTTCTGTGAAATCAAATAATTCCTTTCATCTAACTGGCAAAAAACCCCCATGAGCTTTGAAAATTTTGTGATACACATAGACCAAAGAAATATGCAGTTACTTGACAACCTCCAGAATTCTCATAGCAGCAACAGGATATATTTTTATAATCCCTTGTTCTGGGGCACAGAACACTTGGCTTTGATTGTTCTTACTCCAGTTGACCTTTGTGTTCCAACTTGCTCTGGGCCTCTGTGCTGTAAAATTATTTCTTTCACAGGCCTGTTTGAGAACATCTTTGTCCTTTACCTTTATGGTACTGCAAAGCCACAACTCCTTTTTCTTGGTCCAAAGGTATCACTTCTCAGCAGTGAATCTATACAGGGATTATTGAGATAGTATTTATCTCTTCAATGAAGGCAAATATTTTACAAGAGCTTTTTGAAGAGCACTAGCTGTAACTGTCTGGAAGATCCCAGATACAAAGGCTGGACTGTTATTTGGCTTCACAGACTTCTTGGAGCTCCAGTTGCATCATCAGACTACAGAGTATCAGGATGGCTGTGGAAAAGGGCTGCCCAGCTGTCATGCTGGAGTTCACCCACTGCAGCTCTGGGCCATGTCCCTGCAGTCCCCTGCTCAGCAGGGAATGGTGTGCACTGCGGAGAGAATGTTGGGAAAGCCATGGGTTGATGAAAGCTGCTGGCTTTTGGGTGTCTGGGAGCTCTTCCTTACTGCCTGCCAGCAATTGATGGCTCTGTGGCAGGCATTGTGTTGCACTCTGAAGTCAGCTTTTGCTTGCACCGAGAACTTGATGGGCTAGACAGGCTCTCACAGAGAGCAGTCTGGCTTCCTACTGGCCCACCGTATCACCCTGCTGCAATTGTCCTGCAGTGCCTGGCTGCCTGCACCAGGTAGGGCTAGGCAAACGCAAGGGAACTGCTCTGGGCATGGGCACCAAAAGCTGCCACCAGCAGCCCCTGAAACAGAAACCAGCACCAGCCAAAGCCAGACTTGACTCTCCAGGCATTATACCCACGCTGAGCAGAGTTCAGGCATGAACCAGGCTGTGCACACTCTGCCAGTGCCTGGGGGTGAGTACTAAGTGTGGGTCAGTTCATTATTTCAGTCTATTGCAATGGGCCACAGCAGGAGTGCAGTATTCTAGCCACACCACCACTCGTGCCTCTGCACACTCTACTGGGGCTTCTTGCAAGCCACCTCTCCCCTAATTTTTCAGTCTTCTGCTCAGTATTGGTGTTTTGCACTAGTCACCAGGGACTTGTCTGTGTTGTCCCAGAGACCTAGTAGGTGCCTCTGGCATCTACTTTCTCTTGGTAAGGGATTTTGCTGTTAGAAACCACTCTGTAACTCGTGAATGCACTTGTCCCAAGGCTTATGTCTGCCTCAGGTCGTTCTGTCTGCTATCCATGCCACTCTAGCAGCCTTCCCCGAAGGCTGGTTGCCATTGGAAGTCTTCCAACTGTTGTCTGGAAGCCAGGCATCAATGTGAAACCAGAGCCCAGAAGTGTAAGTACCTTGACAGAACAGGGCTGCCTGACGGCTGAGGGCACATCCATGTCCAGAGCAAAGGACAGTGGTTTCCGCCTGTGGGGTCATATGTGTATCCTCTTTGACAATGATGACCAGCAAAAGTAGGAGTGGACAGCAGGGAAAGGGCTGGCAGTGTCTAAGGGACCATTTAAACGTTTCTGGATCAGCAGCGCCTCAGCACTCAGATCCCATCTGCCCATGCTTGCCTGGGAAGAAGGCACTGGGACAAATCCTTACATTTGGTGGTCCTGGGACTCAATGGGAACATCACATGTGGAACTTACCAGTCTCACTCTTCTTGGAATGTGTGAGGAAAGGGCAGGCTGGGAGATATTATTGACATGGCAAGCACTATCCTAATTGTGGGAAACGAGATTATATATACAGAAAATCAACTTTATTAGAATATCTAAGAAAACCCTTTTTTCTTTATAATCAATATACTCACTAGAAATACTATGCATATTTCCAAGACTATAGCAGAGGACTGGAATGACAGCCTCAAACTTTTATGTTAAAAAACACAAGTAGAACAGTAATGGATTTTTATGTTTATTTTTTTCTTTTTTTGATGTTTTTTTGTTTTTTTTTCTTTGTGCCTTGACAGATTAAATTCATGACTTTGTTTCTGATAAGATAATTGAAACATAGAAATCAATTACAGCAATGCTCTTTCAAGGCTTTATTTCTTCATTTAAGTAATTGACAATTCAGAAGGACACAGACAATAGGGCTGTAGCAGAACAGTGTTACAATTAAAATCGATTTATATGAAAAACAATTACAACAGTTGTTGAAAATCCAGGAAGGGTTGATGTTTTGAACATAACAGAATGAATTTTAAGAAAGTATTTGTACTGAAATGAGGTGGTTTGTAGATCTCCTTTTTGAACAAAGAGAGAAGAGAAACATTGTTCAGATATAGGATCTGGAGGGAGTGTTTTATCACATTGAGAAAGTAATTTTTACATAAACAAGTACATCTCTTACTCATCTTTCTGGCTTTTCATTCTTACAGCATAAAACCCACCAGAGCAAAATTCTTTTTTTTTTTTTTTTATGCATACAACCTCCTGCTTGTAGTTGTTTGGGTTTCTGCTTCAGTAATTTAACCCTTAAAGAACCAATTGATTTCTCACATGCCTTTTTGTATGAAGTTCTCTAAGATGGCAGGCACATCCAGCAAATACTTCCTTCAATTCTGAATGACTTGGACACACACCTTCCCGTGTCTTGGGTTGATGGTGGTCTTGAAAGATAAAATGGATGTACTCGTTAATCTCATTCCCAAGGAGTGGTTGTTACTTTTAATCATGCCAGATAGGCCCATACCTCAGAAATAGTTCCCAGTGACTGCTGGATGTAAGGCAGTAACCTTTCATTAACTGTCAAATGTGCTTCACTGACATTCACAGGAAAATCTTCTGGCTTCAGTACTAAAGCAGAAGCCGGGAATGGGGAAGTTCCAAGTTTGGCTCATGTATAAGCAAAACAATCTTGATTAAAAGATGAAGATGAGGTTGGCCACAACTCAATGTTGTGGCAAATAAAGTTGTGTAAGGACAAATTCCCTATGATAAACATTGGCAGCAGTAATTTGAAAAGTGTATGCTTGTTACTTTATCTGTTAAAGAGTTGGGGAACCTGTGGAAATGCTAGCTTGCTTTCAAGAAACTTGGATTAGAGGGTCAAGAAATTGTGGGACCTAGTTTTGGTAGTCTTGTATAAGGACCAAATAGAAATGTTTTTGTAGTAGTAATAGTCTGAATGCTTGGTGTGACACTTGACAATTGATGTGTGGTTTGCGTTCATTTCAGCATTTCTCATCTATAATCAAAGGCAGACACAAATCTTCATAGATGCTTTAGGAGATAATCATGTTTTTCAAGCATTGCAAAGCCACTAATTAAGTGAGGCATTAAGAGGTCCTTTCATGCAATATACCACTGAACTGCATAAAAGACAGCGTCTGGTTGCTGTGCATCTCTCATGACAATTTTCTTTCGTGTACTGCCACTGCTCTGCAAGATCATTTAATTTAGAACTGTTGGAAATGCTGACCACAGGGCAGACCACTGCTGTCACAGTGGTGACCATATTGCCAAGAAGAGTGCTCATCTGGAGCACTTTGAGGAGCAGGGCTTGCATTTCTTAAAAAGGGTTTTTTTGTCTGATACCAGCCTCCACCAAAATTATCATTCCTCACACAGGTATGGGT
This sequence comes from Amblyornis subalaris, assembly GCA_018881555.1. Taxonomy (NCBI): domain Eukaryota; kingdom Metazoa; phylum Chordata; class Aves; order Passeriformes; family Ptilonorhynchidae; genus Amblyornis; species Amblyornis subalaris. Next base: position 1,779,198 of record JACAXG010000116.1, on the reverse strand, counting down.
GAACCATAACTCCTTGGCTTTATAACCCTTACGGAAATGGTAGAATCGTTCTTTTGAAAGGTAAATATTATTGTACTCTCCAGAAAGTTAGAAGCCCAGGGGTTTTGATTACAGCTAAGAAATCCTGAGTTCCAGCCTCTGTTTGTGTTACTAACAGTAACACAATTAACTGTAACAACAACAAACAGCTATGCCTTCTCTAAGCCAGGCAAGAATGATACGATATCCTTTAGCAAAATGTGACAGCCTGCCAAACCCATGAAACCCAACAAAAAATTCAGTAAGGCCCATTAAAATGCAAATGTTTGTGTAGCTCGGAGGGCTGCATTGCCTCTAACCCCTTTGCATGGCATGCCTGTTCTATGTGAAAGCAAAATGTTATTTGCAGTGCATTAGAACTGGTGCACTGCACAGATGCATAAAAGGTCGACAGATTCTTAAGGTGAGATGTTTGGTTTTAGTGATAGCAATAATTTAGATAATGGATGTAATCTATTAATCTTTGTACATACAGCAAAGAGCTCTCTTAGCTAAAGTAATAGATTAAATTTATTATCATTGTACTTCCTATAATAAAATAAGTGTGCTCTCCATCACTTGTGCTTTTGAGTTATATAAATAGGAAAGTTATTGGAAAATAGCTCAGAAAAATATAGCTTCCTCTTAGGGAACGATGAGGTAAATAAGATATTCCAGCTGGTGATTACAGTTTTAACTAGCTGAATGAATCCCCTAGCTATTAATTAATAAGCCAGATCCTATAAACCCAAATAATTTCAGAATTACTTAGAAAATTTGCTGAGTACCAGTGTAATATAATTTTTTAGGTAAGTTTTAATTTCTATGCATCTCTGCTATCCAGTCCTGCATTTTATTAACTTCTTATTGTATTTCATTTCCCATTGATTACTAAGGTTGAAACTTATCCTTCCAAGAACAGAGACGAAATAAGGCTTTCCATGAGGAATTTCCTGTATCTAGGAAAGAAGGAATTTAGACCCAATCTTCCAGACTGCTACTGAGCCTGCAGACAGAAAGTCCAGTTCCTTTGCAATAACTCTGTTTCTTAATCCAGCACTTTCACACTTTGTGCTTTTGCAGCATGAATTACCAGCCACTCCCCCAGTCCAGATAGTACAAGAGATTAACAAAGCCCTTTTTTCAATAGCATGTCATCTACAGCTATGTGTAGGAAGGTTTCATGATGCAGAAAATTCACTGTGAGCTTTCTCCCATGTGAGAATAACTCAGTCTCAGTGAATTGAGTGTACTTGGTAAGCAGTAGGATTTTCAATTTCCCATCAACTTTTTGAAATACAAAAATATTAAACCCAGGCATTTCTTAAAATAAACTTTGGATGCCAGGATTTGTTTATTTAAAGGTGTCTGTAGTATCCAATATAGGGCTACTAACTGCTTGGTAGATCCTCTATAGTGGATCTGCAAAAGTATAAATATTCATAAAAATTTTTGAAAGTGACTGTGCTGTAGAAAATTTTGGATGCTCTTAAAAATCTTAAGTGGTGTTTGTCTGTCAAGAGTTAATAAGAGATTTTACAATTTTTAATTTTTTTAAAATTTTAATGAATATGTCAGTGATTCCCTGATGTGATGGTGTTTTTCTCTACCTGGTTATCACGGAGAAAACTAATAGTTTCTTCTACTGTCAGAACTGGAAATTGCTCAATAGATCTTGTGATATAGGACCAGGTTGCCCCTCTTGAGATAGCGTAACCTTAGGGTGGAGGAATCTTTTGAGGAAAAAACCTCAGTGTTCTCCATGCAGTGGTAGGTGCAATGGCTCTTTTTTCATCTCATACTGAAGGCAGTATTGCAGTACATTATACTGTCAATCAGATTAAAAAGATTATTAATAAAGTAGATTACTATAATAAAATAAATAGTAAAGTTTAGCTCACAATTTGCATTTGCATTTGATTGTGCTGCAGAGGAGATTACAGTGGTGCAAGTCAGTCAAAATCTTTTGGAGGTGTCAGATGCAAATGCAGAAGGATAAGACAGGTTTCAGGAAGCATAGGAGAGCCCAGATTCTGCCCCTGTCTGTCTCTGCTCCTATCAGTCTATCAGGATTTTAAGCTGCTTCTTCATTTCCCGAGGTAGCAATAACAACTGTTTTCCCTTCTAGTGAATAGGACCCTAGTTTAGAGTATAATGGGTACATGGGTGATAAATCTTAATTCAAATTATCCCAGGAACCATAAACGAAATTCTCTGTTGGTAAAAGTACCTAGCTGTGGAAAAATGGGATGAGCAATAGTTTAGATTACAGCCTGTGTCCTTCTCAAATCTGATCTCTGCTTTAGACTTAGACTTTAGATTGTGGCAAGCCTCGGGGTTGAAATAGGTTTCAAGCTCAGCAGAATCTACTTTCTACCACTTGATTTTTTGTAGTTACAGAGGTGTTTGAATACTGGTGACTTCCTCAGTAACCATGTTTCAGATGCAATTTTCAGTATTGGTTGCCTTCCAAGTGACACAGCTGGTGAAATCTATCTTTCTGCTCTCCTCTCCATGGTGCTGTTAAGTGGCAGGCTTTTTTTCTTCCAGCATTTGCCTGATTGGTATCCCCATCAATTACCTGAACACACTGCATGGGTGAAAGTGAGGGAACAGGATGACCGATACTTTGTATGGATAATAAATCCCAAAACACTTCTGAATGAGACCTAGGTTTTTCTCTGTGTTTGAGGGCTTCATGCAATGAAGGAGGAGAATGAGTAGATGAAAAATACTTGCTAGTCTTCTCTTTCTCACTGTAGTAGATTAGATTCTCAGTTCAAGAGGACCTGAGATGTTAACTTGTTCTGAAGACCTGGAACCAAGGAGCTCAGGTCTGGTGTTAAGGAAATGGTAGTGTTCTTATCTTAGATTCGTACCTTGGGGATAAAAGTGATCAGCTACAATAGGGGAAACAATGTAAATTTTCTTCACTTTTTCAAGTAAATTTTGCCACTCCATGGAATTATTTATTTGGGTTTCATTATGGATAAGTATGACACACATCATGACATAAGCCCTAAAGTAACTTTTAAAATGACATCATTCAGGACAACTGTCTTGACAAACAAAGCTTTTTTTTTTTTTTTTTTCCATTATATTAGCATATTTTGCTCAAACATGAAGCAAATTTATGGACAAACCTGAATTGTCACGTGCTTCATGAATCATGACAGCAAGGCTCTTTCATTTCCCATCCATACTCATGATCATATATATTAAAATAAATTACAGCACAATTTTTTCATGTTAACCTTGTCACCTTTTAAAAACAATATACATTTAATACTTGAAGTAAGAAAGGAACAAACCAAATATAACTATTTTTTTCCACACACAAACATGTACATATGAACTACATGTGCTTGCAAACAGATTTCAGTAAGTGTGATGTTATTTTAATATATCTGCACTATGGCATTCCCTCCACAAACAATGAGAGACTTGTTATCGTGTGTACTTGCTCAAAAGCCAACTTCCTACTATATGGCTGTAAGCTCAACAGATCAGTGTTATAATTTACTTCCTACTTACACAGTGCCCAGTGTAATGAAGCCAAAGTGTTGTTTGCTTTCAGTATCAAAATGGCATAAATGAATTCTTTAAGAAGCAATAATATTTTCTTTTTTGAAAGATAAGAATTGCTAAAATGTGTACAAGTTGACAACCGTCTTCATAGATGCCTATGCAGCTGCTTATGCACAATGCTTTAAAGTCATTGTTTTTGGCTTAAGTGTGAGGAGATGAAGCTGTTGACTTGCAAATGCCATGTGTAGAAATAGGCAGACTTCTTTGAGGTTACAGATTTCCATTTGCCTTTTTTCCCTTTCTTCCCAGAATGTATATTTTCATGTTCTGCAGCTCAATTAGCAGTGTAAATATTAAAGCAATCCAGAATAAAAGGTATGCCACAAGGTGAAAAATAATTTAAATGTAAGTTTTGCTTATTTTCCACTGTAGCCTGCTTAGTAGAAAGCAGAAAAAGCCTAGATTCATTTATCAAATTTCTAGTGTAACCAGGAGCAACAGAATGGTGTCAAGAGGATTTCTCCTGATTTATATTGCCTGGCTACAGTAGAAAATCTATTTTCAGTCTCTTACTTCAACACTTCTGCTTCATGACAATTTTGTTACCTGTTGAATAAATACAAATAATCAAATTATGAGGCTAAAGTCTGTTCTTTTGTACTTTTCTATAACCTATTTTAATATGAAATATAAAGAATTCTTCAATTTAAGTTGAAATAACATAAAGTATTTACTTGACAATGCCAGCTCTTTCCTCATTCTGCTGATGCTATAAATAGAAATTTTTATTTCCAGCTGGCCTTATACCCAACCACCTGCTTCTAGTGAAAAAGAAAACAAAGCAAGGCAAAACAAAGCAAAAAAACCCCAAAACCCAAAAAACTCCTGCAGATTGCTTTTAGCATGTAGCTATCTCAGTAGCAAGACTCTCACAGAAGTTGGTTTATTTCATTTGCAGGAGGTTTACTCAAGCTTCTGCTTCCTTTTTTATTTTTATTTTTGGCTTGAAAAAGGTTTAAGATCCTGCTTTGAGACCTAGATTACAAAAGCCATATGAACATTCAGTGAAACTTAACCAAATCCAGAGATCTTCCTTTGGCATCGCAGTCACTTGAAACTGAGAAGGGAATTGGGCAGAGCTAGGAGACAGACAAAAGGAGCATGTGTCACTGAACTAACTGTGATTCTTCTAAGCTGCCAAGGAAGATTGAGTTTTTAATTCTCACTACAGATGATAAGAACAGGGCATCCAAATTGCTTGGCTAACTTGAAAAATCTTATTCATTTCTTGAGAGAGTCTCCAGCAATCAGGCCCCTTGACTTTTCCAAAGATGTTCCTTTAACTCCTCCAGACACATTTAAGTTTTAAGTTACTGGATGAGAGCTTTTTAGTTCTTTCCTGTTTTTTTTTAGCACAAAGAGCAAGCAATCACACAGGATAATGACAGAATGTCAGAAAGCATGCATCCAGTGTTCTCCTCCATGTTGTCTTATGGCAAAACCGTGGATCAACTGCAGCAGACTGGGATTTCTAAGACACTACTGCTGTGCTGTTTATTTTGTCTGAGAAGATCAGAGTTACAGTTCAGTGAGGAGTGACGGCTTGACAATGTGTTTTTTTCTCTGCTACTCCATGTCAAGCCACATGGCAAGCTGAGAAGATGGGAAAGGACAAAGCAGTCATCATGCTAGCCCCAGGTAGACTAGGACAATGCAATGGAAAAATGTAATTAGCAAACTGGTTAGGCTTTTTCTTCCTCACTTCTTGCTGGATGTTTCACTGCTGGGAATGGAGGTGGAACAGACTGTAGCTTATTATACAAATGTTGCCTCCTTTGAAGAAAAATGGGTAGGGATTGTGCATTTTATTACTGGTGAATGGACTATATTTTCACAGGATGCAGCTGTGGATGAAGCAAAAGAGGTGCATGACTACAATTTCTTGTCTGTCTTTGCTGGAAGCTGCTATTGTCCTTGGGTAGCCAGAAGCTGCTTGCTCTACTGGATTTCCAGCCAATGTTTTGTCTTTTCATGGGTTAAATGCAGATTTCTGGCATTCACACATCCTGAAAGTTTTTCTGGAAAAGTCCAATGTCAAGAATAGATATCCAGGCATCGTGTAGGAAAGTCTTTTTCACATCTTTGATGTGATTCAGTTGCAACATGGCCTACATACCTCAGTTATCTCCTGACCAGTTTTTTCTTCTGTTTCAAGGTTTAGGTAAGACTTTCCATTAAATATTAGCACTGACTTCTTACTGTGTCTCATCTGCCTAAATTAGAATTTGTCATGCTGAAGGTGTAATGTGTAGTATTTCTTAATTTTCATGGTGTTATAATTGGTACTGTCATAGGTGATGCAATACCAACATGAAAGAAATAAGGAAAAAAAGATAGTTACCTTTCATGTAAATAAAGAAAATCTTGAATGGCAGTGTGACAATGAAGTCAACCTAAAAAAAGTTTAGTTAAAAAAACTCCAGTGACATCAGCAGTTCTCTAGGGGCCTTGGAGTCTCCTGTTCAGTTCTATCTGGAACTCTTGCCCCTGTTGGCACTGGAAGCATGTGTGAATGGATAGCAACATGGGTACAGATGGTAAAAGCAACCTCCCAGTCTGAATATATCTGAAGTTACATTTTTGCGGACAAAGCCTTTCTGAAAAGAAAGTTGCAAAGTTAAGACAAAAGAAGAAGGGACAAAAAAAAAGAGAACCTGCTCAAAACTTGAAAATAAGGATCAGGTGGGGTGCTCCTTAGTCTTAATCCATCCCTAAATCATTGCAAACTCTTTTCTGTATACATTACTTCTTTAACTCACTTATGGAATGTTTAATTGGGTTGGAAAAATGACTGGGCCATTTGGAAATGGAAAAACTGTCTGAATGGCTGGGCCCAGACAGTGGTGAATGGTACCGCAACCAGTTGGTGTCCGGTGATTAGTGGGGTTCCCAGGGCTCCGTATTGGGCCCAGTCATGTTTGATATCTTTATCAATGACCTGGATGAGGAGATAGAGTGCACCCTCAGTCAATTGACAGGTGACGCCAAGTTGTGTGGGAGTGTTGATCTGCTGGAGGGCAGGAAGGGATCTGGACAGGCTGGATTGATGGGCCAAGGCCAATTTTATGAGGTTCAACACGAGCAAGTGCTGGGTCCTGCCCTTGGGTCACAACAACCCCATGAAGTGCTACATACTGGGGATGGAGTGGCTGGAAAGCTGCCCAGCAGAAAAGGACCTGGGGGTGCTGCTCTGCAGCGGCTGAACACGAGCCAGGATTGTGCCCAGGTGGCCAAGAAGGCCAGTGGCATCATGGCCTGTATCAGCAATAGTGTGGCCAGCAGGATCAGAGAAGTGATTTTTCCCCTATACTCTGCACTGGTGAGGCCTCACCTTGAGTGCTGTGCCCAGTTCTGTGTCCCTCAGTTCAGGAAATACACTGAGGTGTGGAGTGTGCCCAGAGAAGGGCAACAGAGCTCGTGGAGGGTGTATAGATTAAGTTCGATGAGAAGTAGATGAGGGAGCTGGGGGTGTTTAGTCTGGAGAAAAGGAGGTTCAGGGGAGACCTTATCACTCTCTACAACTCCCTGGAAGGAGGGTGTAGCCAGGTAAGAATTGGCCTATTCTCCCATGCAGCCACTGGTAGGAGGAGAGGACATAGCCCCAAGCTGCACCAGCAGAGGCTCAGGTTGGACATCAGGAGGTATTTCTTCACTGAAAGGGTGCTTAAGCATTGGAATGGACTGCCCAGGGAGGTGGTGGAGTCACTGTCCATGGGGGTGTTCAGTAAATGACTGGGTGTTGCACTTAGTACTGTGGTCTAGTTGTCAAGGTGGTGATCAGTCAAAGGTTGGACTCGATGATCTTGAAGGTCTTTTCCAACCTAAATGATTTTGGGATTCAGTGTGATCCTGTAAAGACTTGTACGTTCATCTGTTCTGATCTTCGTACTGATCTGTGTGTGTGGACTTCAAAAGATATTTGTGGGAGGCTCAGGCATTGCTCTTACAGGAGTTATTGATAAAGATATTTTGGTACCTGTTTTCTCAAGTTGCTTTGTTGGTTCTGACATTTTCAGTTTTCTCCTTTCCTGCAGAACTGTTGCTGCTCCTCAGGGTTTTGTTGAACTGACTGCCAGGTAAATTCAGGCTAGTGTCAGCACGGGGACCAGCCGGTATAAAAATCAGAGGTAGGTTAAAACCTTTGATTCCTCTTTTTAGTGCCAGGTATGCACTATCCACCTGTTTCTGAATGTATGATAGGGGAGCCATGTGGGTCAGATGCCTCCTCACAGCCCAGTTCTTTTTCTCCCCTGCAGTAAAATACTGTGGTGTGTCTCCTTGCTCTCTAGCAGAGAAGTGTCTCCTTCAAGAGGCAGGGTAGGCATTCAGCCACTGTTCTTAAAAGATTTGCCAAAAAGGTGCTTGTCTAGGTTTGACCTCAACACTGTATTATTCCTTATTCACCCAAAAGAGCCACCATTGGTATGTGTCCCACAAATACATAAGAAGGAGACTATGTGGAGCAAGACAAAAAGCGTCTCTGAGTCTTGCTGTCCTCACTTCTGTTAAGAGGTGCCATATGCCTTGTCAAGTCCATGCTGAAATAAGTAGGCTGCAAAAAGTAGAACATTGCTAGAGGCAGGGAACAAACACTGATTCCGAAAAACCGAATACTGACTGAACTCAAGGCGATACACAGGACGCTGACAGCGCTGCAAGGTGGTCCTCAGCAACAGCAAGCAGTGATTTCCATCACCAGCACACATTTCACATAGATAACTAAGCACATTTCTGCTCACAAATCCTTGCAGTGCACTAACAATGCAATCACTTCTTAAAGTCATTCTAAGGGAATAGGGGAATACAGCAACTCATAATTAGTCCTAAAAGTACATTTTTTTCTAGGGTGGTGATTTTGAGATTTTTTTTTTAATTGTGTCATTTAATATGAAGAAATCAGCTGCAAATGTCTAGAACTTAGGAGAATTTTTGCTTCTAACATTGATTTTAACATTTAACATGAAATGACTGTAGGGGCAATAGATTACTATTTGAAAAAAATGACAATTACAAGGGAAAGGCACATGCAAATGTCTTCAAGGGACAGTTCAGAAACATTTTGTTTTATCCCCGTTTGTTTCTTTAACTGCCCACATTAAGGTACAGTAGAGTTTTGGACTTCAGTGCAGTGGTTATTACATCAACAAAAATAATTTCCCTGGTGTTAGAATTTAGTCAGGGGTTATTCCATTATATTAATGTTCTACAAATGTCATAGAACAAAGAATATTCTTATCAAGCATGCCCATAAATCTCCAACTATCTAGTTCAGAGCATAAAAAAAAGGAAGTAAGAAAACCCAACTCTAAACTTAAATTTCTAAGAACCCTTGCAACCTCCTCAGTTTGGCGACCTAAAATGAAGCAACAATGCAACCAAAGATCAACCACTAAACAAAGAGATTCTCAAAACTGCCTAGCCTTGGGTCCTGCAGCTAAGTTATGGGTACATCTGGGGAGCGCAGCTGGATTTTACAACTTTTGGCACATTTCGCTTGATAGGAGTGGGAGATTTTTATCCTGCTTTGAAAATCTCTGCCAAAGAATGTGGATACTAATTTTAGAAGCACCTGCATCCCATTATAGGTCAGCCTGACTTTGGTTTCAAAGTGCTGAAATCTAATATTAAGATTGAACTCGGGCTCTTAAATCACATTAATCTGAATGTTCTGTCTTATAATATTTTCATATTCATCTTGGTTAAACACATCAATCACTATCATCCTTTCTCCAAGTTATGCCAACCATTTAAAAATGGTATTTGCTATCAACCACGTAGGACAAACCTATGGCTCATAATTGCTGGAAAATTGAGAGGTGGCTGAACAACTTTGTATCTTGCAATTGCTGAGAATTTAAAAATAAGATCTTGATATCAATGATAAAGAATAAAATTTCAGTTCTCAGTCTTTTGAAGATTTCCTTGGAGGCATAAAACAAACAAAAGGTTACTCGTACTGAACTAATGTTCCACTTCTGTCTTCTCTCTATTAAAAAAGATTCCTAAAATCTGGAAAAACTCACCCCTCTTGCTCTAAGATACTGCCCCTGAAAGAAACATAACCACATTGTTATTCAAATGGCATCAATAATATCTAAGTAATCTGTTCTTGGAAATTAGCTTTGCGTCTGTGTTATCTACAAATATACAAGATGAGCATGACAGTGGCTAGAGGTTCATTATATCTGGCAGTATGTTAGCCTTTTTGAGGCTATCATGTTTTGAACATTATTTTAGTATTATAATCCCCATATTATGCATGAACAACTGTAGTTTACTTGGCATTGGAGAAGAGTTCATTCCTAGTAGCAAAGTGTTTGTATGTTTTAATTCACTTGTATAAATAGTAAGATGACCATATTTCCCAAGGAGTCTGCAGAATGTATTATGCTCTTTATTTGGCCCGGTACACATTAACATTTTAACAGTAGCTTTGAAATCAAAATCAGGGCTAACAAAACCGATTCTCTCTCTTCAAGGTAGAACTCAACTCCTCCATGCCAGCATTGACTAGTGGGTTGCCTTCCCTGTGTGAGAACCAGGGCTCTATTACAGTAAACTGGTCCAGTGTGATATCACAGATATAAAAAATATTCCATTCTGTATCAAAACTAGGCACATGCCTTATATTTATATGAAGAGTAGATCGACAGAGTTGAGTGGTTTTGCTCTCAACTATTCAGCTCTGGCCTTCTACATAAGGAGAAAAATATCTTATGTTATTTCTAATTAGTAACTACAATAATTTAATTTGGGTTTGATGGTAGTTAGAAGATGGGTGACATCACACTTGGGTCAGTATTGGTGGATATCTAAAAGCACAACCTCTCATTTGTATTGCTTTAAAATGTACACAGTATAGATGTAGATTAAAAAAAAACTACCAATTTTTTTGTTGTGTTGAACTAACTAGAAGGGAGGATGTGAAGTTTTACCAAATGAGATATATGGATACAAATTTCACTGTAGAGTGTGGTTTAGACAAATGTGTCTTTTTCTTTAAGTATGTAAATCCTACACTGTAGGGTTTTTTTCTTTTTCCTTTTGTAGCAGTAGAAAATGTTGAACAATTGTCCATGAGCATGAGCCAGTGGTTCATTGCTGATATCCCCAGAATGCCAATATTTGCAATGCGAACAGTTAGTACAATTTCCCAGTTCTGTGAAAGGCCCTGACACATCTGCCTCAAGGTCTGGAGGCTCTGTTGTATAACCACAAATAGTCTTTCCATTTTCATATAACCTTTTGATACACTGACAGCTGCATTAAGCTGCTTCTGCCTAGCGACTCCACATGCCAGGCTGTTTTAATTGGTTTTAATGCCACAGAAAAAGCACTGCTAGCAGAATACCATCAAATCATTTTCATATTGAACCTTCGTGGTCCGGCAACCTCCCCTTCAACCACAGCACCATTGTTTTTGCGAGGGACATATTCAAGGTCAATGCTGGTTTTGTGTTTGCCTTTCCCTCGGCTCCACACAAAAAGAAGAAGGAAACAAAATAACACTACTCCAAGGAATGTGAAACAGCCCATAGCTGTGGACACCAATATTGTCTTAAGGTCCAGAGAGTAGCTGTTCGCATTAGTTCCATTAGAACTTGTGTCGTTGGAGTCTGTCATATACATAGGGGTCCTGTTGGCGTAAAGGAAACGGTCTGAAGTAAACCCCTTAACCATCAGGGAGGCCGAATAGGTGTCGTTCCCAGCTGCGTTACTTGCAATACAGACATAGATCCCAGTGTCCTGGTCTTGGGCAAATCGGATCTCCAGGGTGCCATCTCCCAGCACAGTGGCTCTACCATTTGATTTAGTTGTGATCAGCCTCCGGCGTGGGGTAACCCAGGAGATGGTGGGCTGTGGGTCCCCGTCAGCATTGCACATCAACTGCACGGTCTGTCCTTCCTCCACTACCAGGTACTGCAACTTCTTGTCGTGTATCTTGGGCTTCTTACAGGTGAAGTAAAAGGAGAGAGCTGTGCTGTGAAAGTCTCTGAATGACCTCTCTCTGACACTGTCTGGGCCGGCACACATCGGTGGCTCACCGCCGAACTGCAAGGTAGGCTGCCGCTGCAAAATCCAAAGGAGACGGCAGTCGCAGGCCAGAGGGTTGTTGTTAATGCAGAGGACTTCAAGGCTTTTGGAGGAATGGAATACATTCTCTTCTAGGGTTTCTAGCAGGTTTTGGGACACATTAAGCACACGTAAGAATCGGAGCCCTTGGAACGCATGGGGTTCAATGGTGCGCAGCTGTGCCCCCACCATGTGGAACTCCTGCAGGCGCACTAAATCTGACAGCATGCCCGCTTCGATGGTGCTGATGGGGTTGTAAGAGAGGTTGAGATGTGTCAGGTAAACCAGGTGTTTAAAAGCAGAGTAAGGTACTGCAGACAGGTTAGTATTTGTGATGGACAGAGAAGTAAGGTTGAGACCGTACAGACTGTTGGCAGGCAGCATGTCCAGGAGGGGCCAGGCCTCTATCTGTAGGTCTTTCAGGCGAAATAGTCTTTTAAAGGCGTACGCCGGCAAGGCGTTAATGTTGAGCTGTTTCAAATGCAGACTGATGAGGTTGTGGAGGTGAGAAAGAGCTTCTGTTGGTACGGCTGTGAGGTTGCATCTCTCCAGGGTGAGCTGCTCCAAGCTAAGCAGCCCACTGAAGGCCCTGTGTGATATATACACCAAATCATTGTCCCCAACCTCCAGGGATTTTAGGTTATGCAGATCTTGAAACATGTAGTCCAGCAAAATGACAATCTTGTTTTCACTTATATCAAGCTTTGTTAAATTTGACAACCCAGTGAATACCCCAAGGGGGACCAGCTTCAGACGGTTTCCTTTCAGCCGCAAGGAGCGCAAGTTGAATAGATTGTTAAAGGCTCCAGGCTCCACATTTGAGACAATATTGTCACTGAGGTCAATCTCCTCCAGCAATGGGTACGATGTGAATTCCTCAGGGTTAACGCTTTTCAGTCGGTTCTTGCTGAGGTCCAAGATTTTGGTCTCAATGGGAATGCCTTCTGGGATGGACATCAGACGTCTTCGGTGACAGCTGACAGACTTGTTCTGTGCTGAGCATTCACAGCGGGCTGGGCAGCCCACAGTGGGGCTTGTGAAGATAAGCAGCACAGCCAGACCCAGGAATGGCTGCCAGCATGATAGAGCTGTGTGACGCATGACTCCACTGATCTGGGCTAACCCTCCGTCACAGGCCTGTGGGGTGAGGATCGGAAAGGGGAAAAGTTAAGTCTACAGAAAAAGGAGAACAGTACCATTTCAAAGCAAAACCATGTGTTTTCATATGAAACAAAACAATAAAACCTATTGTGAATGGCAAGACCAATAAAAAAGTAGATTTTACGTCAATATCATTGGGCTAGTCAAAGGATTTGTTTATCCAGAATTTTCCTCCAGATGTCAGAGGAGACAAACCAGCTTTTTCTACTGCAAACAGTAAAGGAGGTTAGGTTTCAGTCATTTCTCACTCTCAGTAGGTTTCCTCAAGACACTGCTATAATTAACCCAGAGATAAACACCATACACTCTGCAAAAAGGGCTAATAGCATTTGTGATAAGTTTACAGCATTGCATCTCTGTGAGACGATATGAAAATAAGCTTTTGCCTTTTTATTCCCATTAGTGTTTTAAGGCAAACCTTAATGATGTATTATAATCAAGAAAAGGAGCTCCTTGACAATGAAAAGATTCCTTTTAACATTTATTGCATATATTACAGCTATAAATAGATGAAGCTTGTTCACGCATATGCATACACAATGGCTCAGATGAAGAAGGAAGAACTGGTGCATTTCTGATTAGAATTTGTAAGAAGTCAAATTGATTCTTTGCTTCTACTGCACAGAGATACTTTGTATGACTTTTTAGAACACAAGACCTGAGAAGGGTTTACAGAATACATCTTTGTACTTCCAAGACATGTAAACTAGGTTTAGGAAGACAAAAACAAGATAAGGTGAGCTGTCTGTGTTTAAGCAGTGCAGTGTCCAATGTAGCACCTCACATTTCATGGAAATCACAGTTGGTAAGTGATTTATTCATTCCTGCCTTCAGGTTAAAAATGGGGATAAAATTAAATTAGCTACCCTTCTCCAAAGGATGTAGTTTTCAGGTTTAGTCACCAAAGGCAAGAGACTTTTTCAACAGTAGCTACTAAATGAAGACAAACAATAAGACATTTCAAAAGAAGAAGAAAAGGATATAAGTGTTCATCAAAGGAAGGTATGTTTGAGACTTTCAGAGTAAGGCAAACTGCAAGTAAGGACTATGGAAGTGCCTTAACCCCTATGGTACAGCCAACTTGATGAGGCTAAGTGATAGTGCTGGGATTCAGGTTTCATAATATTAAGACTTATAATGTGCCCCAGGACTTTTCCGGGTTGTTTAATTTGGGCTTCATTTTACTTGTACTTGTAAAAATATTTACATAACTTGCACCTGTAACTACCTCTCAGGTCTGAACAGATGACTATTGCCCATCTGGTCCTACCCATAATGACAAAATTACCCAACGGCCAAGCATCCACCACCTTTTCTGTGTCTTTGGGCTTTGAGAATCATCTGGCTACTGCTTAAGAAGTTTTCAACTTACATTTGAATTCAGCTTTTTTTTGTCTATGTGCTGTTACATGGATGGTAACAAAAAAGAAATTCTCCTGTACACAGAAGATAAATGAATTTAAACAAATATGGTGAAACTAGATTGATGAGGCAATCAGACAGCTATTTTAGCAAATAAGCTGTTTGAAGCACATGAAAGTAATACTGAGTAAATTGCAGACTGATGAAAAAGGAAGTCCCACCAGTAACTCTGCTACAGCAACACTGCACTCCGCTGGTACACAAATTGGAATGTGATAACTCACCAAATCATCCTGCCTGACAGAGGAGGTTTGCACTCAGACTGTGGATGATCAGAGCAGTGGAGATTCAAGATGCAAGAAAAAGAGCAGATATTTGGATCTATTGATCTTATTGTACCATTAAAAATTCTAAACACGATCTGGTGGTTTGGATTCTAAGCATTAGTATTATTGTAACCAGACTGAGAAATAAACAGCTGTTGCGCTCTGACTGTTAAAAACTAAACCGAGTAAATAAGAATTTATCTTGGAGCTTCATATCAATTCTGTTCTCTGACTGACCATAAATGAATGATGCATATATTACTCCTCTCATAACTCTGTGGAAGATTTTCACTCTTGACTGATGTGGGTGTGTATTTCCATTTTGACACTTCTATGCAGAGACTATTAATAGGAGGCAAGTTGCATGCTGGTTTTGACATGTAGACTGGAGACCTGGATGAAAACTATTCTGTATGATATTACCTATAAAAGCACATTTCCACTTTGTTCTAGAAGCACAACCTGCTGAGATTTAGTTTCCCCCTTAAGCTGTAGTCTTGCAAGCAACTATTGCTAGTTATGTCCAGCTGTGACAAAGGTTTTCAGAGATAAACTTCACTTCATTAGACACTAAGTTAGAACTGGAAATCTATAGGGGACGGTGAGTTAGGTGTTTGCAATGAATTCAGATCAGAAAGGCTTCTGGGTGCTCTGATCATTACCTTCAGAGCTCAGTCTGTGAGGTTAGCACTTTCATACTGATACTTCTAGCACACAGGGATTTCATTTCCTACCTTAGCCATCTAATGTATGGAGCACAAAGTAAACAGGTTCAGTGGAAGATAAGCACTCCTGGAGTGTTCATTTTAGATAGTAAAAAAATGAAACACTTTTTGCAGCTATCCAATCCTCCTGGTAACTAAAACTTCTGAGGAGTATAAAGTAGAAGAGGGACAGTATAAAAGATGATAAAAGGATTTTTTGACCGTGGCTGGAATAAAGAAAACTAGTGTTAGTAAAGAAATTCAGACATTAAAAGTAGTCTTTGGCAAAGGCATGTGCACAGATATGGAGATGGATATATATTTATCTGTAAGGTGCCTACATGTGTCTGCATGCACTTGCAAGGAAGCAAGATTCAGGACTGAGATATAAGATGGCATGAATATATTTTAACAAGGAAAAATAATAAATTATATTAAATATAAAGTCAGAAAAACCAAGATTACTTGGATCAATAAGTACAGGTTTGCAGAAAACATAAATTAAATTTATTGTTTCAGTTTACATTGACCAGGTGATATTACCATGCTTTTTGCTAACCAAATCTGTGACTTAGCTTTGAACTGCTTTATGGAAAAATGACTTCATTATGCAGAAAAGGTTAGGGTTAAAAGGTCTAACAAGTGAAACGTGCAGGACAAGGTGAATTTTGGGAGAAGCCTAGAGTGAATTTTGACTATCAGTTGCATGTGGTCCTGTTTGAATTTAATGAATGTAAAGTGGTATTTTCAGGACATGCCCAGTAACATCACTAGCACGGCCTGCCTTATCCCTTCAGGTTAAGAACATTTGAAAGGATACAGCTTCATCTGTAAAGTATATTTCACGTCAGTGTGATCACCATTATTTATTACTATACATCCATTAATCAACAATACTACTGTTTAAAAATCAGAGTGAAATAATGCCATTAAAAGATATTCTGAACTGCAAGATGATTTCTTGCTGTGAAAAATTATTTTCCATATTTCTTTAGACTTGTGGGATGTTAATTAATTGGTGACTTCACTGGCACAGTGCTGAACGATTAATGTCACTGCTCAACATGATACTTTTCATTCCTGCTTAAACAAGCAGCACAACATACTTTATCTTTGCCAGTGTAGGAATTCCTTCTAAACATCTGCAGCATTGTCATTCTTTGCATCCCTCTCTTCATTGTGATACATACAAGAAAGTAAAGGGTATGCTTGCAAGTGTGTATATTCATACACTCATAAATTTATGCTAAAAGTATAGTCTTACTGCTCTGTGATTGTACCATGCCTTGCACTAAGTACTACTATTTACTTCTCTAAAATTATAGCTTGTTAGACAAAAACTCAAAAAACGTAAATAATTATGAACTGACAGTTTTTCTATGTTCAAATGTGAATGACAACTTGTAAAATTGTTTTCCTGAACTTTCTGGAGTATTTGTCATGCTTTGATAGACTCTGGGAAATGAAATATATAAAGGAGTTCCTTATTAAAAAATAAAAATAAACTAATTACCTTCTTTTTGTCTTTCTCTTGCTTACTTTCTTAAGTGCAGAGTCAAGCGTCAAGTTACCATTGGCTGATACCCTTTTTCAAAAGAGGACCCTATTCAAAGTTCAACTATGCAATTATGAAATCTCATTAAAGTTATTAGTTGATGGTCCTGTGTGATCTCACCCAAAACAGCCCGCTCTACTGCTTTGAAATGCAAATCAGTTTGTACAAAGTTCTGCAGCTTTGGATCGTCACATAAGTGCTTTATAAGAATGTACAGTGCCCTGTAGCTTTTAAATTGAAAAACTATAATTAAAAAAAACTGAAAAGCAAACCAGTGCTCTCTTAGAATGCCGTGCAATTCTAAATATCATATACAGGAATGTGTCAAATCATTCAAATATGTTATATATTGTTTCACTTCTCCCTCTCCCTCGGACTACTTTTGAAGCCTTTAGAGCTAAAAACTAGAGTGCAGTTGACCATGCTCCTTTCCATGTCCCTTCTGATGCTCCGGTGTTGTTATGGGACACGTCTTTAGCCAGAAAAAGGGAGAGTCAGAAAATCTGTTTCTGTCATTAGCTGCATTAGCATCACATGATGCTCTGACTCAGTAGTTTTGATCTCACCTTTCCCTCCCCTTTTCCCAACCTTTCTGACAAGAAAAAATCCCAGTGGATCATATCAGAGATGACAATTTTGCCTGATGCTGAGGTCATTTAATAATTTACATTCTAAGAATCCCTTTACAAAAACATACTGTATTAAATAAATGCTCTAGAATTAAGTGTTGTATGACAAGACAGACTTGTACTAATTATTCCCTTAAATACTACCAGCTGATACTGAGAACCAGGTGAAGTACCAGTTTTAAAAATATGTGCTGGGTTGACCCTGGCTGGACATGAGGTGCCCACCCAAGCTGTTCTATGACTGCCCTCCTCAACTGGACAGGGTAGGAAAAATATAATGAAAGGTTCGTGCATCGAGATAAAAACAGGGAGAGATCACTCACAAGTTACCATCACAGGCAAAACAGACTTAGCCTAGGGAAATTATTTTAGTTTATTACCAATCAAATCAGAGTAAAATAGTGAGGAACAAACTCAAATCTTGCAACACTTGCCCCGACTTCTCCCTTTTTTCTGGGCTTGACTTCACTCTGCATCTTCTCTCCCTTTCCTGTATGGCAGTGCAAGGTTTTGGGAAATGGGAGCTGTGAGCTCATCACATTGTCTCTACCACTCCTCACACTCTTCCCCTGCTCCAGTATGGGGTCCTTCCCACAGAAGACAGTCGTTGATGAATTTCCCCAATGTGGGTCCCTCCCATGGGCTGCATTTCTTAATAAACTGCTCCAGTGTGGATCCCTTTCATGGTGTGCAGTCCTTCGAGATGGATATTTTTATAAGCCTGTGTTTAGGGATAGTAAATTGTTCTGCCTGTATGAGAAAGTTTCTCCTCTGAATGTTGAATTTTGGCATTGGTACATTTTAGAGCAGGGAGCAGATACTGAGGAGTATAAATGTTCCTGTCTTTGCATTGCTGTCATCATGTGTCACACTTCAGCAAGCAGTAAGTCAAAACCATTGTTCAAATCTTTGCAACAAAACACCTTTGCTCGTGTGCTGAGCAGACAGGTACTGAATATGTGCAGCTAAAACGACTGAAAATTTCACCTGGGTGGTGTAAACTTTCACACAGCTCAGTGTGGTTTGGAAAGTTTTTAATCCACAGCTTTATCTCCCAAGTACGTATTGCAGTTGTAACGTTGGAAGACCAGCTGATCTGGCTTTCCTGAACTCTCCTGTGGTGCTGGATCAGACCAGGTAAGGGCAGGGAGGGTGAGTAGCTTTTGCTGCTGGACTGTGCCCAAGGTGGCAGTGGTGGGAACAGTTGCCCAGGAGATGAAGGGAAGATGAGAGACAAACTGAGATGGTTTTAGGGATAGCCAAATGATGCACAAAAATATTAGACATCAAGAAATGGGCTTTCAGTGAGACACAATGCCACTAGGAGAATGAATGAAATCCTGACTGTGGCATTTTCTGATTCAACTGTGCAATTTGGACATTCCCACCATATGTTCTTTCCGTGTAAGAGCCAGTTTCTAGCATAGGCTTTGCCTCGCCAAGTCTTGTTCCTGAAAATTTTCTAAGATTAGTTTTCCCAAATTCTATCACAGACTAAGTCAGGCCTGCCTATACACTCTCAAAAGGATGATTTGTCTTTAAATCATAGCATCTCAGAAATTATTCAAATGAACTTAGATGTTTTACGTTCCCTGCCTCTTTGATCAAGCCTTTTTGGTTATCCAGAGATTTTGTTCTCCCTTCCCTTATTGATCTCAAAAACGTCTCAGCATTTAAATAAACTACAAAACATTAAGTAGCTGTCGATCTGCATTCCAATAGTAAATAGATTTAAGAAACCTTGAACAACAGCAGCAGCAACAACAACCACTACTCTGACAATTCATTGAATGGAAAACAAAGTTTTGATTCAATTATTCTGCAGTCCTAGGATCATTCTACTACGACATCAGTAAAATCTTCATAGGCTAACATCAACTCAAAAACTGCAGTCAAGTTGCATTTGTTTTCAGAAGAGAAGATTTAGACCCAGATCGTTAAAAAAGACATAATACACAAATAGGAAACAAAAGCAAAAATAGCAACTACAGCAGCATTCTTAATTAGCTAATCCAGTAGTATCACTTTAAATAGTAGTAGTATTACAAATCTTTGTACCAGGTTTTATAAAACTAGACAAGTGGTTATAGTTTTTACCTCAAATACTTACATTATTGTCTGAATCAAAGTGAAAGAAGCACGTGCGCCAAAAGACAGAAGGTAAGAAAATCACAATGACAAATTCATGTAATTATACAAATTATCCCTATAAAGTTTAGAAATCCAGATTGTCCTAATTAAGGAAAGAAATGAAGCCATCAGTACACCTTCTGGTTTTGACACAACATTTCTAAGATTAGTTTATCAATTTCTTGCAGTTTTCACAGAGAAAGTGAACCTCAGGAAGAAATCTGAAGGAAAAAATAATAAATCTTAAGGATTATCTCACAGGAGACATTTCATGCATAAATAGCAGGAAAAGAAAGTGGAAATGTTTGCAAGAATTATGAACATTTCCACTGACATTTCCATTGACCTTGCTGGTAAGTTGGAGGGGAAGAGGTTTATGAAAAGCTTAGATGAACAATTATGTGAA
Source organism: Amblyornis subalaris (assembly GCA_018881555.1). Taxonomy (NCBI): domain Eukaryota; kingdom Metazoa; phylum Chordata; class Aves; order Passeriformes; family Ptilonorhynchidae; genus Amblyornis; species Amblyornis subalaris. The sequence continues at coordinate 1,759,246 of JACAXG010000116.1, read as the reverse complement.
GGGCTGTAAAAGATGCTTGGAGGTAAAATAAACTTCAGACTTTTTTGTGTAGGTTAATGATATAAATCAGCCATTCAGGGAGGATAACACTACTATCATACCCATACAATTAACTATGTTATAAAAATTGCAAGTATTTGCATAGAAACAGTTTTTGGCAAAGAATTCTTAGTTGAATAAATTAATGAATTACTGTGAATAACAGATGGTTTCTATCGTCTATTCCTTCTGAATGCAGAAGCAGATTTTTGAAAGGTGCAGTCATACAAAATTTCTTTTGCAAAGTTCACTTAGCTCTATAAAATAGTATTTCAATTTTACTGGTGAAAAGTGATGTCACTAAGAGATAATTATTCGGTGGCAAAGACCAGAATAACATAGTTACCATGACAATAGATGTGTTGAGGTACCTAAATATAATAACGTAATAATGGAGAAAGATACAGACTTGTATCTCTGATAACAGTGCTGCTCCAAAGTATTTCGTACTGCATTTTGTTAGGGCTTCTTAGGATTGGAAGAGTACCCACCTGTTGTAGCTGAACTCCAACCCCAGACCTGGTAAGAATCTATGCATGGTAGCCCACTGAGTGATTTGTGACTTCAAAAACGTTGCATATCATGAGTCCACATTTTTATGAAGTTGCTTTAATTCTAACTGGTACAGAGCAAAATTCTATTACACTCTGTTTGATTGATGATTCTTGCAAGATTTTAATGTTCCAAATAATGAGAACAACTTATCACAGGACGAAAGGTGAAGTTATTGTAGTACAGGAGGGAAACTCATATGACAACAAAGACAGAGCTAAAGTTGTTGCTCTTGGGGAACGCAGCAGACTGAAAATTTAAAGATTTTTAAAGACTAAACTTGTGCATTAGGATTCATTACTTCAAAGTGAACCTTCTGTTTCACAATGTGTCTAGGCAGGTGAACCTTAAAATACTCTGCGACCACAAACAGAACACTGGCAAGGGAATGTGAAAGTGTTAAATACTATACTTGCTTTTCAAATCTACTGTAACTAATGAAGTCTGAATAAATTAATTGAAAACTAAATCAGTAAGAAGGCTAACTGCATCGATTAAAGAGTAGAAAGATTTTTCAACAACAACTGTACATTAAAAGTTTATCTTCCTCTTGAAAGAAACAGTTTTTTCTTCTCATGCTGTTTGGATGTAATAGAACAAATGACACCACTGTGGCCTGGATGGTATCTCTTATGTTGAAAAATAGGGATGGATTTTCCTCTGAAGTTTTAATTCTAACATCCAGCTACTCCTCATCTTCAATGAGTGAAGATCTCAGTGAGGTACAGCTACTGGAAAAAAAAGCAGCTGCTTTAAATCTGGCTTGGTAGCAGCTTTTGAGGGCTGGTACATTCAAGCGTCTTTGAATTCCACTTCAGTAATCCATTTAGGAAGTCACAAGCCATCTGCCTTGGATCTAGGTCATCATAAGAAACATTCTTGATATAACCTTTTATAGATGGATGTTTCCTTCAAATACCTAAATGTTAAAGTCCACAGAGCTCTGCTGTCCCAGCAATGTGCTGACTTCCACCTTTTATAAACAGAGGCACTTGTTGCTAATGTTTAGCAAGCTTCTGCCCATCAGCATAATTTCCTTTTTGTTAGCTTTAACACCTGTTAAACCTGTTTAACCCCACCATGTGTGGGGCTTTGTTATCTTGCCCCCACACATGAGAGCTAGGTAATAGTGGCCTTATTTGCTGTTAGGAATGGCAGACATATTAATGTCCCATGTGTAGCTGAGAGCTTTTTACCTAGCAGCTCTACGTACATACTGAAAAGGACAAAAGTGAACCCAAATGTGCATGGTACTTCAGAGGGTGTGGGTCCCGTAGGGTTAATTCCAATGTTGACTACAATTCTGTGATTTCTGTCACCAAAAAGGGTTTCAAACTGTTTCAATCTACTGACTTGGGTCCCTGCAATTTTTTTTACGACAGCAACACAGAGCCTGGTGACAAATCATGTTATGCAGAGGCTAAAGTGTGTGTACAGAGAATGTGCCCAGGAAAGATAAGAGATCATTTAATTAGTACTACAAGGGCTGTTATTTCATAACACATTTCAAAGGCTCTTTAGCCAAAAGGCTCTGAATACTTAAGATGGTATTTTTAAGAAACTATTTTAGCTAAGTACATCTGAAAAAACCAAATGCATTTCACAAGGGTAATATTAATCTGTTTTACCTAGAGGTAGATGTAGTTTAAAGTTGTTTGAAAAATAGCTAAAAATTAAATTAAATGCGAAAGCTGAAGAAGCTGAAACCAATATACTTTCTTTTGTGCTAAGACAAGAATCTCAAAAGTATGTGGGTATAGCATGTGTGGTAGAGGGGAGACAAGACGCACTTAGCAAAGCTGCAACAAATAATTTCAGTACTATTTATATGGCTAATACAAGGAAAAATTAAACCCATCCTACAAGATTTTCTCACAGCTCGTTAGGCATGTTTGCAGCAGTTCTATTTGTATCTTTCCCTGAAACTCTTTCGGACAAAGCAAGGAGTATATTCTCTGGGGACTATCTTCACACCATCATACACAAGGTCTTCACACCACAACATGGCAGCAAGCTGCTGACCTATGTACTGCTGCTCTTTGTTGACTGCAGGAGTAGTCAGAGTCTGGTGAGACAGTACAGGAGCTACAGCATTATAGTCGGAATACTAAAAATAAGCAAAAGGAAAAAAGTACATTTCTTAGTCCTTATCAGAAGGCCCTCTGTTGATACAATGGCTTTGAATTCAGAGTGGCTATCCTAGCAGAAAATTGTGGCCAGCACTTGACGGTGGCACAAAGAAAAGAAGGGATATATGTCAACCCATTGGTCAACAGTAACTGGTCATGTGTGAAGAAATTGCATGATAGACCTAACTGTAGTCACTTAATGGCTCAGATAAGGAAGAAACGTCAGGGAGAGCTGCACAAAACTACTGGACTTTGAATTAAAATAGATTTGATCATAATGTATACATTGGAGAGAAGAAGAAAATAACAAACTGCCTTGGAGACTTCCTGTTTGCTAAAGGCATTCCTCAAATATACTGAGACTCAAAATCCACCTGCAGATGGATCAAGGTAGGACATTCGGAAATAAGACCTGACATGTTGGCATGTGGACAAGGCACAACCATTAATCTCTGCTTTATTCATACCCATACTCCATGTTACTCCAGATATCTGGTGGCGTCAGCATGAGCTGAAATAAGCTACTATGTTGAGAGAAGGAGGAACAGAAAGAGATAGAATGTGGAAGACACCATGTAGATGAAATTTGGTAGTCAGATTTTTTTTCAGCTGGATCAGAGTTGTAATTAAGCCCTTGATTTGAGCCTGGCCCGTTGCAGAGCTCTTGGTGTCACAGCAGTGCTGTAGGTAGCTTCCAAGTGATGCAGACAGAAATTTCCTAACTCTTTTATGTTTCACAAACTACTCATTGTACTTGAAACCAATTCTGAGAACTTACGGTTACCCACTTGCTTGAAATCTGTACCCACATTTACTATGGTATCACTAGCAACTTTCCAAACCCTGGTGATGGAGACTGTTACTTCAATGCTTTTTTGACTTGGTATTTATATATTTATTTAGAAATAAGAGACACTTCTTAAGAAACTGCACCTCGCTCAGTTAGTATCAGACCTAATGAAGGCACTTTTTATACAAGATCGAGTGTTTTGCTGCTTGAGTTAGTATGTATTTGGTAAACATTTTCCTTAACTACTAGCAAAAGACAACTAATACTTAAACAAAAATATTCCAAATACTTTTCTTTTCCTGGTTAATCAAGATAAAGGGATTAGAAAGCACGGCTTTCCCTATTGGATTTACTCAGCTGCCCTAACGTGCTAGCACTAGCTACAAAGGTAACTGTGTATAGCTTTTAAGATAGGCCAGAAACATTTTTTGTTCTTTTTTACTTTTTCGTGGGAAGATAGTCTGTGTCTATGTAATCCTGTTGCTTCCTTGAGAAACTGATATATCACATTTACACTGGATGGTGCTGTGTCCCGCAGTTGTCCTGATATACATGATGTCCAGAGGCTGATGCCAGTCAGCAGACACTTGAGCTGCAATGAACTGGTGCAAAGCTACAAGCACTGTGACTGCTGTATTGCCCAGTTTCTTTTGCACCTATTACAAGCTCATCTACTGACTTCCTGTCTCTTGGAAGACCTGCAACAGTTCTCCATAGAACTGCTGTACTTCCCTCCTCAAGTTGAGTAGTAAACCTAAACTACACCCATATCATATTTGCAGGAGTTTTCTTCTTGGTTTAGATCTACAGACTCCAGCTCAAAGATTGAGATCTAGCTTACATTTTCTACTCAATTCTATAGATGTACAGTACGACTCTACGAAAAACAAAAGCCTTTTTCTCTTGAAATTATTTCAACTTTTGTTGAAAACATTTTTCCAGTAAATTATTTTTTTCCCTTAAGACATTTTCTACACAGTTATATTTCATTAAAACCATAATATTCTATCTAGAAACAGTTTCAATGAATAATTTTCAACCAGTTCATCCATACTAGGACTCAAAAAGGTGCACATACACTTAGATGTTTTTAAAGGAGAACACTGTTTATACCATCTGTAATAATACTCTCCAAGACTAATATACTTGTCCTTGTCCTAAATAAAATTAATGCTAGACTAGTTTTCTGTTGCCAGAGCACTTTCAGATGGCCTAAATAAAAAATAAAATAAAAAATGAATGCTTGAGTCTGCATGAATACATCTGTCCATAATGATGTCTCCGTTTTATTCCTAATTAAAAGCTCATTAATATCAAAGACAATTGTAAGAAACCCAGATGAGACCATATCACTTGGGATTTTAAGACTGAAGTCACCCATGCTATCAACTCAAATTCACTTATTCAAAAGCTACTGTAGGTGTTGTGTGAAATAAAGTTTTATACAACAGCAAGCATTGATATACCTCTTTATGTGGGCTCTATGCAGTTTTTCATCCTTTCAGTTAGTTTCTAGCTCTGAAAAGTAACTTAGGCCAAAGAGTAGCTGGAAAAATCAAAGAAGAGGGGAACCAAAAGAGGGTAATTGATTCATTCTCAAAAGCACTGCATATTTTCAGCATTGCTGATCATGGGAGCAGAAAGGGGTATGCAAAAAAGGTGTATGCATAAACAGAAAGGATATTATTGGAACTGTGCAAAGGATTGGGATCTGCTCCAGAAGAGATCTTCCACATCTGTGTAATTTTTGAGCAGGCACTAGTATAAATGCAAAATCTCTGTAGTGGCTGAGGAAAAACAGAAGAGTTTTTTTACATTACCTGATGTACTTAGGGGAATATTATGCCCTCTGAATCTCAGGTGAAAGGATATCCACAAAGCAAAGGATGCTGATGATGTCTCTTTGTTCTGAAATATATAATATGATTTTTTCTAAACTCTTTGCTAGTAAGTTATAATTCACTTGATTTGAAAAATTCACAGCAGTCTTAAGCTTTATTACTTACCACAATGACAAACATTGCTACAATTATTTAGAATTCAAGAAAAATCGTAAAAGCAGTGTTTATTTGTATGTGTAGGTACAAGAATGATATCAGTTGGAAAATGAGATTTTCTTTTCAGGCAGTTCCTGAACTAGAGCTATGATCATTACTATGATCCTTTTTTTCAATCACAGAATAATAGAATCTCTCAAAGTTGCAAGAAGCCCATAAGGATCGTCGATTCCAACTCCTTGCTTCTCACAGGACTACCTAAAACTAAATCACAAGAGTAAGAGCATCATCCTGATACTCCTTGAACTCCGACACGCCTGGTGCCATGAGCACTTCCCTGGGCAATCTGTTCCAGTGATCTTCTACCTTCTCAGTGAGGAACCTTTTCCTTATCTCCAATATGAACTTCCCCTAATGCAACTTCATTCCATTTTCCCATGTCCTATCACTGGTCACCAGAGACAGGAGATGAGCACCTTCCCCTCTGCTGTTTCCCTTGAGGGTAGACCACGATGGGGTCATGCCCGAGACTTCTTTTTCCCAGGCTGAAGAAGCCAAGCGGCCTCAACCATTCCTCCTAAGTCTTGACCCTTGAGACCTTTCACCATCTTGATCTCCCTCCTCTGGACACCATGGTTTGTTGCCCTCCTTATGCTAAAGCACCCGAAACTGCCCCAGCACTCGTGGCGAGGCTGCCCCAGAGCAGAGCAGAGCAGAGCGGGACAATCCCCTCCCTTGCCCAGCTGGCAATGCTGTGCCTGATGCCCCCCAGGACATGGGTGGCCCTCCTGGCTGCCTGGGCACTGCTGACTCATATTCAATTTGCCACCAACCCAGACACCCAGATCTCTTTTTGCAGAGCTGCTCTCCAGCCTCTCCTCTCCCAGTTTAAATGTATAATCAGGATTATCTGTCCCAGGTGGAGATTCTGGCACTAGTTCTTGAATCTCATATGGTTGATGATGGCCCAGCTCTCTAGTCTATCCAAATTTCTCTCTAAGGCCTCTCTACCCCTGAGGGAGTCCACAGCTCCTCCTAGCCTAGTACTATTGGCAAACTCATTTACAGTACACTCAATTCCTGCATCCAGATCCTTTATCAAAACATTGAAGAGCACTGGTCCAAAAGCTGAGCAGGGGGAACCCCGCTGGTTACAGGCCACCAGCCTTATGCAGCTATATTCACCATAACTCTTTAAACCCAACCCATCATCCAGTTTCTTTCCCAAAATGCCATGGACTTGTCTAGCGATGTGATGGACATTTTGTTCAGAATGATACTGTGCAAGACAGCATCAAAAGGTTTGCTAAAATTCAAAAATCCCATGTCTACTGCTGCTTCATCCAAGGGCACTAAAATCTAGCTCAGTAAATCTAGCAAAGAGATTAAAAATTAAAACTTTCTTTTTCCTGTGGGGTATTTATTTAAGTTACTTTGTCTTCAGAAATAATTAAATGGAAAATCAGCTACAGGTTAGAGTGACACATATAGTATCCAATGATACTTTTTCAACTGGGAGGTCTAGGTAGCAAACACACAGTCCTTATCTACAAGTTTCTTTGCGGAGCTTTAGATACTTTGTGAGCCTCGACTTAATGGATCAAAATTCAACTCCATGAGGTTGCAAAAGATTTTATCCTTGAAATGACACACTAAGATGGAGATTTCCACCGCTCAACAGACTGAAATCCTTTGATTAGTAGTGTAGAGAAATTTTGCTGCACACTGCCATAAATCTCACTGGAATTAACACTAGCTAACTTTCCATATGGTATGAGATTGCCAGATGTGCAACTATTCATGGTTCGCAAACTGGTAAGTGGGATAACTTACACAGAAAGACAATAAAATAAAACCTGCAAAACCAACAGTTTTCACTCATATAAGTCTACTGAAAAATGGTTACCTGTGCCAGTATATTTTTGAATACCCTACGTTAGTATTTATGATCTTTAACAGTACACATGTACTGTGTAAGGAGAAGCCATAAACCTGAGAAGGATGTTTTGACTGGTCAAACTGAGTCCTCAAAAAGCTGTCAATATTTACGACTTTCTATTGCTGTTGAAGGCCTCACACAAGGTCATTCAAAATATACTCAGTCTGTTTTTCACTCTTGCATCTCAGCCCAATTCCGCTTTCATGTTTCAGAACAGAGAAGAATGATACTCAAAAAGGAACAACCAGGCTGTGCTGACTCCTCCTGTACCTCTTGGGGTTTTTGGGCACCCGTAGTTCAATTCAACATCTTTTATATAATTCACAGGCCAGCAAATCTTCTGTAAAGCAATAATCCTTGTTCTTGTGCATGACAGAAATATAAAACTAGCTCCCGTTCTTCCACAAGATAATTTTTTTCCAAAGCTTTCTATGCTTTTCTATTTGATTTCTTTATTCCACATCCAACTGGATCAAAAACATTGCAATAATGTGGCTCAGCAATTCCACTAGTTTCTTAAATGAAAGCAGGGGAAGAAAAGAATGCAGCAATGACCAGTCCTCTGTGTTTTACCAAAGCAGCTGCTATAGCTATAAGATTCATACAGATTAAAATTCATATATTTTTAAGGGATTTTTTGGCAAGGGAAAAGAGCAATGACTATTGGTTTCCTTACTCCATATAATTATATATACACAGAACTGAGTCATAAATTTAACGGAAATCAATACCTCACCCCAGAAGATGACACAAAGCTGTGAAAAGTGTTCAGTGTTTCCAAAATATTGTCTTTTCTGGCTAAATAAAAACAAAAATGATTTGCTGTTTTCCTCCTTTCCTGAGGTTATCATAACTTCTTGCTTGCTTATAAGTAGTTATATACCGTAATTGGAGGAGTACTAGAATAAAACAGCAGTCACCCAAAACACCACTTTCAGTCTCCTTCGAAACAGAAAGAACACCAACTGTGGCTGCAGTTATTAAAGTAGTACTTTATTAGTGAATATTAAAAGGATAACCAATTCAATAGCATCACAATAAATTCTAGGTATTCGTCTTTCTGTGTAAGACTGTCTGAGCTCAGCTTAACACTTTTAGACCCTTCTTTTTGTTATTTTATGCTTTTGTGTCCTGATAGAACTGGATGCTTCAGGTTAAGACTGAGGACAGAGCAGATTTGCTGAGAGAACATTCCCCACCTCTTATTCACACCTGTGATCAGATCTGTTATTTCATGCACCTCTTTTATTTTTTTTCTCTTAAGATTTAAGGATCTGACCTAATATTAAACATATCATCATGGTTTTACTTAGGTTGCTTTGGTTGCTGAACCCTGGCTTGTCAAATCAAGCTTTCATAGACTACATTAGTAAATGTCTATTTTACTTTAGGATGTAAGGACTTATTTCTAGTATCTTGTTTTACTTGAAAAAGTCTGATGTCTCAAACGATGTTTTAACAGAACAGAGAGAATAATCCTTTTCCTTGGAGCAAATGTGCATTCTTTTGTGTCTCCTCAGAGAGAGCTCAGAGTGAGCAAGTTTGGGTTGAAATGCATTAGGGTGTGTATGACTTCAGCGCTGCAAAATGTGAACCTGTGGCTTGTGCTCACAACCCTTGAGATGCCTGTGCCTCTTGCAGGTGGACATGTGAAATCTGGACCAATCGAGGGTATGGGAACCACTTCGGTTGTGCTCAGGGCTGAGTGGGCCTGTTGTCAGATGACATTCCCACTGCTCAATACAGGCACAGCTTCCTAAAATAACGTTGTGGTTGTTGAAAAGTTGAGGGGTCTCACGGACTAGTTTCACTTCCAGCTAAATCCTCTTCTAGGTAAGAAAATAAAAAGGTGTTTGTTCCACTGAAGTCAAAGCAGCTTGCCAGTGGTTTTGCTGGAAACAGCAATGCTGTGAATCAAACTTCAATTGATTTCCTCGAGCAAGACATTTTGCCAATGTCTGTGTACTTGTGTACAAAATGTATGATCAGACTCATACTAAATAATAGTGACATTTTACTCATTGTTAGGCTTCCCCTAAGCTTATAATTTTCCAGCAGCTTTGATGCATCTGATATAGTGTCTTGCAGCTGGACAGGACTTCCTCAGGTAGTTTGGAAGGTACAAAAACATTCTTTTTTTTTTTTAAGATTACTAGCTGTAGGTATCTCAGAGTAGAACACTGGATTTTCCTTCCTTCCTTCCTTCTTTATTATATAAACAGGGTTCAAATAAAAGGCCCTTTCACTTCCTCTCAGATTCCTGTACTCTCAAAGGCAGCAATATCACATAAGGCACATGAAGTATTTAATGCAACAGGATGACTCATACACATGAAGTCACTTAGGTTAAGGATAACTGTTTGCTCAATAGATTATGTTTGTTTTTCCATTTCTGTCACTCTAACATTCCTAGAAGTGCCTGGGGGTTTTATTTTTCCCTCCATCATAGAAAATAGTTTGGGGTTTTTTTTAATAGGGTCATTCAAACATAATCCCTTGTGCTAGAAAAAAAAAAAATTAGAAAATGTTGTGACATCCCATCTTCAATCAGGCAGTATCATACAAAGCATACACTTAGGAGGTAGAAACAGAAAAAAACAGCGCACTTCTCTAAGTGCATAGATACACTTAGTGCAGTGATGTCAATTCTGATAAACCTTGAGCCTCTAGGTTTTTAGCTAGGCTTCTGGAACCCAGTCAGAGAAACCAAGCCCACTTCTATAGACAGAAGTTCAAAGTGTTGTGTTTAGGAACTATGAGTTCTAAAATATAGAAGCAAAGACATACTAAAAATTTTTAAAAGATAAAAAGGAAAAAAAAAAAGGAAACAGTAAAATAATATTTTATAAAATTTTGAGATTAATTCATGCTAAATTTGTGATTTGCAGGGAGGGTCTGATTACTGGGGTCTAAATGTCTGCCATGGCTCATGCAGTGGCAGTGTGGGACAAGCTGATAACTGGTAATGGTATATGCGGTGGAGAGTAAATAGCAGAGAATTACTGTGCTGTCTGTACCTGTATAAAACAAAAGCTTTTTCTGCAGAAAACTGATAGATGAGAATGACACAGGCTAAGTCTCAGTGCTGTGATTCAGAACTTTTCTGCCTGAACTTCATTTTCAGAGTTTGGGGGATCTGACAATCACTTGGGTAAGGAAAGCTGCACATTTTAATTATCTTCCTGTGTCTGACAGAGAAGAACACAGAGTTAATAATGGGCATTATATCTATTTTTTTGAGTCAGTGATTCAGAGTGCCTCATTCTGCATTCTGCTTGCAGGTCTTCATGAACAGAGTGTTCCCAAAAAGACTTAAGAAAGTAAGGTATGAAATCAAGAACTGGTAGTCAGTTAGCCACTCTGTGGGATGTTTAATTAAAATAAAATGCAATGAAAATAAATATACTGCTCTTACTGGGAGCGGATAAATTAACTCCAGGCTACACAGATTATATAGCATTACAAATAATAATAAAAAAATGTATATGTGAGCTATGAAGTCTTTGACTAACGTAGCTGAGCAAGTAGCTTCCTGTTGTGCTGCAGACATGTTTGGTGCTGGATATCCAGGCAATTCCTGTGTGAATTGGGACATGCTCTGTGATAACTTCTGTACAAATGTCATGAACTGGGATTTTGAACAATGATGCAGAACACCTTTGCCAGTTGGTGGTGTTCGAATTTGCAGAGCTAAAGCTCCACGTTTATTTCCTTAACAAAAAAATTTAAGCCATATATTTAAGGAAAAAGTGTTCTTGGCTACTACTGTGGGAACAGATTTTCACAGAATCACAGGGTCATTTGGAAGGAAGCTGACCCATTTTCATATGGATCATTTTGGTGCGTATATATTTATAATGTCTAAGTAAGTCACTGATAATTTCAAAACTAAAATAACTCATTTGTTAAACATTCTTTCAGTTTATGTTTAAGAAAAGGCAGATTAAGTATGTAAAATGAGAAACCATCATGCTTAAGTGAGTTTGAAGTCCAGTCTTCCACCCAAATGCAACAAAGGCTTGCAAGAGCCTACACATATAGATGCATTATCTATTGAAGTTCGATTTTGTGGCTGAAAAGGTAACATCTTAACAGCTGAGTTTTTGCAACAGACTATTTGTAGATTCTCACTATTCTGAAATGCAACATAAATTTATGAAACTTACAAGATTCTGGTACCCTTTTTATTCCAAAGACATCCTATCCAAAATCAGCCAGAGTGGAAAGGTCAATTTAATCCGTAATGAAATGAAAATTTTTAGATGACTACTATGACATCTGAGACAGAACCATGAGAACACCACATAAAAATGAGCACTGGAAACAGTTGTTTCTTCTGTGAAGTCTTGCCTCAGATTCTTGTGGATTAAAATATATCATTAGTGTATTGTACGTATCTAAGAAGCTGTGAGCATAGCTGGTTCTTCCATACCAGCATCTTCATTTCTTTTTAACTTATACACATTTTAAACAAGCGTCACTTGGCTGCCAGTTTTGTTCACAATCAGGAAATTTTATGCCTGAGTCAATTAAGACAGTTGATCAATATCTGCCTTGCTGTTTTTGTGAGAAAGAATTACACTGGTAAATTTTCATTGTTGCTGTTGATTGGTGTATATTTACTGTCAACAAAAAAGGGTGGTTCTTTCTTTTATAACAATGCAGGGTCTAACTTTGCTTGAACTGACTGATACGCATCTATATGTCTTCCTTTAAGAAATATTCATTCTAGCTAATTTACCCTATTTTCTGAGTGTTCACTACATCCAAGTACTGACGTATAACGGCTGCCTGTAAAAATCTCATGAACAAGAATATATGAGGTGAAGTTAGCATAGGCAGATGTTTAGACAGTGCAGCTTGGAGTTTGATCAACACTTTACTGATTTCTGCACGATCAGCTGCACAGAACAGGATTTTAGGTAGTTGCAAATAGTGCTGGTATCTGCTTAGCACACAGGTAAGTGTACCGTCGGGACTCAGTGACCAGAACTTGTCACTGGAAGGGAAAATAAACAGCCCAAACCTTCCAACTTATTCACAAATACAAAGAGACGAAAATAAGGAGCAAATGCTTTTTGTTTCCCCCTGTCTCCTCTGGGACTGAAAGGGTATGTTCTGGTTGAGCGTTTATCCTTTTTTTCTAATGCATGCTGCCATATGGAGGAAACAAAAGAAAATGAATCACTGACTTCACATGGGGTAGGATGAAGGGAAAAAAGGCACAGAGGAGAGGAATGGCATTCTGAAAGCAGACCAGAAATCCTTCCAAATGCTTCCAAACAGCAATTTGGCTAATGGCTGTGATTTGGAATGGCTGTGCATCCTTAAAAAAGCACAGGGGAGGTGGATGCAGAGTAGATTGAGTGTATCAGTCTCTGATCCACTTCCCAATGGCTGGCTAGCAAGCATGTCCTCTGCATCCCTTCACACAATCTGGCGGGGCTGGTGGGAGGACCTTCTGGTTGAGAACTTCTGCCGTATGGAACAGCTTTCCCAAATTTGTCTTCTTCACTGAGTCATCTTTTCAAGCAAGAGCTCTTCTTCCCTTCTAATGACTCTCCCCGTATTATTCACTTTTTTAGCAATGCAAAAGTTTTATTTAGTTATGGAAAGAAATCACAATACCAGCTGACGAAACAAACCTAGACAGCGAGGTTGCTCTTGGTGACATTTTGGGCACACTCAAACTCTATCTGACTGGTGGCTTTTAGCACTTACAACACTGTAAAAAGACCTGATGATGTTACTTAGGGATGAAGTCCAGCTTGGCACATCTGCTGTACATACACAACAGCATCTGACTCGTAAACCCCACCTTTATCGTCTCTCAAAAGGATGACCCAAAAGGAGGCGTGAAACTATCCTAATATCTTGGGAAGGAAAAGTTAGCTTTATTTTTCCTTTTAATTCCTAGAAAAGCCCTCTAAAAATTAAAAATATTTGAACTAATATGAACAAAAAATGTGTTCTTTTTAATAAATAACAAGCCTTATACAAAATCTGTAACACAAATAACTGAAGATTATATAATTGCTCTAGAAACCTCCAACCTCTTTTGAGATATATATGTCAAATTCATGGTCTCAAAACTGGGTAAGTGGGTTAACACTGAGGTTGCTATTTCAATAATGCACAAACCTAAGCTGAAATGGGCAAAAATGAGCAAGATACAGTTCAAACAAAACTTCTATTTCTAAGGAGCACGTTATAATTATGTGTATATATGAATTTACTTGAGGAGTTTTAGGTATGTCGCTCTTTGCAGAAAAGCAGATCTTTGAAGTTGTAGTTCATAAAACTTTTAGACAGTGTCCTGCCATACAATCTGATGCTAGCTGGCTGTTCAGTCAAAGCATTTGCCATGAGTTCAGGAACTGGTTTTAGATGGGTGTAAGTATGTACTGCACTTCCTAGTTTGAAGTATGACGAATAAAATCGACTAGTCATCAGTAACAGAGACCCAAAAAGCCAATCTACCACCTTAATTTGAGTTTTGTACTAATGTGTGATTCCTAGCTTTTCTACTGGAAGTGATAACTTTGCTCCCTTGTCTCACATTCTAAATTACTCTTGCACAATATGAAGTGTGAAATCAGTTCATCACACAATATGAAGTATGGCAGTCTGTTCCTGGAAGTACAAGGACTTTAACAGAGACAATTTTAATCAAGATAGCATTGGAGGTCAGCACTTCACATTTCCATTTCACTGGCTTTTCCATCACTTCACTCTGTAGGGTAATATTGGTACATAGTCTATAAACTTTTCCTTCTATCATATTCTACTTGAATCATACTGTTAATATACCAACAAGATGTTCTCTACCATAAATTCTGAAAGCAATGCAAAAAAAAAACTCATATACATTTGAGTATCTGTTATATGATTATCTGGAAATATACACCTTTATCTGCATGAAATCATATGTACCATTTAAGAAAATGCTGAATACATAATTCTCAGCTCTGATTTAGACCCTATTTCTCAAAACAGATGCTATACTACTTGAAATATCTTTATCATTAAGTTAGCAAGACACTGATGAATAAGTATTTCCATACATATATTCAGCCTCGTTCTCATGAGACTTCAAAGTCTCTTTACACCACTGGTGAAACCAGAAAGTTTTAAGGCAAATGAAAAAAAAATGAGAGTGAAGAAAGCAAGTAAATGACTCCTTCAAACTAAGAAGAATAAAGAAGTCCCCAAACAACCATGTTATTAGGCTTTGTTTTCTCTAGCTCAAGTCTAGGAAATTCAATGTCTAACGCAAAGAAGCCATTTATTATTTGGCAATGATATCTAGAACAGCTTTCGACTCTCAGACAGGGCAGTAAAACCAGAATCAAGTCACATTAGGAACGACAACTTCAGCAAAAGATAGGTATTGCTTGTGTATGAACTAGGACTACTGCCAAGAACTGAATACGCTTCCTTTTCTAAAATTTTTATTATCTTAATAAATATAAAAATCCCTAAAGTAATATTCAGACACAAGTATCCATAATGTTATGAACTATATATTACTATAAAGTAGTGGTGCATGGAACCTTTTTCATATTTAAAATAAAAAATTAATGTAGAAGCAAAATTATGATAACGGAATTTGTAATGAAAGAAGAGTATTCACTGCAATTTGAAAAAAATGCAAAGTTTTCCAATAGTTCCGGCAAAGCAAGAAATGAGAATAGAGTACTTGCAATAATCTCTTTCCCAAATATTTACTCACAGGCATCCTTTCAGAGCACCTTGTGAGAGAGACAAGGAACAAAGAGCACTCAGGAGACATGGTAGTGTCTTTCTACAATACTACAGTAGTTGCACTTTGAAGTTGTGCTTCCTAAACTCTTGTTGCGGTGGTTCAAGCCTCGTCAGGAAGAGGGCCGGCCCGACCACAGTGGTGGGCGGTTTCCAGAGTCTGAACCACCTACATCTCCTCCCACTGAGGGACTGATTGATGGCTATCCCTGTATGGCTAAGGTTCCAGATTTTTCGTTTGAATTGTACCCCCCATTGGATCCCCTCCCTAAGTCCCTCCTTCCCTCTGTTCCCATTCAATATCCTCCTATCCTCTGCCTACCTACCCTCAGACCATTGGTCTGTATGCTCTTCCCGCCCCCATCGCTATCCTCATAAGCTCCGGCACCTGGAGCCATCTTTGTTCTTTGGTCCCTGACCCCTTGGCAATAAAGTACCCTGTCGAGACTATACCAAAGACCCGTCGCCTTCTTTGCTGCTTCCCGCCGCCTCAGAGATCGGTGCAAGAGTGTTCACGGCGCGTGCTATCCCGGACCGTGAGAGCTGCCAAAGCCGTCAGTAAAAGTGCTTCCGCCCGGGGCGCTTCTGGAAGGCTGTGGCATCCTAACACCGAGAACCCCGCCGCGGCAAACTCTAATCATTGGTTAACTGATAATATGTGGAGCTCTTCATCATCCTATACACAGTAAAACTGACTAGAGAATACAACCACAAAAGGAAGCAAAGACTGAAGTTTAAACTGCAAAGCTCAATGACGCTAAGTTGGGTGGGAGTGTTGATCTGCTGGAGAGTAGGAAGGCTCTGCAGAGGGATCTGGACAGGCCGGATCGATGGGCTGAAGCCAGTTGTATGAGGTTCAATAAGCCCAAGTGCCAGGTCCTGCCCTTGGGTCACAACAACCCCATGAAGTGCTACAGGCTGGGGGCAGAGTGGCTGGAAAATGGCCAGGCAGAAAAGCACCCGGGAGTGCTGGTCAACTTCCAGCTGAACATGAGCCAGCAGTGCCCAGGTGGCCAAGCAGGCCAGTGGCATCCTGGCCTGTATCCGCAATAGTGTGCCAGCAGGACCACAGCAGTGATTGTCCCTCTGTACTGGGCACTGGTGAGGCCACAGCTCAAGTCCTGTGTTCAGTTCTGGGCACATCACAAAAAAGACACTGAGGTGCTGGAGCATGTCCAGAGAAGGGCAAAAGAGCTGAAGGGTTCAGAGGGTAAGTCCTGTGAGGAGCAGCCTGAGGGAGCTGGGGGTGTTCAGCATGGAGAAAAGGAGGCTCAGGGGAGACGTTATTACTCTCTACAACAGCCTGAAAGGAGGCTGTAGGTGATGAGGTCGGCCTCTTCTTCCAGGCAACCAGCAACAAAACAAGAGGAAATGGCCTCAAACTGGGCCAGGGGAAGTTCAGGTTCAACATCAGGAAGATTTTTTTCACTGAAAGAGTGGTTAAGCATTGGAATAATCTGCCCAGGAATGTAGCGGAGCCACCATCCCTGGGAGTGTTCAAAAAATGACTGGGTGTGGCACTTAGTGCCATGGTTTAGTCGGCATGGTGATGTTTGGTCAGAGGTTGGACCCAATGATCTTGGAGGTCTTTTCCAACCTTAATGATTCTATGATTCTGTGATCATTAAAGTCAATCACAAATATTCAAGAGACGTGTGGAAATTTTCAATCAAAACTGGGAGAAAATCCTCTCTCCCTTACATAGAACAAACAGATCTTTACAAAGCTGTCTAACAAGACACCATGATACTGAAATACTGTAAAAGGAAGTCATGGGCTTATGAGGACCAGTGAAAGTCAACAATCTTGAAACCTGTCAAAGGCATGTCTGTTCAATGTCATCTGTTTGGAAGTAGAGGATGATTACTATTTATTCAATCTAGCATTAATATGCATATGCTGAAAAAGATAATTCAGAGGGTCTGTGTTATGTCGTGTGATGAAGAAAGAGAAGGAAATTCCAAGCTAACCAGTTCACTGTCATCTCTGGAAATGGATGTTGTAACAACAATATATGTGTCATATCTAATTTTTATAAGCAATGACATTATGGGAGGATACTTTACGTAGACAATTTCTGTTTCAATTAAAGGTACTTTGTGTGGGAAAGGGGTCACCTCAAACTTTTCTAGTAACTTGTGTATCATTGTGTAACTAGTGACTGTGTATCATTACTGAATGTGACATAACAGTAAATCCCTAAAACACTGGTTTTCTCTACCTGCTGGGAAAGATTGTTTGAAATTCATCTGCATAGGCTCTCAATAGGCCTTAACTAAGTCCTGTTCCAGCTGTATAGGGTCAGCTCCTTTTTGATTTAAAAGCCTATGAGTTGTGTTTTTCTCTACTATGTAAAGCCATTCACTTTAAAGCTCTTGACCGAAGGGACCAAGTCCCCTGCAATTGGATCCTAAGCTCTTCACCACCAGGTCTGGGCTACCTGTTCTGTTTTTACTTTACTATCTCGGTGCTTTTTTGGAAACTCTTGACAAGTCTTTGCCAAACTGGCTGTGAAATGCTGCTCTATGCTGGCAGCTGCAATAGCTGCTGGTGTCTGTGAAGGTTATTAGGGCGGGATGCAGCTCCTGTGCAGAGCAGCAGCTTAACACAGAGAGCCATGTTTTGCTCTTGGTGAACTGTTCTAACTTTCTAATGCTTTTAGATTTTATTCTGGTTTCTTCAGGAGATGTTCAGGACCCTGGCAAACTCTAGCTCACTCACATTAATCACAGGTACACTTCTGATGTTGCTGCCACCAAGAAATGAGACATAATATTGGGCTGGATAGGTCCTGCCTAACCTGATATGGCTGCTTTTATCTGCAGCAGTACAAGGTGACCTTGTACAATCAGTGTGTACTGGTTTAAATTTCACTGAGAAGTTGACCTGTGGCTTTATAGGAGAAGCATTTTACATGTACGGATTTCTTAAGTGTCATTTAAGTGTCTCACTTTCATAAGAATTATTGATTTAGTGGGAATTATGTAGTCCCAGAAGAAATAAAAATGAGGTAATGCGTAATACCTATACGACAATAGAAAACCTCTATTTGCATTACACTTAAAATGGTTAACTTAAAAAAACCCCTCAATCATCAAAAGCATTTCCCTGCTTTAATGGTAATAAAATAATAAAGCCAATATGTGGAATTTGTGATTTTAAGTGACCTCCTGCTTTGTTCTGAAAACCCTGGCTGTAGCAGTAATGCAATAAGCACCAATCCTCTTTCTTCTCCTGAAGGTCTGTCAGTACTTAAAAAACACATGTGGGTTTTTTTTCCCCTGCTTCATGGAATGGAGAATAAAGTGCAGAGAAAATCCGTGTTGAAAAATGCTTTGAGACATAACACTGAAGTAGGGAAGCACTGAGAGCCTATTCCAAAAAACCCTGGGAGTTTATCAGCAAGAGGGAGAAGAGACCCCAGTTCCATTTACCAACGCCACTAGGTGTCCCTGCTAACCTACAGCAGCAGCACCTCTTCCGAGTCCTGCTGGAAGATACAAACACACTCCATAAACCTGTCCAAAAAAAATACTGCACTACCAAACCAGGCAACTGTTCTTCACAGCGTCATCTGCCCAGATGTGCATCACTTCTTTGTATTGTCCATTACTTTTACCTTGCAGGCTTTCAGGGATGCAATACTTGCAGGCAAGGTCAGTACTAGTCCACTGCACTGTTTCCTGTTCGTTAAATAAACAGGTATGTCCTTGGCGAATGTGTTGTGAGACTGGAAACTTTCTGAGACCACACAGTTCTCAATCAAAACTCAGGAAGTTTTCTGTGGTGTCTGTCGCACTGGGTGCATCAAACTGAATAATGCAGCGGTTATTGGAAAGGGCACAGATGCTGTTCTTTTAGTATCGATTAAGACAAATATATCAAGGGACCATTTTTTTTTCTGCTTAATTTTTTCCATTCTCTTATTTGAAAGCATATGATTTGATTTAAAAACTCATTTCTGACAGTTTTTGCACTATATCAGATCAGATTTAGGAACCCTTCAAGCAGCAGTAAGAGACTGCAGCATGTTACTTTTAAAGAGCTTCTTTTCATATTCAAATAAATATGATGTTTGTTATTAGCATTACTGGGAACAGTGCTCACACAGTATTGCACTTGAACCTTAATTATTCTATGATTCTATGCTTCTTCTGGTCTTGAAACAAAAAAAAGAGATGTTTACTTTTTGAATGTAGTGTAATTACATGCAGTAGCAGATAACTCTCTCTAACTTGCTTTTTATAAATTAGAGCTTCTCAAACCCAAATATTTTATTCACTGGTTGCACTCGGGCTTTTTTTGCCCTAGGAAAGAACTCTTTTCTTCTCTAGCAAAGAAGAGAAAGACCCATCAAAAGCCAACCCTTCCCCCAGCCCCCTCAAACAGAATAAAACCCAAACAGCCTCTTTCCCTAAAATCTTTTGTATTTTCACTGACCCCAAAATGCCTGGACATGATGGTACCTCACTGGAATTACAATCTGACCATATCCTACTTATGTGAGCTGGGATTTCTACAAGCTGGAATGCTTCCCTCTGTGATGCATCACTATCTTTTCCTAAAAAGAGAGGGTTTATTTTATAAGAGTAATAAATTATGTTACACTGTAATATGAGTAGTTCTGCTAGAAAGATGAATCTACAAAAACCCCTTCCAGTATAACACAATAGAATGCTAGAGTCCACTCCACCATAACATGCAGTAGTTTGCTGAAAATCTTCTTATTACAGACCATTTGAAAATATCTATGTGCTATTTACAATGCAAATTCTGTTGTTGAGTTTTTTTTTCCAAAAGTACTTCAATTGTAGAGTTTTTGTGAAGTTTTTTTGGCCCCACTTTTATATGGTCACTTGGTTTTAAAGTTTCAGGTCTTCGATAGCAGGCCTCAGAAGTTATTATGTTCATTTTTTCTCACCGGTAATGATTCTTACTTTTATACTGCATTTCATCCACTAGAAAAACATGCCCCATTTTCACTAGAAAAATTTTGTCACACTCAGTTTGATGATTATAATTTGTGGAATTTGTGAAAATTCTGAAGAAATTCAGTGTGATTTCTACAGGATTCAATGAATGACTCCTTCTAAAACATTAGAGCCCTTTAAATCTCCAAGGCAGTACAGCTTAATGCCATGGCTATAAAAGCAAAAAACATATTAGATTTTCACTCACTACTGTTGGTTGCTCTCTTGGCCTTCTTTAATGCATGTACAAGACCAAAAAGCAATGGAGATAAGTGCTTAATGACTGCTATCAAATTTTCAATACTGACTTTATGCAACAGATGGCTCTTAGACAAAACAGGAATACTGAAATACTTAAGAAATCACTATTATTTATGAAAAATTTCAACCATTACCTACTTAGGTTGATGGTGATTAATTTAGAGCCAAGGCCATTTGGATTGTTCTGCTCCTGATGGATATTTATAACACAGCATGCTGTCATGACACTCCTTTGTTTAAAACAGTGCATACAATGTACTGTGTTACAAGCAAACAACCTGGTGTAGCCTCCCCCACCATTGGCCAGAGCTGTCCTTTCAGTTCGTGGCTGCCAGTCATGTGTTGCTAATCCTGGACCTCTAGGAAGAGTATTTTAACTGCAATACTATCAAGTGCAAGTAAAGTTCAGGTCAGAACGCTTAGTAAGAATAATATAAACCAATAAAGAATAGAATGAAATCTCAGCAGACAGGTGAACACAACAGCCTCACATGTTATCACTGTAGCATGCAGCCTGA
This sequence comes from Amblyornis subalaris, assembly GCA_018881555.1. Classification (NCBI taxonomy): domain Eukaryota; kingdom Metazoa; phylum Chordata; class Aves; order Passeriformes; family Ptilonorhynchidae; genus Amblyornis; species Amblyornis subalaris. Next base: position 1,738,290 of record JACAXG010000116.1, on the reverse strand, counting down.
AATCAACACAATAAAAAGGAGCCCTTCTGGGAATCAACTTTAACATTGCAAAGAAAACTCTTAGCCTTGACACAGAGGAATTGTTTTACAAACATTAGGCTCAGAAGCCTTTTTTTTTTTTTTTTACTTATCCCTTTCCATCCTTTTATTTTGCTGTTCCAGTTAACCACAGTAAGACATGATTGACAACTTCTCAGTGATGCTGTGTTTCAAAGATCAGTCAGATTTCTAGGGTCTTCACTGGACCAGCTCTGTGGGAAGAGACCAAGACATAAGAAAGGGCAGGCCAGAGTCTGCAGGAGGCAATCCTTCTGCAAGAATAAAGCTGTATAATAAGAAGCAACAGGATGCAACAGGAGAGTAAAATAGCTAAGAGAAGAGAAGGAGGGGGGAATAAAATGCAAGCAAAAACATAATAACACAGGATAGGCTATGACCAAAAAATAGAGGAGCTGGGGGAAAAAGAGAGCTAGAGAGAAAAAGATGCCTGTTCTCCTAAGATGCAAAAAGATCAGAAGAGAAGGAAAGATATGAAAGACGAAAGAGACTGCAGTTTTCCAGGTTCAACACTTTGTTTATTACTCTGTTAGACAAGTCTGCTGGACATGCTATTGCTGTTCTGTATAACTTAATAATAATTCATGAATAAAGTAGGACTTTCCCCCTTAGCTAAATTACACAAAAAAAGGAAGAAAAATATCTCTTAACAGCAGATTGTTTGTGGCAAAATCTGTAGCTCAAACTGAAGAAAACTCATGCAAATCCTTTCCATTAAACAGCAAACCTTTGCAGGTTGAGAAAAAAAGGTGGAGTCTCATAGCAAGGCCACTGGGATGAGCAGATGTTTTAAGGCTTCAGACTGGGATTCAGGAAATACAGGCACACACCTGGCCTCTGTCACTGATGCTCCACTTGGGTCAGAGTCATTCTCAGTTCCTGGTCTCGCATCACTCTCCGTTCTTCAGCACTGCCTTCCTCTCACCACTTTCCTCATTTGTGTAATTGATCTGTAAGCCCTTTGGAAACTGACAGCCTCTTGCCATAAGAGCATGACAGCCTTTTAGCTCTGAGTCAAGTGTTAACTGCTGCCTCTTCACAAACCTGTAACTCACATAAAAATTACTTTTGATTTTCTCTCTGTTCAGCATGTTGCACCACGCACCTGGCAATGGGTGTAGCTGGTACCATGGTCCCGTGTCTGTGTGTGTGGTACCTGTGTGTGTGGTCAGTGCACTGCTGCCACTGACCGCCTGTGTGCAGATGGCATCATGCTGCCCTGAGTGCTGACCAGCTGCTTCCAGCGTCTCCTCCCTGAATGGTTCTGGGTGTCCTGGCTCTCCCGCTCCTTCATTGGTGGAGCAGACCAAAGCTGCTGCAGCCAGCTAAGGGTTAGGGAAGGGATGCCTGACTGCACAGGGGTCTGGCACAAGGAGGAGACATGGTTCCCTCTTGTGCAGCAAGTTACCCCATGGCTGAGCTCCCATGTGAGGAGTTAGTTAGCTACTCGCTAACTAAGGAATGTGGAAAGAAAGATCCCTTTCCTATCCCTAGATACTTTAATTTCCAAGAAACCTTCCACTTCCTGTACTTATACAACAACAATTTCTTCGGTACTCGTACCATGAAAAGCAAGTGTTTTAGCCATTTGCAAAATGCAATCTAAATCATAGAATCATAAAACATCCTGAGTTGGAAGCAACTCACAAGGATCATCGAGTCCAACTCCTGTCCCTGCACTGGACATCTCCAAGAGTCACACCATGTGCCTGAGAGCACTGTCCAAATGCTTCTTGAACTCTGTCAGACTTGGTGCTGTGACCACTTTGCTGCGAAGCCTTTTCCAGTGCCCAACCACCCTCTGGGGGAAAAATCTTTCTCTAATATCCAACCTAAACCACCCCTGACACAACTTTAGGCCATTCCCTCAGGTCCTGTCACTGGTCACCAGACAAGAGATCAGCGTCTGCCCCTCCACTTCCCCTTGAGGGGAAGTTGTAACTGCTATGAGGTCTCCCCTCAGTCTCCTCTTCTCCAGGCTGAACAGACCAAGTGACCTCAGCCATTCCTCAAGGAATGTGGCTTCCCATCAAGGCCCTTCATCATCCTTGTTGCCCTCTTTTGGACACTCCCTCACAGCTTAATGTCTTTCTTACATTGTAGTATGCAAAATGCCCCCAAGCACTCAAAGTGAGGCAGCACCAGTGCAGAGAAGGAAGAGACAATCAGATTATTTCTGAATTTTTTCTGAGTTTGCTGTTTAGTTCCACCAAAGCTAGTGTTGTTCTTGCTTGTGCAGCATGCAATGCTATGAGACCGTTTTTATTAACACGAACCGCATGTACTGTGATGTTTCTTATCTTTGCACCTTTGATCCTGTGAGGGGCTGAAAGCTTCTGTGAGGGGCTGAAAGTGGTGCACTTAGAAGCATTCTTAAAGGAAAAATGAGGAATGCAATATATATTTTTTTGTTTAGATTGAAAATATTTTGCATTGTTTCCTCCCATGTTGGCTTCAGCATAACAGAAACAGGCCCATGGAAGGGGCTTATCAGCCTCAGGGACCACAGTCAGCCATGTACATCATTCACCTTCTATTAAAACCACTACAACTTATATACTGGACTCAGCTCCTACTATGTCTTTGCGGGGAACCACGCATTTGGTGGCCTCAGAATCACACCAAGAAGCCTACTTCTGTTGATAAGCAAGTATCACTGGGATGAAAGGAGAGAAGATAAAGCATTGGTCTCTAAGATAGAAAGGCAGTGCCATTCACCTCAGTGTTATCAAGTCTGTCAGGGTAGTTACTTCTGAGGACCAAATACATGGGAAGTTAGATTGCTTGAACATATTTATCTGACATAATGAGGAGGCTGAATGCAAATTAAATACATAAACAGAGAAATTAATTCATTATCACATTTCCATGAGCTTTAATAATAAAATTCCTCTGGACTTTCTAGAAACAGTGTCAAGTGATAGATTTTAAAATGGGGCTGAAATAGAAGCAGTCTGACCACATGGAACAGAAGACTAATAAAAAGAGTGGATAGAGAAAAAACGGATGTGAAAAGAAATCCATGTGCATGAGGAAAAGAACTCACACAAATTTAAACATTTTATACAGCCAATAATTAGAAAAGAACGGCAAGCTAGAAAATTTATAGAATTGTATTTAGAGATTTGGATTTTATCAAAGACGTCTAACAGTACGACTTAGCAAGATTTTCAAGACAAAATTTAAATGTATAGTTAATGTAGGAGAAGTTGTTGCATGAGTACTAGCGTTATGTTCACTTTCTTCCTATTTAGAATGTTTTACCTTCCTGTGTGCATCTCAGGGATGCCTGCACTGAGAAATCACAGTATTTCTTCATGTGATAACTGAGCACATTCTATGTCAAACTTCTGGTCTTTTCAGAATGAAAACACCTATGCCTGATTATAAACAAAAAAAACCCGAAAACAAACAAATAAAAAAGCCCCAGAAACTGTTTTCCTATAGGTAACTTCAAAGCTAAGGAAGTTCTAGAAAATTGTTCTGCTGCAATATCACACTCCTGCTGATTAAACATCATCACAATTTAGGCACCAACAGTCACTTCTAGCTATCTGGTGTGATAGGTGGATCCAATGTCCTGCCAGTAAGAGTGGTCAAGATATGAAAAATCCACATCTGCCTATTTCCATTTGAAGCAGCGGTGCAGAACTTCTCTCCAGCCACCTACTTCCTTGAGAGAGCCCTTTCAGTAAGAATATCATGCTTAGTTCAGAAAACTGTACCTTTGATTGCAGTTAATGATTTGGTATCATTAGCTAAATAGTTCTTCTCAAAATGTACTGCCAGAAAATCTGCAGCTCAGGCAGCAGTTTCTTAGAAGCAAGGTCAGCAGAACTGAACAACCATAGGCATGTGTAAGGACACACGAGCAAGGTGAGCTATCATCCCAGCATCCAGTATCACTGTGGCTGTCACATATGATGGGCTTAGCTTTAGCAGCTGCCTTTTAATACAAACCTGTTTTTCTGTCACTTTCATGACTTTGGTTTATTTCGTTTTGTATGCCAGGAATAATAGAAATAAGTTCAAAGAAGATGTTTTAAATATATATATAAATATAAATACATATATATATGTAAAAAACCATCTCCATCTAATTTATCAACCTGATAGTCTCATCTATTTAATAATTCTCCGAATGTCTGTCCTGAGGTTTGCAAAATTCATCATTTTCAATTTGGTTAATTAATTTTAGTCTAATTTTATGTGACCACAAGACCAATCTCTTGTGCTAGCACAATCTTTCCCATGTCATCTTCAGATTAGAGAAGATCATGGAGCTGTAACTACCTAGAAGATAACTGAGGTACTATGAGGATGCCTTTCTCTGTGAATGTCTGCAATGGACTTCAGCCCCCAAAATGAAAAATGAGGAATGTGCTTTGCTGTAATGTTTGAAATCGCAGATGTAGAGACCCAGTCTATTTGGAAGCCAAGGTCACCTTGCTAGCCCTAATAGCATCAATATACAGTCAAGACAAGCGTGCCAAACAGAAACAGAGGATCTTCCCAGAAGATAGGATAAGGAGGTATCAGTCCTAGTTCCTTCTACACAGATGTCTCTTAGCAGATTAAATGCACAGTGCTGCTTACTCAGACTGTCTGTTACAATCTCACTGACCTTCTACCAATTTTAACTAGGCCTGACGAGCGCTTGCTGTATTAATACTTCAGTGCTTTCTTCGCATCACTTCTTTCTCACTCTCACATGCCCTTTGTGCCACTCTGAAATAAGAGATGCTGATGGTATTGTGCTCAGAGCCCAGACTGCAGATGCCAGGCTGCAAATATCTGCATACACTGATTGTGGATACCAAGGAACACATCCCCAGATCATGCAGAAAGATGGAAACCTGTTGCATCCTACAAATCTTTGCTGTTTTTTCCTAGCTAGGAAGTTTGCTTCTCTATCACGTATTATCACAACAAAACATATTAAATCAATATGTTCTATTTTATAAAGGAAAATAATTTTACCTTGCAGGGATTCAAAAGTCTAAAGAAAATACCCTCCTATTATCACGCTTTAACTCCACAAAATAAAGTCTCATTCAATTTACAGCTACTATCTTAGTGTCTTTCAAACCAATATATTCACGTCAGCAATCAGATCCATGAATATTTTTGTGTTTAATAGGTATAATTTCCATGAATCACTAATGGAATCAGTAGGAGGACATAATATGCATGCAAAAAAAATGAGGTGGTGCCCTTCAGAATCCCTGAGGGATTTTGTCAGCACAAACCAGTCTGTTTCTTTACTCTACAAAGCCAGGGGTTTTCTCTCAAGTAGGAATTTCACAGCAGTCAGTAATGCAGCTCTGGGAGGGCACACTGGCATTTTATTCATCTTTTGTGAATGCTGTTTAATTAAAAAAAAAAAAATCAAAAGTTTTAGCAAAGCTAAAGCTTAGATATATGGAAATAAAGCTGTTTCTTACCCTGGGAAAATATCAAGCGGTTTTGTTAATACAGCCATTTTTCCTCCAAATTTAATGCAAGGTAATTGGGTGTAAATACTCAGGTTTTATGTTGGTTCTAGAGGACTGAATAATTGGAAAGAGAATTAGTTCTTTAATGCTCTAACAACTTGCCAGTACTTCGTCACAAAGAGAAAGGGGTAGGAATAATTCAGTCACAGTAGAGCTTCATTTTAGTCATAAACTGTAGGCAAGATTCAGCACTTTGATTTTCCTGAAGCTCCGCTTTGACTTTAATTGGCTCTGGATCAAGGACTACACTAAGCCTCTTCATGTCCAGTGTTTATAGACCACATTCTGTCTGTGAGGCGTAATCACATACATTTAAAAGGGCTTATCACTGTCTAGTGATAACTACAGGTAATGGGCAACTTTTTCTCTTCCGCCAATACTCACAAGACAAGAATCAGCAGTAAACTCTTGCTTTTAATTATCCATATCTTTCTATCCTGTTTCCTGCTACCCATAAAAACTCCTCCCTAGTAACTGGCACTGCCAAAGGACTTCTATATATGTTACTTGCAAACCTTCAACAATCCATTTGAGGAAGAAGAGTCTCTACAGATGCTTATTTTCCCAGCTGGCAGCACCTCCATTATGAGAGGAACTTTTATCAGTCCATAAGAATTCTCTGTAACCACTTGGCATATACAGAAAAAGACAAGATTTTATCATTGTCATTCCTGTTAAAGGGGCAACACTACACACTCACTCACTGACTGCAATGTGGTGCGTGAAGGGAATAGCACACTTGACACACAGAGTTTTTGTGTCAGCTGTGGCTACGTCTTGCTGTTTTGTATCCAGCACCTGGCCTAAAGATGGTTCACAAGAGGATCTTGCTGCTGGCTTCTCAGACCATCCATTTTGCTGCAACTTCAAGAAAATGATGTTTGGAAACAAGCAAGAAAATGTTTTTCCCATTCTATTGGCTCAAGCTTTGCAAGTTGTTTTGAGTCATCTTTCTTACCACATTACAAAGAGTTCCTCATGATGTCCATCTCTACTATGGCACAGTTAATGGTTGGCTTCTCTTCCCTGGAACTTGATACAATGACTAGGCACACATGACATCTAGGGCACCCACATGCTCGTCAAAAATGTCATTCTTCCATTGTGAGTTCCTGGTGGTAAGTGTGCCACTGTTAGTCAAAACACTTTTCAAATTTGCATCCTTTTTAGTGCACAATGGCTTAGCAGTTACTCCTTTTCAGTTAGGTATGTGGGCAGGTTAAGAACAGCTTCTGGGGCCCAGTGTCCTCTCAATTTGAGTATACCAAGAGCCAGTGGAACATGGGCACTCCATTATAATGCAGTAGATAAGGAAAGTCTGAAACCATCTTTTGGTGCAAGAGGAAAGGAAAGACATATTCTACGTGAAACAACATGATATAGACTGGTGAGCATGCAGTAACTAGACATCACACACAAATAGCAATCATTTGGAGGAAAGGAGAAACTTATAAGTGGAATTAACTAAGGGAATTGATTTATTTAAAATAAATGAGTATTTAGTACTGGTAAAATAAGCACACAGAATGTCCCTAAGATTCTTGAAAAGAAGGAAGGACTCCTCACACTCTTCCCCTGCTCCAAGATAGGGTCCCTCTGGCAGGACACAGTTCTCCACTAATTTCTTTAAAGCAATCACAAATCCTGCCAGAAAAATGGTTCCAGCATGGACTCCTCTCTCCATGGGGCCAGTGGTCCTGCCAGGAGCCTGCTCTAGTGCAGGCTTCCCACAGAATCACAATCTACTTCAGGCATCCACCTGCCCCAACCTGGGAGTCTTCCATGGGCTGCAGGTGGATCTCTGTTCCATCTTGGATCTCCATGGGCTGCAGGGACACAGCCTGACTCACTGTGCTCTGCACCAGAGGCTGCATGGGAATCTCTGCTCTGGTGCCTGGGACACCTCCTCCCCGTCCTCCTTCACTTGCCTTGGTATCTGCAGAGCTGTTCCTTTCACATGTTTTCGCTCTTCTTCTGGATGAAATTGCTGGGGTTTTCTCCCTCTCCTCTGTAATACATTATCTCTGTGGTGATACCATTTGATGGGCTCAGTCAGAGCCAACAGCAGGTCTGTCTTGGAGCTATCTAGCACTGGCTTCATTAGACACAGGAGAAGCTTCTAGCAGCTTCTCAAAAAAGCTGTCATCCCTATAGTCCACCCACTACCCAAACCTTGCCATGCAAACCCAATAAAGCGGTGTAAGTAGAAAACTGGTGAGTGCCGTAACTGTTTTCCAAGGTAGAAGATCTGATGAATTAGCCAGTGGAATTCCACAGCAGGCTCAGGTCAGTAGCTGTTTAAAGGCATGTCTGCATCACAACAAAGGAACAGCAATTAGAAAGTCCTTTTCTGCTGATATCCATTACTCTTGCAGTTGTCCTTTTTGTGATAGCACAGAAGAAAAGATGTCTGAAGTAATTGCAATTGTATTATCATATTTAAGCTCATTTTACCACAGCTTTCTGAACATCATCTTCCATTTTACTAAGGAAGTAAAGCTGAATAGGATTATTACAAGCTCTCTAGGCCAATCCATCACTGATACCTGTGGAGTTATGCCAAAAATTAATCTTATGCCTGAATTTAGTCATAAATGAAATATTTATTCAAATAATTAAATAATGTATTGTAAACACACTACTTTCAAAAGCAAATCACTTACAAGAAATCTGCTACTAAGATATTAGATTGCAAGGTTACCTGACAACTTTGCACAAATATGTGTTCCTGATGTGCAGCTATTTTAAAGAAGATTCATTAAATTAGGAATTCAGTTCAAACACAGGTATTGTACTGCATTTAATGAATGAGGTGGGAATAAAAGGGGAGAAACTGGGGTACCCATAAGACAACTATTCTGCACAAACAGAATTTTAAAACATGACAGAAGAGAAGACAGGACACACTATAAAATTCACATTAGAGGGCTTGTTTGTGCTTGTTTTAAAGAAAATAAAATACATATAACATGAATGCAAATTGTTACTTTATGAAAATGTAAAAGGAGCACAAGTATGTGTTTCTGTTATCTACTGTAAGTAACTCATAAGTTAAAGAGCTTATGAGTGTCCGGCCCCAGTGTGTGTAAGGCTGGTGTGGGGGTTTCACCTCAGCTGGACACCACTACCCACCAAAGCTGCTCTATCACTGCTGCCCTCCTCAGATGAACAGGGGAGAGAAAATAAAAAAAAGGCTTGTGGGTTGGGATAAGGACAGGGAGAGATCACTCATCAGTTACAGTCACGGGCACAAGAGACTCAACTTGAGGAAATTAGTTTAATTTATTCCAAAGCAAATCAGAGTGCGGCAATGAGAAAACCAAATCTTAAAAACACCGTCCTTCCACCCCTCTCTTCTTTCTGGGCTCAACTTTCCTCCTGATTGTCTCTATGTCTTCCCAACCAGTTGCACACGGGGACAAGGATTGTAGGCTGGGGTCAGTTCATCATATGTTGGTCTCCGATTCTCCTATCCCCTCAGAGGAAGGACTAATCACACTCCTTCTCTGCTCCAACATAGGGTCATTCCCACAGTAGTTCTTCCCAAACTGCTTCAGTGGAGGTCCTCTCAATGGGGCTGAAGTTCTTCATGAACTGCTGGAGCATGGGTCTCTCCCATAATTCAGGAACAGACTGCTCAAGTTCCTTGTGGGGTCAGAAGCCCTGCCAGCAAACCTGCTCCAGCATGGTCTCTTCTCTCCATGAGGTCACATGTCCTGCCAGAAGCCTGCTCCAGTGTGGGTTTCCCATGGGGTCACAGTCTCCTTCAGGCATCCACCTGCTCCAGTGTGAGAGTCCTCCACTGGATCTCCATGGGCTGCAGGGGCGCATCTTGACTTACCATGACCTGCACAGGGGCTGCAGGGGAATCTCTGCTCCAGTGCCTGGAGCACCTCCTGCCGCTCCTTTTTCACTGGCCTTGTTGTCTTTGGGTCTGTTCCTCTCACATATTCTCACTCCTCTCTTCTCTGACTGCAGTTGTTGTTGCACAGTAACTTTTTTCCCCTTCTTCTATATGTTATCATACTTATTGGTAGGGGCTTGGTCCTGACTACCATGGGCCTGTCTTGGGCCTTCCAGCAGGTTCTCACAGAAGGCACCTCTATAACCCTCCTGCTACCAAGACCTTGCCATGCCAACCCAATACAGACAGTTCTCTAAGAAAAGCTGGTATGTGATGATAAAATAGATACAATTTAAAAAGTGATAGGAAATTCCTAGATTTTTACTCAAATGTGGAAAATACCTAACACAAAGGGATAGATGGTCAGTTTTGCTGTATTAATTTTAGCTTGCAGACTCTGGAGAAAACATTCCTGACTTCTAATGGGTTTTTTTTTCCAATGCAATTTTTTTCCAAACATACATGCAAACTGGAACAGCACATTGGATGCAGACAGGATTGAATACAGCAGATAAGTGAAAAGAATGAATGTCAAAGTGAAAAGTACTAGATTGGTTAGCATAAATTTGGAGAGAATTAGAATAATCTACAATTTCCCTTAAAAGAAATGCAGAACTAAACCTTCCAGAATGTAATAATCCTAGCAGTAATGTACATTTACTTGATTTTTTAAATTGTGAGTGTTTTCAAAAATATCTTGAAACTCCTATTTGGCACATTTCTCTGCAGGAATGTGTTTCTTGTGAAATGGATGGCTACAAGTAACTGATTTTCAGAAAACAGACCCAGTAGGCAGGGATTCTGAACTAGGTCACAGAAAGAAAACTTTTTTTTCTGAGTGAAAATAAACATATTGTGAAGTGTTACTGGGCCTGTCTGGGACACATTCTGAAACACTGTACACCTTGTGTGTTAAAAGGAGTAAGGCTAAAAGATGTTTTTTCCCTTCTAACAAACAGAACTTGAGATGCAGTTAGGAAACTCTTGCAAATGCTTACAGAAGAAAGCAGAAAATACTAGTGGAGAAATATTAGCAGAGAAAAGTGAAACTAACCAGGTTTCACTCGTAAAATTTTTTCTTATTTTCTATCCTTAGTCTTTGGATAGATGCTTTAGTAAGTGAGGTGTGAATGGGAGCATATGCAAGTACAAAATCTGCTTTTTTCTTTTTCCCCCCCCAGAACGTATCTAGCAACAGTAGCTTTTCTGGAGAGGATATGTTGCTAGAGGGGTATCTAGGTGATCATCCTGAATCAAATTATTTAATTTTTCCTTTTCCTTTCTGCTATTGCGACCTTTCGTGATAGTTACAGCAGGCAGAGGTGAGAAGTAATAAAAATCAAGTGAGAGCATGATTTTTTGAATCCTCAGTGCTCCTTTTACGATACTGTTCCATCAAGACTTATTGTCCCAGCTGTAGTTAAAATAATTACAGAGCAATTACAGTCTAATGAGGAAGAATGGTGCAATCTACTCAAAATGAGTAAGAGAGAGAAAGTAGTATTCCTTGGGACTGATAAAGCCACCTTATGTGCCTGTCACCAACCTGGAAAGACAACAAGAAATCTAATGTGTTTGGCAGCTAAAAGCATCAGCCAGTGCTAAACATTTTCCATACACAGGCAAACAGATAGTTCCTGCTTCAAAGACCTGTCCTCAAAAACTGAAACACTGGTGCAGAGAATCTATATATCGAAAAAATGGTATTTACTTTTACATTTTCCTCTTTCATTTTATTTAAATCCAGAAAGTAGGCAGAGTAATAAGATTTTCAAAGGTTTTTTTAAATCCTTGTGATTTTATGACTTATATTTGCAAGGAAGGATTCTGAGCTTAGGAGGTGATCTCACATTGACCAGAAAGGAAAAAATGAAACAAGGAGGGTTGTCTGACTTCAGGAAGTCTTCACTTCATAAGTGCTGAATATCCTGTTGGAGATAGGATTATTGTTTGCCAGCTATTTGGTGTGTGTGCACACTGCCAGCTACAATGCAGTACTGAGATGCTTGACCGGGATCTCATCCGGGTAGAAGCACAGTTAAAGCTAAGGGCAGACTTCCCAAAGCTATATTGCAGCTCCTAGTGCAAATTTACTTTAGCCAGATAATGATTTTCGTTCACTTTCAGGAGTCATTATTCAATGCAGGTGACAATCTGTATCACCGTAGATGCAAACTGATATCTTGTAATTCAACTTGTAAGTCGTGCTTCTCACCTGCTTTGTGTAAGGGAAGATTTTCATGAAATACGGGGGTAGTCCCTTTTCTGCATGGACTCAACATTTTACAGCAGTTTTGCTCTCCAATTAGCATGTAGTTCAATTTCTAAATGTAGTAATAAAACTGTTAAATCTATGAGTTTCTGGATGAAGCCCAGGTTTGTAGAAATGGTAAAGCAATAAACCTTGTGAAGTTATGGTGATGCTACCGTTATGCACTGTATGCATAAATCCTGGCCTTCCCTCCTACCTCTTCCCTTCTGCTCTTCTGAAGTTTTTTATTCTGCTGTTCTTTGGATCATTATTTCTTATCTCTTGAATATAAATTGGCTTTTCATTCTTTTGTGGTTGCATTTTAACACACCTCCTGGACATCCAGCAGAGCAGAAGCAAAACCCAAGAACAAGAAACACTTAGAGCTGTAGATGTCTCAGTCACTTGCAGTCAAAAGTGACTGTGGTGCATTCTCAGCATTTTTATTTGTTCCTTTTAGAAATAGATCATGCAGGCACCCCAATAATTAAATCATTTACTTACAGGGAGTTACAGCAATTGGTAATGATCAAGATGTTGCACAATCAGCAGGCTGTACTCATTTGTTCTGCTGCTTAACATCACCACTGCGAGAGCAACATTGTTTATTATGGCTCACAGGCAGCAATCATTTTATGTAACATGAGGATTTTTTTCACTCAATTGCTTTCATGCTTTAGGCTGATGAGAATAATCATCATACAACAATTACTTGCACCTCTACAGATGATGCTGAAGAGTTCAGGTCATTGAATATACTGTATATAAATTTTTATTGGGGTGCATGTTGTCCTTTTGCACCTTTTATGGGAGAAGAATACAAATCTGGATCACTGTTTTCCTTTCCCCTGTGCTGAGAATTTTTATTGAAATCAAAAGACTAACAGTGTCCAGTAGCAGGACATCTTCAGTTCTACGAAAGAATTCAGAAGCTAAAGATGAGGTGAAGGATTAGGTATGCAACTGTGACTTACCAACGCGTTCAGAAATGAAAGAGCTAAATCCACTGGGCACTGACTTGGTTTGAGGACTTATTTATGAATAATTCAAGATCTACTAATTTTAATTATAGGCAGTTGAAAATACTCCAGCAATCTTTTCAGCAAATAGGTATGTTAAACACTATATGATTCCGTGCATTCACCTTTTGTTCTATTAGTAGCAGCTGACCATAAATACACATTGCATCTCAAAAGGTTTGCACCTCATGTCCAATTCAGTATTAAAAATAATGCTACGTGAGCTTGTAATTGATACTGTAAGCACTTTTGTGCTCAAAAAAGAGGCGAAGCATGTATGAGGTTGAGAAGTACTTAACTGAAACAATGAGGATTTGAGAGTAAGGGGGTCAAATTTATCATAATTTAGGTTAATAAAGAGGCAAATTTACACAGAAGCATTTTCATCCTGGAGAAGAGAATTTCAGGCTAGACTGTCTGCACAAATCCATTGATTCAATTTGCTCTAAGAATTGAAAATTATAAGACAGGTGAAATCCATGAAGGCAGATGTCTAGGATAAGGCAGTGAAAGATTTCACAGGGTATGCAAAAATACTTCATAGTTTAAGTATATTTTTTTGGCTTCAGTCCTTTCCCTAATTTCCTTCACATGGGTGCGAAAAAAGAAGAGATATTATCATCTGTAGATTTTAATACAAAGTGCATATCATTGCATGGCAAAGAAATTCAGGAATTAATATTTCTAGGTAATTGGACATCATGGAAGAAGATACAGAAATGACATTAAAAATTTAAGTCAAAACTGACTTCGCAGCAAAGCAGGAGCAGATGACAGAAAATGAAACCGGAAGCAGAGGTACAAATTAGACAATACATGGACTTGAAAGTATGATCAAGAGCTTTGCAAAATGAAAAAAATATAAGAGTCTACTCTAGTGTACTCTTTCTGTAGTGGCAATATTTTGAACACCTGGGATAACAACATCTGAGTCTCTCAGAAGAAGATTGGTGTGCAGGCCACTTTGTGGTGAGAGAAAAGCCACTTAGACAATGGAGAAGGTTAAGAAAATGATGATATTTAAGGGTAAAAGAAGGAAGAAATGGCCCAGGCTGACTTGACTGTATGGGAACAGCTGAGGACATAAATGACAGATATCAAATCAGGTCTTTTCTGCAGTGATAGCATTAAGACTTTGATAACCAAGACAACTTGCTTATCACAAAGGGATACATAGCCACAAGAAACTATAAAAAAGTGACAATAGTGCAATATAACTCAATTTCTTAAACTGTGGCATACTGAAAACTTGGGTTTTTTGGGCTGCATATATGAGCAATCTCTTAGTGCTACTGTGAAAAATTAGGTATTGTATATAAACCCCTTTTGCACATACTCACTAGCCCATTGCTGCCCAAACTGGTCTCTGTTTCTGATACCTCCTGATCTTGTGATGGCCACAGCTATCATGGCTAGGGCCTGTGAGTTCCTGTGCCACTTAATTTTAAATGAAAGATACTATGAAACATTAAAAACCTGAGGTTCTTTTTGCAACTCCTTCTTTGTGTCTGGGTCCACTTTTTCTAAAGTCTCAAAGATGAATAAGTCCAATCTTTCTGGTTTTATTACCTGTTCAGAGAGAAGAAATGTTCTGCTGTTCAGAGGACAACATTTTGGATTTTAAATACTGTGCTGAGTAGACAGTATTTAAGAGGGGCAAAGTGAGATTGAGAGAAAGAGAGAGACATCTATAATCACAGGAAGGGTACAAAGTGAAAATCCAGCAGCCCTATTCAGACTGAAGAATAGTGGACTTATTATCCATACAAGCATGAAATTATAAGTCCCCCAGTAAGTTTGGCCCTAACACTGACGGCATTCATGGCACCTGTTTGATGACATCATATTTTTTTCAGATTTCAGGTATCTCAGTTATTCTGTAGAGCCAGTCAGGTTTTTTTATACCCTTTTCTGCCACACCTGATTAGTCCTATTGAATGAGAGAAATAAATCCAGTCTTCTGCAATGCTAGGCTATTACCATTGTGTAGGAACGATAATCATCCATCACAGAAAATCCATATGAAGTTGATATTAGAGATTTTAAAACAATTTGGCAAGAAGACTGTGCAAGGCCATATGTTATTGTAATCCACCTGCTCCCAGCAGTCTCCTGTTCCTACAAAGACAGTCAATCACATAGAGGGAATAGAGAAGCTACTAAAGCTCTGTTGGTGACCAAGGACTAGAGAGTGACAGAATACTGCTTCTGAGCAGGGTAAATGTGGAATGCAACAGTTAACTTTAGAAAGAAGAAAGCATAGACATGCTACAAAGACAGAATATTTAAACTGTGTTTTCACTAAAACATATAAATAGCATAAGTGTCCAATCGACATCTTAGATGTGGAAAAAAAACCCCAAACCTAAAGCAAACCCTTCTGAAAACACCACACTTTAGGACGAGTCTGGCTGCAGGTTTCTTTGACAGTACAGTGATCACAGCCAACGCTGCATTAAATGAGGCACTGTGGTTTCTCCTCTTTCCTAAGTTTCTCAGCTGAAATAACTGAAAACTCAAGTGCTAGCACTGAAGAAGTGCTGTGAGGTAATGAAATACTCTAGCAACACTTCTATATTAATTCTTTAATTAATGAAATAATTATATTGTCTTGGTTTAATAAAGGAAGGTCATGTAGAGTATAAGAAGGCAATCACTGAAATGACAGCTGAGGTTTCTTTTGTAAACTAATGGCGGGTACTCATACATCAATGTTCACCATTTTAATTGACAACAAAACAAAACAACCCCTCAATAGAAAAGCCTTTATCTCTTCTAATAATTAAACTTGGATCAATTTTATAAGGAAATTGTGTATTTTACGAGGAAGAACCCCCCCTCCAAAAAAAAATGTAGCAAAACAAAAACCAAAAAGACCACCACCATCAGCAAAAAAAAATCAACCTTTATTTACCATACTAAATCATACATTGGAACATCAGTGAGGATCAACATCTACCTTCATTTACCAGGTGTACAGGAAATCCCTTCTTATTTGAAGCCTTTGAATTTGTACATGGATCTTTTTAGCTAAATATTTGAATGCAAAACCCATGTTAACTTGTTTTTAATATGCCAAATGGAATTTAAATTTTAAAGAAGGTAGGGACCATTGTGACCTTTTAATCAGACTTCTGTTCTATCCTCTGAATTCCAGCAAGACAAATTTCTTAACAGGTTTCATATCCCAAGAGAGGAAGTTAGGCTTTGCCACTTCCTGTCTTGCACTAGCTTGATATAGGTCTGATAAAGGTCAGAGCACAGTTATCATCAGAGCTGGACTAGGAATTAGCAGCAGAGAATTTACTGAATTATCTGAACCTCTTTTCAGGTTCAGGTTCTCTCAAACGACTACCAAATCGGGGTTAATCTTAAACTTTAGTGCAGGTAATTTTAAAATCCTGTCAGGTTTTAGTTTCATTACATATTGAAGTATTTAAGTAGTTTTATTTACAGTTTAATAGTGAGTAGGTAGTGCATAGATTTCGAGAGAGTGCACTAAAAGTTTTGAGCATGAACTTTTCCATTACAATTCTTGTTGCTTCATCAGTGTTTATGTTTTATACTGCTCAGGCTACACCCTCTTCTTTCACAAAACTAAAACATATGGGGTGTGAAACGCTTCTCTTATCTTCACTTTACAGGTCTTAGAATGGACACCAAGGTAAAACAAATGGTTCTTTCAAGGTCCTGAAGGAAGCCTGCTTTTGAGGCAAGAAATCTATCTTTTTGAAGTTTCAATACACTGTGATAATAAACAAGAACTCATTTTTATCATTATTCAAATGGTGTTCTTCTCTTATCATTATTACTTCTTCGGTTTTCTAGCGAAAAGACATGTTAAACAGCATTAATGTTTTAAAAGGGTTGGCATCTGTAAACTTGGAACTCGTCTTTTGCTTTGCCCCATTTGGAAAAAAAAACAACAAAAGCAAGAGATTAGTGAACTATGACCAGTGAATTTGTCCTGAGTGACTTTGTATTTCTCTTCTGATTTGCTCTTCAGAGAGATCTGTGTAACTGGACTGAAAGAGGTTTATGTGAGCTGGCAGGACTTCTTCATTACATGGGCTTTGAACTGGTGAATTTTACTGCAAAAATCTAAGAGCTCAAATTTGATCCAATAAATATTCTAAACAGGACATAAACTCAATTAGTTGTAAGTTTTCTAAGCTCCCAGATGAACCAACTGGGAAAACGCAAAGTGCTTTTCCATTTATTTATTTATTTGTTTATTTACTTATTTACTTGGGTAATCCTTGAAAAGCTTTTAAGCCACTTTAAGTCTCAGTGTTGAGACAATGTTCATTCATAACAAGACTGCAGTACAAGTGGAAATGGAACTTCTGACCACTACTGACTGAGAGCACCTATCCATTTTTCATTGATTGCAGAGTATTGCCATTTCCTGTTGGCCAGTGCTGATGACAGAAATGTTTCACAGTCTGTTGTTCAGAGCATGCACAATAGTGTGCTCAAACACTACAATAGCATGCAGCTAAAAAGATCTCAATGCTTTATTTACCATTACATCTATTCACAAGTACTTCTGATAATTAGAGAGAGCTATTCACATTATTTGCCAATTTGGTGAAAATGTATTCATATTTTTATGTCAACAGACCTTTGTGTGTTCTGAATTTTAAAACCAGGACTTTGTTCAAACACCTTAGAACCATATGTCTGTGGACTACAGTTGCAAAAGACATGGTTATTTAAAGTGTACCATGACATATGTTGTTTGTAATATTGCCTGTAAGTTCTCCTCAGTTCCTCAGAGGACAAGCAAGCAGCACCAAATACATATCTTCGGCAAAGCAAAGGAGTCTGTACTAAGTTTCCATCCAACAATGCAGCAGGACTGTGGCTAGAGAGGATTAAGATTTGATCAGATTTCAATCCTTATTCTAATGTAACTCTTACCTCCTTGAAGGTTCATAATACTGCTTTCTCAATTATGCTGGGTTTTTCTTATTGTCAAGGCAGACTGATTCTTTAAAAGTTAGATGGATTTCTGCACATCCTTAGCTGGCTAGTTTATACCTTCAGTGATGACATTTAATTATTTTGTATAGAAAATGGGAGGCAGTGTTCTGTAGCTGCAGGTCAGAAATAGTAGAGATAGAAGAGACTTCCAAGAGGAAAAAAAATGCATTCTTTACAGAATCACAGAGCTGGTAGGATTGGGAGGGTTCACTGGAGCTCATCTAGTCCAACCTTCCTGCTCAATCAGGGTCCTCTAGAGTACTTGGGATTGTGTCTAGACACTTTCTAAGTATGTCCGAAAAGGAGACTCCACAAGCTCTCTGGGCAATCTAATCTAGTGCATGGTCCCCTGCACAGTAAAGAAGTTCTTTCTCACGCTTGGGTAGAACTTTCTGTGCATCAGTTTCTGCTTGGTGCCTCTTGTCCTATTGCTTGGCACCACCAAGAAGGGCCTGCATCCCTCCTCTTGATACCCTCTCTTTAGACACTTGTATGAATGGATAAGGTCCCCTCTCAGTCTTCTCTTCTCCAGGCTGAACAGGCCCAGCCTTTCCTCATAAGAGAGATGCTCCCGTCCCCTCATCATCTTTGTTGCCCTCTGCTGCATGCACTTCAGGAGCTCCATGGCTTTCTTGAGGAGTCCAGAACTGGACACAGCACTCCATTCTATTTATTCCTTTAAGCATTTTTACTAATTCAGTTGTCTAACAAAACTTATTAATGCAGTCATTAATAGTAAGGATTTCTCTTGTTCTTTCAGACAGTACTTGATACATTAAGTAAAACAGTCTTAACGATTCTTCCTTAAAAACAAACAAACAAACAAACAAAAAACCAAACTAAACCATCACATTGCCATGTTTTCATAGCAAGATTTCAGGCAACTGTTTCAGTAAGATTCACATCCTACTCAAAGCAAAATTATTTCAGAAAAGTAAGGTTCTCACAGTCCTCTGGAAACATGCTTCCTTATGTTCTACTTTTTCCATCAGTTCCTGAGGCAAGTTAAAGCCCAGCAGTCTTTTGTAACCAAATAAACATCAACATACATATCCAAATTATGTTTATTGGCAGAGGATAGTGCTTCATTAAGTAGTATAGCTTCACTTTCATAGAGGCCAATACCAAATAAAACTCTAATCCACTACTAAAGAGTGGTTATTTAACCCATTTAGTGGTTATTTCTGCACTTTTAAAAATTCCTTCTTTTTGAGTTAGCCTGAAACAAATAGGAAACTTTTAAGCTAACTCTGACATATGTCCTGATTATACACTTGGAAAAAACACTTCCCAGGATACGTGTAACAATATGTTTTCAGATCTGTGTACATGAATACACCACCTGGAGACCTGCACAATTGCAACTTCTCTACAGCAAGTTAGCAGCTGGGACCTCCAGCTCTAAACCAAAACCTGGAAGGAGCTAGCTTTTAGTGAAAAGATGCATGGAATGGCAGGTGCATGCTTAAAGTGCTCAGAAAGGCAGAAGATAGGAAAAGCTACCAGACAACAACAGCTAATTTAAAAAAATATTCTCAAGTTATTTCTTAAGTAATTGCCCAATTTTTGCTTTTCGATACTATCTGAAAGATTGAAGTGTTTATCTGGAAATTGCTTGGTAGCTACAAAAGGCAAAGGACACATCCAAGGAAGATGTGTGTGCTTTTATAGAAAGGCACAGGTAAGATTTCATAATGTCATATGGAGTAGTGAGAACTGTATCTTTTTAATCATATAAAGGCATTTTAAAACTATCTTTCTGTATTGTACAAGGCACTTCTTTCCTTTTCTATTACAACATGTTCCAACTAATCTCCAGTTTAACAAACACTACGTTCGTAGTGTTTGCATACATGTTGAATTTGCATGTGTATGTAGTTGGATTTTATTCAATCTTCCTCTAAAAGAAAAGCATGGTGTATGTGATAGGTTAGTGTGAGGTGAAAGATTAACATTTCCTTAAAATATGCAAGTATTGTACTTGAGATATTAAAAATTTGACCTCTATATTCTTTTTTTTGTGGTTATATGTTTTAAAATTCAACCTTGAATTTCATAATAATGAAAATATTTCTACCAGATAACTGCAGAACCAAGAAGAAAAATGCTATTTAGAGTGTGTGAGGATACATTTCACAATAAAGATGAATGGATAATGGCTGAGATATACAATGGCAAATTAGATGTGGGTGCATTTGTGTGTGTCTTCAGGGGCAATTTTGTGCCTGGCTGGAAAAATATTACAAAAACACATGATTTTTGTCTCCTCCTGATGAGATTTTGGAGCTTGTCTGGGCATCTCTGAGACTACCAGACTACAATGTAAACTTTTTCTTCACAGTCTCCCATGACATTTGTAGAGTGAGCGAGTTGTCCCACACTGTTCTGTCTTCTCCACTGAACAAATATTTGATGTGTAGCACACGAGCAGAGTATGGAAAACTTTCGGGATTTCAGTTTTGTCCTATGAGCAAATCATATGCTGACTTCCAACCACACTTAGTAATGACCTTGAGTGAAATCAGGTCCTAACTGGCAAAGTCATATACTGCAGTGGTACATATGTGCATAAGTACTTTTGTGTTTAATAGAAACATTTACTGAATTCGTCAGAATAACATAATAGGAAAAGTCATGGTTTCCCGTCTGGTAAGAAAATTAGTATTAAATGTATAATCTA
The DNA here is from genome assembly GCA_018881555.1 of Amblyornis subalaris. Taxonomy (NCBI): domain Eukaryota; kingdom Metazoa; phylum Chordata; class Aves; order Passeriformes; family Ptilonorhynchidae; genus Amblyornis; species Amblyornis subalaris. Next base: position 1,717,898 of record JACAXG010000116.1, on the reverse strand, counting down.
AGGGGAGCCTGTAATCAATAGTGTCAGCCAGAAAAAAGACCCAAAAAGACCCCAAAAAATACAATAGAAAAAGTGCACTGGGGAATCAGTGCTGGTTATTCTTTCATTTTCTTTTGAAGTTGTCATAGCTGTAGAGACCTTGGTGACCAGTAAAAACTGCCTTAAAAAAATCTAATTTTTAATTAAGAAAATAGAGGAGTTGTAATGACATCCAACTTTGAGGTTGCAGATTGTTGAGGTTATTATCCATGGACTTCTCTACTAAGAAACAGGGAGGATATACAATTTTTTTCTTTGTTTTCCTGCTTTTCCACCTTCTGATAATTTTTAATTTAGCTATAAAATGTGGAAAGGAGCAAAACCAACCAACAGATCAAAGAGATAAGCCTGGTTGAAAAGATGCCGGAGAAGTCCGGGAGCAATTTGCTGCTCATTAGGAAAGATCTTCATAAAGATCAAATAATAACACTGGAAATCCAAAGGGCAGCATGGTATATCAGTGTTGAACTTTGAGCTAAAGAGTTGATTTTAGTGTACTAATAAAGCTCCACCACATGACATCTAATCTCCTCTAAAACAATCCACCCTCTCACTTTGCAGTCTGCAAAATCGCTTTGAGGAGCCATATGCTGCTGTTTCTCTTCCAGCAGGTTATTTCCAGTGTGTGAAAGCAACTCTGGGTCAGAGGCTTAGCCTCTATGTACCAGTCTCCATTCACAGAGCTGCTCCTGCTACAGAATGGAGCCTATAACTTGGCCTCTCTTAATTACTAGGCAATTATTATTCAACCTTCTCCTAAAGAAAAAATAGCATGCCTATCAGGATTATTATTGTTATTATTATCATACCTTTATTAACCCTATTAGCCCACTGTACTTGTTATTTGCCATCGGTGTTCTCCTTTTCTGTTAATCAATGCTGAGACAAGATTACTGCTACAACTGAGTCCAATTCAGTATAGATCAACTATGATAGATAGCTGTTAGGTCAGTTGGGTCTGGGGTGACCACAAGCAAGATTCACTTTTGACTAATGCAACTCTAGAATGAAGCAAAATGGGAAGACACATTCCCAGTAATGCGGTTGGGTAGTGCAAACCACAGTGGTGCTAACAGATACCGCTGAGGACTGAATTCAGATCATATCCACCTTTTCTCAGCCATGCTCTGCAGCTGTTCACAAAACACTGTCATATGCATCAAAACTAGTGAGTGCTAGTGACTAAATAAAAAGTGATTTTATGTGATAGAGCTGAATATGGTTGAAAGGAGCAGAGGCCACTGAAAGTTACACTTAGAGAAGAGTCCTGGGGAAGGTACTGCATATCCTGCAATTATACCACAACTGCAGCTCTACCGACTAGCAGACAGATGCCTAGCAGACAGCCAAAACTTTTTTCCTAATTGATGCCTGTATTTATCTCTCCCCTTCCCCGTTTTCCTTCTTTTTCAGCCCTTATGTAAGTTCTCTGCAAGATTCCCCCAGGGGAGACTTTATGACAGCAGCTATGGAAGTCTATTTTCACATGGGCCTCTCCTGAGTCACAGGATCTGCTGGACACTGCCATTTTTCTTTAACAGGTCTAAAATTTTTAAGTCTTTCAAAAGTGGGCAGAATCTCATAAACCTTGACTGTTCACTCTGCTTATGACTGAGGTAAGACGGTGGGAGGTCTTCTCCTATTTAATGCTGAAAACACACCTGAATAACAGGAGAATCAAACTATCTCCAGAAGCCCGTGTTGCTGCGCAAACTTGTAGGCATTTAGACTCGCTGCTGCTCCTTTGTGCCTCATGAAAAATCAACCATGTTCTTAAGCTGCAATTCTTCATGTCATCCTTGTCTCCAAGGCATTGTGGCTTACATACTAGAAATAGTGAAATACATTTTACCCACTTTAAAATTTCAAGAATATGGTCTTTAAAATCAAACATCTCCAAACACTAATGTTTTGGTTAATTGAACCTCTCAGACATGTAGTCCCTTAGGTCTCCTGTGCTAAAAGTTCAGAAAAATTCACCATGCTGTGAATGCATTATTCCTTAAAAACACCAGAACAAAAACAAAGACACTTTTGTTATGAACTTGCTGTCATGTTTCATCTAATAATACTTTCCCCATTCATGCTTTTGTGATGCCAGGTTGCTTCTGAATTAATTCGTTTCAAACTCTAAGGTGCCGTTACTATATCTAAGAGATATTTCTTGGTAGGGAAAATGACTTGTTCTATAATTTCTTAAAGTTAATTTGATTCGTAATCTAATATATACACACACCCTCAACACACAGATAGACATGTACTTGTACAAGTCTACTTCACATTCAATGTTTTATAAAAGCCAAATCCAACCTGGAACATTTTGAAGGAGAAATATACACGCATTTTAACACCCAAACCCTCACTTCATTTAAAGAAGAAATCAAGATTGCAAAGAGAAACACTGAAAAGTTGGGAAATATCAGACTACAGGTCACCAAAGTACCTCCTCCATTTTAGGTATGTGTTATGACAGCCTTTAAGTACATGATGCTTTTTACCACAAAGAATGTTGGCCACTCAGTAAACAAGAAGAAAATGCTTCCTTTAAGGCCATCTGTTCTACGTTTTGCCTTGACTTTAACTGTGTGGTGTTCTTGGCTCTGCTCATAACCAAGTATTGCTTCCATTATAATCCCTGCAAATGTTAGAACTTACTTCTGATATGAATTTTGCTTTGCACTTTTCCCATAGTTCTCTCATAACTTATGTAAAACATGAAAAGGTTTTTATTTTGCCTTCAGCATACTTTAGCATGCTTTAGCATAGAGGGTTTCTTTATACTTTATGCTGTGGAAGGAGATAGCATAAATAATCATAAATCTCTTGCCCTTGTCTGGTGCTGTGAATTAACTCAAAATTTGTGTTTGGAAACTGTATCAGCTGTTACAAATTACTATTTCTAATAGACCTGGGAGGGGTTTTGAGAGAGTGAGGGAGGGTGATGATAGTGAAGATGTGAAAGAACTGAGAGGCTTAAGACCAGAGTAAATGAAAAAATATTTGTCACGTAACCAGAGAATTTAAAGCAGATCTGTTTTCCAGTTCTCTTCCAGGTATGAGACTAATCTGAGAGCACTGAATGCCAAATCAAGGCTGAAGCATCCTTGTAAAACTTATCTGAGAGTCTTAATTCATGTTTCTCAAGATTAATTACTGTTATCAAATCCAGCCAGTTAACGTGATTCATTTATAATTTCCAATAATTTTAAGATGTCAGAACTTTTCATCACAGTAATTTTTCAAACCAGCAAACAGCTTCTAGGAAGTTCATCCTCTGCATCTTTTCACATAAAGACTGTACCATTTATTTTTCTCTGCCTTTCTGTGACTAATTTGAAGTGACCTAGTTTTACCTCTTCTCTGAGATAGTTCAGAAAGAAAGAGGAGAAATGTGTTTCCTTTTCTCGGGGGCACTTGGATATTGGACTCTGGCTTTTATTGTGGATTGTAATCTCTCTACAACACTTTGTTCTCTTGAATGGTAATAATTGATTCTGAAGAGAGTAGAGAGTAATTCATGCTGGGTTGCTGTTTATGATTTTTAACCTCCAAAGTAGTATTTAGCAGTAGCACTTTGGCAGTATTACAGTCTTTCCAGAGGATTTAAACTGAAATCAGAGGATGAGATCAAAGGATACAAAAGCCATGAAAATGGGATTTCTATCTCTTCAAGCCTACTTCTCCATCTACCTGGCAGGTGGGTGAGGAGTGCAGTGACACCACAGGTAAACTGGGATCCCACCAAGACTGCTCCTCCAATTTTCTATAGCATGGAGAATGTATTTCCTAAACTGCAGAAAAATCACAATAAATGAAGAGACCCTATGACACACTCTGAAATTTTTGCAGGTCCATGCACATTTCCACTGTGTCTATGGACATCTTAATCGTAAAAGTGAAATAAACTTTAAAAGATGTAAAAAAAAGTGTGGGGAAAGAGAACAAATTAAATCATTAATTTTTAAAAGCTGTAAAAGAACAGAACACTTTGAATGATAACAAGTGCACTTTGCAAGCGCAGGGAAGAATTACATGAGCAGTACTTTGCCTTTTGAGACTATGAACAGGGCTAATAAAGAGCAGGCTCATTTGTCAGGAAACAGCAGCAAATCAATTGTATGAGATCACTCAAACAGCTGCTCCCTTGCTATGTGTAGGACCAGGCAGCTGGTAGTTCACTAGCTAAGCCCTGCTTGCTGGCAATATTTGTAAGGCTCATTTCCCCAAGCCTGGGAAATCCCTTCCCCAAACACACAGCCAGGATGCTGTTTCTGCTTTCCTTCTCATGAGAGTCCTGTCATGAAACAGCCTCAGTTTGAATCATGCTGTGGGAGAGGGCACAGCTCTCACAACCTCTTCGTTTTCATAAAAGGACTCAAGGGTGACCTTGGCTGTCATTCCTCACATTCCCTCTAAGAATGCGAAGAATCATAACAATGCACATCAAACTCTTGCAAGAAGGAAGTCAGTACAACCTGGCTACAAAATGGAGGAACTACATAAAATGATTGCAAACAGGAGTAGCTGAACACTCAGATGAATCTGCATCCTTGAGATAACAAAATGGGGCATTACTGACAATGAGAAACTGCACTAATCTAACCGTGAGATACTGAACACACTGACCAGCAGGTCTAAGTCTGTCCTGCTGAGCCTGACAATACTGCCTCGAAAATAATGTCATGTTTGTCTAAGAGATGGAAGTAGCATCCATTCACAAATTTGAAAAACAAAAATCAAAACCACACCAAAATCCTTCAACACCCAAGGTATTCATGAAGGAGGACAGTTACAAACAAAATCAGTGGTCGGGCTTGTCTGCTTCTACTTCCCACTCTCTGTGGTACAACTGACCAGCTTTGTGGGGAGCAACTGAACAAGGCAGAGACTGGTAGTTCTGCAGTACATAAATGGTACAAATGGAAATAGCTTCTATGGTGTTGTAAATATTCAGCTAAGATAGACTTGTGGTTCAAGATACGGACAGAGATTAAAGTAAGGGTACACATCCTCATTCAGCACTTCCTACTAGACCTCAAAGGTATTCACTTTCCTTTCTTCTTCAGCACTCCAGCGCTTTTTACCTACAACCTTTAATTTGTATACTGTATGTTTCGAGAGCAAGCAGTCTGGAGGAGTTGCCTGTTATGTGCACTGTGCCGTACTGGAGACAAGTAATTTGGATTGGGCCCTATATCTGGCGAAGGATTACAAATAACAATATTTTAATGAAAAAAATATTTTCAATACTTGAAAGATTAACACTGTATCGCATGTGGAAAATGTACTGTGGAATATCCAGCCTGTCTCACTGATTCATTTATTATTATAGCAGTAAAGGTTTCATGGTTTTTGAGGTTTCACAAATATTAGTGATTTCAAAGCACATGTTTTTTTCCTGTAATTCACCTTTGGGGTACAATTAAAAAATTATGGTGTTGTTCGAATTTACGTTTTTTTTTTTTCCCTAGGTAAAAGAGAGCAACTTACCACACAAAAAAGATCAATGCTAAAAAGGTCAGCCTGACACAAATTGATTATGCTACTTATAAAATATTTTGTACTTTTTATTTTAAATTGTTTCTCATCTACTTCTTCTTACTGCATTAAAAAATTTCTAGAATGACCAGGCTCTCACAGGAATTTCATACTTTTCTGTGAGCAGAAAGAATATGTATACTGGTTTTAATTTTGGAAACTGTAAAGCCTGAATAAACCAATTCAAAGTACAGATTCTGAATTTAAATTGCATTTTTTTTGATTTCTTGCTCTAACTCTTTGCAGATAATTTCAGCTTTATCAGGTAAAGAGTGTCACTTAAATTGCAACCTCCTTAAGCTTCCTGAGGAATTTCAAGTTGTCACAGAGGATCCATTCTCCACAAATTTAACGTTGTAAAGGAGACCTCACCAGTGGGTATTACTCATAAACATCCTTTTACAAATAAATAATTATTTTTATAAGTGCTATAATTAAATACTGAAAAAACCCAGTATTTTTGAGGAATAAAACAATAGGATTGTAAAATCTGTTTTGTTTTTTTCTTTGTGTAAATGATGGGTTGACCTTAGCTGGATGCCAGGTGCCCACCAAGCCTGTCTATCACTCCTTCTTCTCAGCTGCACAGGAAAGACAGAATAAGATGGAAAACAATTTGTAGGTTGATATAAGGCAGTTTACTAAAGCAAAAGTGAAAGGTTACGCATGCACAAGCAAAGTGAAGAACAAAAGATTTTATTCTCTACTTCCCATCAGCAAGCACATGCAGCAGTTGCTCTTGAAGACAAACCTTGTAAATAATGAATGTCCTCCCTTACTCATCCTTTTCTAAGCTTTTATATCTGAGCTGGAACATCCCTTGAGTCAGTTTGGGTCAGCTGGCCTAGTTGTGTCCCCTCCCAGGACCTTGCCCACCTCCAGCTAGTGATGGGGGTGGAATGTTGGACGGACAGCGCTGATGCTGTGCCAGCACGGCTCAGCAGTAGCCAAGACACTGGTGTGTTATCAACACCTTTCCAGCTAACAGTGCAGCTCACAGGAGCATTGTGAGGGCTGCTGCGGGGAAATGAACTCCAGCTCAGCCCCACCCAATATAGTGTACCATCATTTGCAGCTTTGTCTTTTTTAAACTTTTCTTGTTGGACTGTTTTTCTTCTGTATGCACTTACCAACACAGAGTATCTTCAGGCTGGATCTTCAAATAGATCATTGATATTCCTTACAAATTTTATCTCTTGTATCAGAGTTCTGTGTAAAATGTAGCCCCTTCTGTGAAAACCTCTTTAAATAAAAAACCTTCTGTCAAAATTTTCAGAAAAATTTAAAATGTTTCCACCATCTTTTGGATGATAGCAGGAGCCCTAATAATTCATGAGGCTTTTTCTCACTTACAGTTTGTATGCTGCCATTGCGCAGTGCAAAGAAGACAGAAGACATTTCCCAGATGAGAGAGGTGCCTTGTGAAATGTGAGTAGATCAACACCATGATTTCTCATACTGGAGTGAAGCTGGAAGATAAAGAGTCTGTGCGTAGCTTCAATCCTGCAAGTAATGCAGGCACAAGAGCACACAGCTCCGTATGGACTAATTAACTTTAGGGCTGCCTATAATGCCTATCATACACTGCAGGATGCAGTTTGTGTGTAATTTTGGATTCTGCCTGGTGTCTGGTGGTTTAGTAGAAAAATCACACAGAAAGACAAATGGAGTGGGGACAAAAACACCAGTTCCACTAGAATTTCATAACATACAAATTGCAACACCACGAGCCTTGACTCAGCAAATCGAGGTGCAGTTAGCATTGATCAATTGTCAAGACAGACTTTTTTTCTTCATGAACTTCTCAGTGAGGGAAGACTTCATTTAATGCTTCACTGATTAAAGGTGGCTGTGTTTACAAACAATAATGTGCCTAAGCACATCAGACCTCACACAAAGTTTTTAATGGATCTGTTGTAAAAATAGCTTCTGCACCCTTCAAAATTAAATACATTTGTAACTCAAGCTACATCCAGAGTGGAAAGAGGTCTCTTAGAAAGACTGTTCTATACACATTAAATATGGAAACACATGGATTCGGTTCAAATATTGAAACAAATTTAGTTAAAGACTGCAGGTCTTTAACTAGCTTCTCACTGAGAACCCACATGGTCCAAATATTCACCCTTTCATCTCAGAAATGTATTAAACCTCACAGAGCAGCCTTTAAATTGTTACTTTTCTCTATTTTTCCTGAGCCATTTGTGAGCCTCTGTGCAAAGTTCCAAGAAACTGTCTTTCTCCATCCCTGTCTTCTGACCCTACATTTGCTGCACTTATACAAGGCAAATTTGCTAAGGTGATTCTTTCTCAGAAAAAACACTCAGCACTAAAAGAAGGAAAGAAAAAATCAAATAATAAAAGGTCAGATCACTGAGAGGGCAGTAGCAGTAGCAGCAATGAAAAGAAATTGTAAAAGACGTAATCATCTTACCATTCATTTTTGCTTCCTGCTGCCCTCAGTGGTTTCTGAAGTGGACAGCAGTTAAGTGACAGCTTTCCTGTCTTCTAAGTGCCTTTGGCTACAGGCACAGGCATTGTCACAAATGCTGCACATTTAACCTTATTCAGAAAACTACCTTTGTAGGAAATAAGCGTAAGTGAAAAGCAATTGAGATTTCCAGAGACTTATGAGATCCCCTACGGGCAGCTGCAAGGCAGACCTATGATGGGGAACAATGACACACCAGTCTGGATTGTTCTTGGTATTGTAAACCTAGGAAGTGAGGGGTAGAAGACCTCACCGGCTTTGAACAATATACTTGCATCACCTTCAGCAGAGATGGTGAAAAGTTTAAGTAGTCTTGCTTTCTATGAAGATTTGGGCACTATCTCATCAGTTTAATTAATCACTGGGGAAAATGCTACAACACTGCTCAAATTACAAAGTAATGGGTCTATCAGGCACAATTAGACCTCGGCTGAAACACTGTAGTTTGCTTGAAAACTATTCAAGTAAACAATTGTGGGTCCTGCATGGGGCTCCTCTTCTAATTAATCCACAGAGAACTGAAGTATTTGCTTTTCCTCAGCAAGGCATTTCCTAATGTGTGAAAGTGTTTCACTCGTGCTTCAAGGCCTGTTGGTAATGCAAGGAAGGTTTAGGTATCCATTCTGTTGCTACAGCACCTCTTAGAAATGCATGCCAAACTGCTGTGTCATTACATCATTCCCAAGGGTGCCACATGTGACATGATGTAATAGCATCAGGGAGAAAGAAGTGCTCACGGTGACATAATGCTCCATAAAGCATGTCTTTGGTGACAAGAGAATTTACAGGAAAGGTTACCCAGCTACTCCACTGGGGATGGCTGGTGACAGCAAATTACATTCAAGTTCTGTGATTTTTTGGTAATAGCATGTACCTAAAAAGAGAAGAATGTCTATTTGTTCGGATTCACTAACAGATGCATAACTTTAATCTAATATAAATATTTAGGTGTCTGACCTCAACTTTTGAACAAAAAAAAGAGCTAACTAATTCTGTTAATGGCATTCAGCTCACTGGTGGGGTGGAAAGCACACTTGAATACAAAATATGTAGGGGAACTATCGTATGCAACACACAACCAGATCAGCCTCAATGGAAGAAGAAAGTTTTGGTGCTTTTACCAGGGTACAAAAATCAGAATCATAGAATTGTTATGATTGAAAAAGACCTTTAAGATCACCAAGTCTAGTCATTGGTAGTTGGTGACTTCTGTTCTTATTCTCATTCTTTCTCTTCAGTTTCCACTGAACATTTCAATCATGTTAATCTGAACATTTAATCAAAAATGAGCAATTTTTCATTCCCATTTTGTACATGTGCAAGTGAATGCAGTAGAGATATGTCTATTTAAACATCCAGAGCAGCTCAGTTCCAGAAAAATAGAAAAGCAAATTATGACTCCTTTCAGCAAGAACTAGACATAAATGGTGCTTCTCTCCTCATTCACAAATCAACGAAGTGCATGTTTCTCTAACTGCGTGTTCTCATACTGAAGTTAAGTTTCTGGGATGATGCAGAAGAGCTTGAGACCCATGACCAGCAGGGGAGAAGTTCATCCATGTCACAGAATTATCTGCTTCTTGTCCACTGTCAAATGTGCCTACATATATGTTGCTTTCTAAATGGACATTATGCATCTGAGTAGACTGAGTATGCATCTGAGTAGACTGAGTTTACATCTGAGTTACTGAATGTCACAAGGAATTTTTATGGATAGGTTGATACTGTGAGGGAAAAGTAAGGGAAAGTTTTATCTAGGTCAATGTCCATTTAACTCTTGACATGAACAGCCACTTCACTCAGCTGTCATAGCTAAGAGAATACCTCAAAAACTCAAAAAAACCATTCAAAAATATCCCTCTCCAAAAATTAAGGACTCTACTGCAGAGAAGGTGCTGAACACAGGAAGGACCCCATCTGAGATCCAGACCATAGCTATAGTTGGTGTGTGACTTACCCTTGTCAGCAGCCTGACTTTGTAGCCTGCTGGGTGAATATGACAAGGGAATATGCTGTTGCATATTCAGACAGAGTATTTGTTAAAAAGGAAAAAACCCTCACCCTAATGCATTAAGATCCTGACATGCAATAATGTTCACATAGAAATGTAATGTGCTGAGCAAGATATCCATCTTTCCTGTCTGGTGGCAGTGAAAGTCTCCGTGGCAAGTATTCTCATAGAGATATCTTCAACCAGATGAAGAAGTCCTCCTCAAAGTTCAGTCCTGCACAGTTCTTACAACCCAGCTGACTTGGTCCTACAAAACCACCCCAGCAGGAACATTTTAATTTTTAATGATCTCTGTTGACATGAAGGACTATTCTACATGACCACTTCTGAAGGGTTTCTATTGGCCGTTTATAAATATCTGATTTGTTCACTGCTGTAGCAGGAATAGCCTAGGCAAATTTTTGGTTCATACCACCTAGGAAGTTAACCTAACAAGTTTAAGCATACAACAGCAGAGACCACAGCATCTTCCCTGGGGAAAATCTGGAGAAAATTCCCACCTGAAGGGCTCCTGTACCAATCAATCAAGGACTTCACTGTGAAAGTTTAGTCACCCAGTTGCAAATGTGTCCATCACCTCCCACCAAGCCATTGTCCCATGTCTCTTGAGAGCTGGCTGTGACCTGATCCTCTTATCCCCAAATTAATGAATCTACTGCAATGTGTGTTTGCACAGGAACCACCCTAGAACCCCACAGTTATAACTAATGGACAAACCTGATTTTCATACTTCTAAATTGCTTGTAACTGAAGCCCTGTAATGATTGCCACAATCTTAAAGTGAACCAAAGCAAATCAACTCACAGTTTCATTGTCATGTTTCCAAGCACTGCTACTACGGTTATGTATAGGTGTTTATTTTGTTTTTGTTTTGACTTGATATTTCACACCCCTGCTAAAACTTTTCCAGCTTTACCAGCATTTAAAGTCATCTAAGGCTATCCTGGAAAATAGAGATTGTCTCATTTGCCAAAGAATAAAAACTTTCAGATGGTTTTTGATTTCTTTCAAGGTCGTAGATACCCCAATGGGCCAAGATTTCCTCAAGCTACTGCAGTGCTCTCTTTCACACTTACAAAATCATAATTCTGGGGTGGTAAAGATGAAAATACTGAGACAAAGTTCTCTCTCCTTTGGTCCTCAGAGTCTGGGCATGAAACTTATGTGAAACTTACTAACTGCTACCTCAATGGTAAAACCAGTAAAACCTGCACTGGCTTGTCAAGGCTGTATCCCACTCACAGGATGCCCCAACATCTCACATACTGCTTGTACAGACACAGTGCTTCTAGTGTCATAGAATTATAAAATCAGAGAGTACCTGGAGTTGGAAGGCAGTACAAGTCCAACTCCTGGCCCTGCATAGGACACCCTGAGAGTCACACCGTGTGCCTGAGAGCATTGTTGAAACACTTCTTGAACTCTGTCAATCTTGATGGTGTGACCGCTTTCCTGGGGACCCTGTTACAGTGCCCAACCATGCTCTAGGTTGGGAAGAAGTTTCTGAATTCTGAAGAAGGTTTTGAAGCTATAAAATACTTTTATAGCTTTCTTTTTGCCTCAGAAATAATAATTTTGTATATAGAAGAAATTATTTTCTACCAAAATCATAGAATTATAGAATTACAAAATTACTTGGGTTGAAAAGGACCTTAAAGATCATCTATTTCCAATCCCTCTGCCATGGACAGGAATTCCGCACACTAGATCAGGTTGCTTAGGGCCATATCCAAGCTGGCCTTAACACTGAGCGGGTTGGGGTATCCACAGCTTCTCTGGGCAACCTATGTCAGTACCTCACTATCCTCTGGATAAAGAATTTCTTCCTAACATCTAATATAATCTCTTCTCTTTTAGTTTAAAATCATTACCCTTTGTCCTATCTCTTCATGCTCTTGTAAAAAGCCACTCTACCTCTTTTCTATAAACTCACTTTAAGTACTGAAAGGATGTAATGAAGCCTCCTTGAAGCCTTCTCTTATCTAGACTGAACAATTCCAGCTTTCTTAGGCTGTCTTCACAGAAGAGACATTCCAGTACTCTGATCTTCTCTATGGCTCTCCTCTGAACCTGTTCCAACTGGTCCACATCTTTGTACCGCAGATCCCAGACACAGATGCAGTATTCCAGGTGGGGTCTCACAAGGGCAGAGTTGAGGGGGAGAAGATAAAAATTATGATTGCGCATTTTTATCTATGATGATACACTAACATTCAGTTTGATAGGCTTTTTATAATTCCAGAAATTCTCAGACTGCATTCAGACTAATAATGACATCAGACCTATGAATTTATTTGCTCCTACTGAATTCCTTAAATTGATTGGCTGTGCCAGTAAAGTACAGTATAATTTCCTGCTGTTCTGCTTCAGTAGTACCTTAGATTGCCCTGTATAGCTCAGCTTTCAAAAGCGATCAAGAGTAAAACTGAATTTTCTTGGATTGATTATAATCAATGGCAAATTATAGCATATAGCATCTTAAATTCTCATCGACATACATATTCAATTTTTTAATTTTGCAAATTCTTCCTTAATCAGAGCAAGCTACAGATGTTGGGCTGAAAGTGACAAAGCTATCATTACTGCAGCGATTTTGTAAGGTACATGATTTAAGCTGGTGTGCTTAGTCCAGGTACTGCTGAATCCCGCTGGGCAATTTTGGAAGAAAGGACTGAAACTTGACAGATAGAGCTAAGCCCTGACAGCTCAAGGGCCTATCATTCAAGAAAAGGAGCAGGCTGCTTCTTCTCTGGTAAGAGGACTTTTGGTGTAACTGTTGTTAATCCAGCAGACTGCACCAAATGCAGACAAAAAGAAGTTCTTGAAAGAAAAAAAAAAAATCCTCTTTGTGCACTCAACACTTCTCAATAAAGAACGTATTTATTTTTTTGTGTTTGCCTGGCACTCTTTGCAACAGCACTGACTATATTGTGCTGTGATATCTTATAACAAGGCCAGCCAGGGAATATTTCTTGGCAGTATTTCTCCCTCCCTCCCCGAAGTTCTCTCATGCATGGCATTCTCTTGAGCTTTAAGCCAGAAATAAGGTTTGGAGAGCAGTAAGCCTGAGATATAACCATCTGTGTATCATAAACATCCCCATACTATGTTCTTTGTGTGTGAAAACAAAAGTCGCTCCCCCTGCTTAGCCTCCCCTCCATGTTTTAAAAGGAGACTAATGGTATCTGAGAGACAAAATCCCTTAGTTTTTTATTGACAAGATTTCTTACCCCTTGCAGCTGCATCTGTCTTCCCTAGAGAAGTGGTCTTGAAAATCTCCCATCTTCAGACCTGCTTTTGAGGACCCGTTCTTGCAATTCCTTGTATCCTCGAGATGTTTGTCCCCAGTGTCAGACAGCACGCTATTGATACTTCCAGAGTGTTAATGTGTTATTCGTATTTCTCTGAGTTCATCAGTGTCTCAGCTTGTTATTCTCACTGTTCCCCAGAATAATAGAGCTTAGTGAGGCAATTTGTGCTCAACTTCTGCAGCGTGTGCAAGTAACATATTCTATTCAAATTTATTATAGGAAAAATAGAGACTGCGTCTAATCACCTTTCCCCAGAGATTTAAAGCAGAATAACATTCTGTCTAAGTGTACTCACTTAACTGTTTTTTAAATAATACTTTTTAATGTAGAATTGCTTAGGTGCTCCCTTCAAAGGAGCACTTTTCCCTCCACATTTTGGCTTTAACTCCTGATGGAGACTCACTTGTGATCGTGTCTCACCAGTGTAAATATGGAATAATGCCTCTTATGTCAACAGAGTCACAATGGAATGAGAAAGGAGATAGACAGACAAGCCCCTTTTGTGTGATATGCAAAGCTGCTTTTATCTACACCTTGATGATATCATAGTGATGCCTGCTTGTACACTGACATAGTTCAACACAGGACTGATTTTTCACAGACAAGATAGTTGATTTAAAGAATTAAAGGAATATAATGAAGTATTTTCCAGGGCAGGCTGCCTCAGCACAACCCAAACCAAATGCTCCAGTTGTGCCTGATTTCAGTACACAGAAGCAATGAGTTTCCTACTGCTGTATTTTCTGTTCAGCACAGTGTGCAGACCTGCACTCATCCTCTTATGCATATACGCGACCAAGTATTGTGAGGCATGAACAGAATACAAAATTTTATATTGCAAGTTGTTCAGCCTTCACTTTCTGCTAGACAGCATCTCAAGTACGAAAAAATGTGCATCAAAATATATTATTTAGGGATATTTTCATTTTTACAGTTCATGTAGCAGGAAACAAACAAATATTTAAAACAACATCATAAACAGACTTATTTCTGAATTATCGATAATACCTAAATGTTCCAGGTTCTTTAAGTGTGCCCTGTGAAAATATAAAATAAATTCTTCTTATTTTAATTTGATAACTTAGAGATCAACATGCATTGGATTCATGGAAGAAATGATGTGTTTAAGTTAGCATTTCCATTCGAAGATTTCAAGAACATAACTGCCTAGCAAAATGACTGAAACCACACTATGCTTGCTTGATTTCATAGTAAATGCAAACTTTTCTCTGTTTATATTGCTTTGGTATAAAGAGTGCACTGGATTTATGTGTTAATTTCTCTCTAATTTTCATATGTTACACACAGGATAGCAACAGAGAGGAACTGCTCATTGCACACAGGTCTGTAAGGACTCAAAGAGCAGAGCTGCCTATCTCAAAACACTGTCAAGGCCAGTGAACTTGCTAGAAGACAAGCCACCACAGTGGGAACTTGAGATAAGCACAGAAGGGAGGAATTTGCAACAGGAATGCACTAATGCCAAGTCTGGTGAGGTGCAATCTGGTTACCACATCCTGATTAATACATCTGGACAAAAATTTCCACTGTGGCAAACTGTGGGAAGGAAAGCAACTGCTCAAACGCATGCCACTCCAAGTTGTGGGAACATCTGAGACCACCCTGTGGATCCAGAACTTGGGCTGTATAAAGGTGGTACCCCCAGGGGAATGACTCTGGGACCCCCACAGCCCAGAAGCCCAGGATGAAGGACCAACGGGATGACACTGGATCCACGTGTCTCTCCCCACTTCCTGCCCCCTTCTCCCTTTTGTCTCCTTCCCCCCTCTTCTTTCTCTCTCTTCCTCCTCTCCCTCCCTCCTTCTCTCCCCAACCTCTTTTTTATTTCTTTCTATCCCTCTACTTCACATTTACTGTTAAATAAGATCCATATTACTGACTCCAGGATTTAGTGTTTGCACCTTAATTTGGGCAGAGACCTCCCTCACTAATCAGATTATAACAAAGTCCTGCATCAACTTCTCAGCTACTGTTCCCTGACACCATTCACAGTCCAAGGAAACATTACAGTTTGGCATCTCTAGGCCATCCTCCAAATCATTAAACTGATGAACATAGGCAGGTTTGATTTTTGGGGTCTTGATTAACAACTTTCTAGATTTGCCATGCTACAACTCCATTGTTTATGTTGTCTAATGGGAAGTATGCTTGTTGTAAAATCAGGTGGCTGATACTTTTCCTTGCTCCTACGTATCTCTTAGTCTTAAAAGTTGTGGTTTCTCTGACACCATCTTCATGGAGGAACCATCTAGGATACTCCAGATGTGGAATAATCACTGAAGAATCATCCGCTTTGTATCAGCAGGCTGTATTGTACTTTAAACATTTTTTCAGATCAAATAAACCAAGTTTTCTGTACATGACGCTTGATCAAAATTTTAATAAAATGAGGCCAACTTAAATCTTATACTCACAATTTCTCATGATGTTGCTGTGCTTCATGAGGCCAGAGAAGCTTTCTCAAGTTTGCACTTGCAAGCCACCTGCACTACGTCAAAAACAATAGCACAAGTGCTAACCTTAACCTGCATTTCAAATATGTACATAAGAAAGAGATTTAACACCACAGATGTGAAATGCTAAAATTTGAAAATAAACCAGAGGAGTAAAATCAGGTTTCAGTTCTTCCAGTCTAGTCAGAAATGGTTACCATGGGATTCAAGGACATGATAATCCTTACCCTGCCAGCTAATTTCATAGTGGTGCAGCAGAAAGAGTATGTTTAATGTGAAAACTGCACAAGTCCTCTCCGACATCTTATTTGAGGATGAAATCCTACAGAAAAAAAGCAACACATAGCCAAGTTCTGTTATCTCTGTTCCTACCATTTCCTCTTGTTTTCAAGGTCTGACAGCTTAGCTCTGTGTATAGTTCCTGTGTTTGAACTTCTGTAGGCAAGATGTGTACACAACAAGCAGCAGAGAATTTCTGAAGGACATTCTCCTGGTGCACCCAAGCCCAGGAATGTTTTTATTCTGAAACCTGTTGCCTAGAAAGATGTCTGTGAATCTTCAAACGCTGTAGGAATGATAATATAAATAACAGGTGCTGCAGTTGTTGTCATGACCCTATGGACTATACCTCCAAAAATTACTTAAAGAACTAAACCCATCAATATTTCAGTACAAAGCACAAAAAGAAGGCAAAATTGTAAGATTTAATACACAGGCGGAGATGTAAATGCAGATTTTCATGAAAAACATAGACTGTGGATGTAAAAAAGCATCCACATATAAAATTCAGAAGTTCACTGCTTCTACCATTTATTCAACATCTTGAAGAATTTCCATCAAGACCTGCCACAGGATTTTCCTATGTCATTGTATGATCATGTCAACATATGCCGTATTTCATAGCAATGGAACAAATCCTCTCCTGTGGACTGAGTAAAATCATGCAGAGATGCTCCTTGCAGAAACGTATCTCTATAGTTTGATAAGTCATTAAAAAAAAAGAAAGTAAAATCTACTATTAAAGTGATTTTCCCTTTTTTCTGATGAAGGGCAGACAGAATCACATGATGAGCAAAGGAAGATATAAGAGTTTCAACCAAATAAGATCATGTTTGTTATGCCATGAGGAAGGCAAAAATACCAGGCATGGTTGGAAGGTATGTCCTGTGAGATTCAGCTGAGGACTCTGGTTTGTCTAGTTTAGAGAAAACAAGGCTGACAGGAAACCTCATTCCTCTCTATAGCTTCCTGAGGAGGGAGAGCGGGGAGGGATTTGCTGAGCTCTTCTGGCTGTGATCCAGTGATAGCAGGTGTGGGAATAGCTCAAAGTTGTGTCAGGGGAGGTTTGGAGGTTTGGACTTGACATCAGGAAGCACTTCCTTACTGAGAGCATGGTCAAATGCTGGAACTGGCTTCCTCGATAAGTAGACAATGCCCCAAGGCTCTCAGTGTTTAAGAGGCATTTGAACAATGCCCTTAAAAGCATGCTTTAACTTGTGGTCAGCCATGAAGTGGTCAGGCAGTTGGACTGGATGATCATTGTAGGTTCCTCCAACTGAACTATTTTAGTCTAGTCTAATCTAATCTAGTCTAGTCTAGTCTAGTCTATTCAATATTTTATATTTTGATTGTCCATTGCATATTTTTTCCTTTCACATATTTTTACTTCAGTTGCCATTATCACTTTGATTCCTCATGAAGATTATGGGAAGCATAGTTACCCAAAACTAGACCACAGTGATTTCTTTTTTTGAATCTGGAAAGAGACATAATTAACTAACTATACTCCAAACCATCAAACATAAGCTATAAGACTTTTGACTTTGTGTTAGCAGAGACAGAAAAAAAAGAAGCCAAGGTAATTCCATTATGAAATCCATTTTCCCAAATTGGCTGCAGTTTTCAAAACATAATGCAAGATTTCAAGACAGTGTACTATGCTTTGCTGTTTTCTGATTAACAAATATGCTTTCCCTTCAAAGAGAGACAGGGAAAAAAAGAACAAGTATTTTTTTTGCTTATTGTTTTTTTTTTTGTTCCAGCCCTTGTATATGTCTTTATGAAATCTACGGTTTAAAAGAAAATAAAACCTGCATTACTATAATCATAGATGTCTGAAAAATTCGATCAGAATATAATTATAATAATAAAAGCTCTTTCAAATTCATTGAGATACAACTGGTAGGGCAATCATTGCTTCTCAAAAAATAAGGATGTCTTTTCTCCATTTCACATGAGTAACACGGTTTGGTACTAGCTATCTTTATTCAAGTCACAGGATGAAAATGAATTCAGTTTAGCATAATTGACAGGCATCCGAAGGAAAGAAAGAGCACTGAGGTTTGTTCTTGGTCAAATTGAAGTGCTTAAGTTTAATGAGATTATAAACACATTTAAATTATGCTCTATTTTTATACTGTAAATTGGGTAGACTTTCCCCAACTTACAGCATTTTCCTCCTTAGTTAAATAACAGAATTTTATTTTCACTGAAGTGTGATGAAAAACAAGCATTTTAATTCTGGCAAAATATGAGTGAAGCAAGAGTACCATGAAATTTTAGAGATATCTAGACAGTCTTCTACACAAGGCCTTTCAAATGAGATTAATTACTGTACCTAAGGAACTTCTATATGCTGAAGATGTGAAAGTGAAGATGTTTGGTACAAAAACTTACAGGACAAGGCTGTGAACAGTAGCATACTATCTACACATTAGAGAGATGAACCAGGATCTTATGGTGTTACGATCCTTTGAAATACAGAACAAGCAATTCCTCAACCTTCAGAATTAATGAAGTCTTGTAATTTAACAGTTTCTTTCAATGTTTTAGTTCCCATGTGCATTCTTTGATGACTAGAAAATGGAATAGTATCTGAAGATTGTTTTACTGAAAACTTTATTAGGATCCTTCTCTTGTAGGCTTGTTTGCACAAAATTAATTGCAAATTGCTAGTTTTTGAGATACAACCCTCTGTCAAATTTGATGTGAAACTGAAGAGTTCAAACTTTGTTGATTGGGCATCAGTCCAGAACCAGAGAACACAGCTGCTATAGCCTCCTTCATTTAATATACACTCTTGCAAGGGTGTACTAGAAAAAGTGACAGAAGACAACAAAAGTCTTTGGCAGGTGGGGGTGCTCAAAAAGACAGCTCTAAAGAACTCGTCAGAGAATAAGAAGGTTGTTGCAAGTATTGTGAGTATTGCCTTTGCTAGAAACTGTCATGAGAATTATGGAGGCATTTGAAGGAGGATACGAGGTTCACAGGGGCTTGTAGGATGATTCTAGTTTGAATACAGGGGCAAACAAAATGAAGGAGATAATGGTCATGACTTAAAATGACTTATCATCAAACTTGGATATCTCCAGGTAGACCTTAAAGTTGGGCTATTTTAGGTATTTTTCAATTCACATTGAATATAATAGGAGAAACAAGTACTGCTGCTACAAATTTATTTGCGTCTGTCTTTAAATGAATAATGGCTGTTGTTCTTAGGTGGGTTAATCAATGTTTCAAAAAGTTTAAATAAAAGGGAATAATTTGGATTACTCCAATGTGAAATACAAAAACACACAGGCTTTTCTGAACAAATCCTTGACTTTCAGCAATCACATACCTGCAGCAGATACTCAAAACTCCTTTTACATTTGCATTAAAAAATACTTCAAAACAAGCACAGATAACTTAAAGCATGGACAGCATTTCCTGCATTGTTCAACACCTAACCTTAAAATACAAAATACCTTGACAACATGATTCTGAAAAAGCTTCAGCATTTATGTCTCCTGACAGTCCCCAAATACTAATCAGTGAGTGATCACAGCCTCAGACACAGGGAAAAACAGAGTTCAATACAAGTAAGGATAAGACCAAACCCAAAATTTAAGAATGTGCATAAGAAAAAAAAAAAGAGTAAGAATGAGCATAAGAACAAGAAAAAGACAATATCTTTTTTCACCATTTTTCACCTTTTGTAACTGAGAATTAATCAGAAGCCAGTGTTTCTGTTTAAAGTTCTGAAAAGTCTTTAAACAATTAAATGAAATTAAGGGACAGAAGAACTGCTGATAAATTATAAACATTATTTTGTCTAGCTACTATATAAGTAGACAATTTTCAGGGAAAGGCTTAGCTGAGCTCTTTTGTGTAATGGGTGTCTAAACAGTTTTCTCTGAGGGAAGGCATATGGCAATAGATGATTTTGTTCTAATCACAGTACTTTCTCTTCATTCCCACTTGCAATTTTTCCTTGATGCCTTAATGTTTTCAAATCTTTCAGTTTCCAGTAGCAGAACGCATGAATTCCAGACACGTTACACAGCTGAAGACAGAGACTACTATGCTGCCTTTTCATAGTCCACAGTAGTTTTATCATTCACTATACTAGGAAAAGAATCAATCCCTCTGTATGAGAAGCATATACTTTATTTTAAAATAGAGCTTTAAAAATAAATTAAAAAACCCCTTCACAATCTCATAACATATGAATCGTTAACTGCTAGCTGAAGGGGGGAGGAAAACCTCATTTCAGAAGATGTTTGCTAAAAGGCGTGAAGTCAGAAACAGTCAGCCCTGGTAACTCGCATATGTTTTTCACGGAATAAAATATTTTGACATTTTTGTGGCTTAAATGAGAGCTGCTGAGAGCTCTTCACAGGCAATTCAAACTCTAGTGAACAAGTCACTGTAGGTGGCATGAATTCATGCAGCATCTTCCCCTATCAATTACCCTGCCAGGGCATTCTCCAGTTCACTCTGTGGGTGTGGAGATGTAAAGAACAGCACAACAAGGGTTTTTCCACCCCTGAAGGGCTCTCCAGAATGTCCTGATCCTGGCAAACAGTTGCCAGAGTCAATTATAGTGTATCTTCCTTCCCTCCTGTTCCTTGCAGCCAAAAAGCAATGCTTGAGCACTGGAAGGTGGGACACAGCCATGCCTTCAACTCACCTTGCAGTGCTGAACTAATGTTATCCAGCCAACTACAAAAAAACATACAGAGAGGGTTGCATACAAAGGTGCAAGGGAGAACTGCAATTTGGATTGATACAGATACCTGCAATCCATATGCCATCCTCTACTGAGGTCTGCCAAGGTGCCCACATTCATCCTTTTTTGAAAATCCCAGCATCAACCTTTTCCACTGCTCCCACATTTACGTGATGCAGTAAAAGCAGAGGTGGGAAAAAGGGGTGGGACAAAGAAATAATGTTGTGTAAATAAGAATAATCTAGAGTGGTTTTGGAAAAAAAACCCAAAAAACCTAACCAACCAACTAATCAAAAAAACAACAAACAAACAAAACCCCAAACTGAAACAAAACTGGTGGGAAGAGAAATGGAGTAGCTTGAAAGAAAGGGGGAATAAAGGGAAAATACACAGAACGAAGACTGCATTCAGAAAACAAGAAAGAGAATGGGAAATAATATAGCTTTTTAAACTGGATGAGGTGGAAGGAAGAGAGCAGAAAAATGAAGAGAAATGACAGAGAAAAGGAGAAAAGGACTGGAATGAGGCATGGTGGGGCAAAAATGCCAGGATGAAGAGAATGAAATGTGAGATAAGAAAAGGTTGAAAGCAAATGGGGCAGAAAAAGTAAATAACCTTTGAGTGGACTAAATTTGATTTTATTTTCTTGTACTCCAGGTTTTAACTATTCTTTGGTACTGTTTATGAACATTTATGGGGTAAAAGACACCTTACAGAGAGATAGAAGATAGACAGAAAAGGAACTAGGTGGATTATGCAAACAAAAACAGTTTTGAGAGGACAGATATTTTTCCAAGGTGCTAAATGATGATGATGATAATTATCATTATATAGTGGAAAGTAAATTTAAAGACTGCGGCATTAATTAATAGCCACAAGAGTTTGTTGATGATAAAAAATGAGATTTACCAGAAGGATTTTAAAGAGTAGAAGAAGGTTTTTTGACAGAATAGCTGAGGTGATGAAGAAAAGTAAGAGGGTAAAAGTTTCATGTGAAGATGGAGAAGCACCGTGCATCAGAGTTGTGTGTGTGAAACGAAAAAAAAATGAGAGGGTGGAACAAGTAATATGCTGAGTGAACTCAAATGAGGAAAGTGGGATGGCTAATGCCCAGTTGCTTTGGTATACAAGCATAAATTGGGAGACAAGTGGCTGGATATCAGCCCTGCAGTGGGGATCCAGGGGTGCTGGTTGGCAGCAGGCTCATTGTGAGCCAGCAGTGTGCCAGGCAGCCAAGAGAGAGCAAACTGCATCCTGGCATGCATTGAACACAGCACAGTCAGATGGTCAGAGAGAAGACTATGCTGCTGTATTCAGCATTGCTGTGGCCTGAGCTGAGTGCTGTGGCAGGGCTGGGCCGGTCCATTTGCGAAGGATGTGATGGTCCTTGATGGTGTCCAGAGGAGGGCAACAAAGCTGATGAAAGGGCTGGATGGCATGTCCTGTAAGGAGTGGCTGACGACTCTGGACTAGTCTCATTTGCAGAAAAGGAGGCTGGGGAGTGGCCTTATTGCTGTCTACAGCTTCCTGAAGAAAGGGAGTGGAGAGGGAGGTCCTGAGATCTCTCTGGGATTCAGTGTCAGCAGACATGTGGAAATGGTTCAAAGTGGCATCACAGGAGGTTCAGACTTGACAATAGGAAACAATTTTTTACTAAGAGGGTGATCAAACCCTGGAACAGGCTTCCCAGAGTGGTGGTTCATGCTTCATTGTGCTTGTTTTGGCTGGGATAATGTTAATTTTCTCCATAGCAGATATTATGGAGCTGTGTTTTGGATTCATGCTGAAAATAGCGTTGATAACACAGGGATGTTTTTGTAACTGCTGAGCAGGGCTTACACAGAGCCAAGGCCTTCGCTGCTCCTCACCCACCCCAGCAGAGAGGAGGCTGAGGGTGCACAGGGAGCTGGGAGGGGATACAGCAGAGACAGATCACTCCAACTGATCCAAGGAATATCCCACATCCTATGAGTCATGTTGAGTATATAAAATGGGGAGAAGGAGGAAGGGGGAGACATCCAGAGTGAGGGCCCTGCTCTCCTCGAGATGGCTGAACACTTGCCTGCCAATGGAATGTGGTGAATCAATTCCTTGGTTTGCTTTTCTTGCATGTGTGACTCTTGCTTTACCTATTAAACCATCTTTATCTCAACCCAGGAGTTTTCTCATTTTTACTCTTCTGATTCTCTCCCCCATCCCACAGGGGGAGAGTGAGTAAGTGGGTTTGGGGTGCTTAGTTGCTGGATGGGGTTAAACCACAACAACCAAGCCTGTCAGTTTTAATATTTTGTCAGCCCTGACTTGTTCAGGCAGTTGCACTAGATGGTCACTGTAGATACCATCGAACTGAAATGATTCTATTCTATTCTATTGCTGGTGAAATGGCATTTGACAC
Source organism: Amblyornis subalaris (assembly GCA_018881555.1). Classification (NCBI taxonomy): domain Eukaryota; kingdom Metazoa; phylum Chordata; class Aves; order Passeriformes; family Ptilonorhynchidae; genus Amblyornis; species Amblyornis subalaris. The sequence goes on along the minus strand of JACAXG010000116.1, from coordinate 1,694,649 downwards.
CTCCTCTTTCCTCCCACAGATTTACCTCATTTGTTAACAAGTACCTTGTCCTTAAAATGAACTCAAGCTCATTCATTCCCATTTATACTACCTAGGTTTAATTTGATTTTGAAAATAACACTTTTATCCAGTCCAGGAAAAATAAGTCCTTAGCTGGACTCTGAATTAAATAGTATTCAAGTAATAGCAAAAAATTATTTAGGTTTATAACTATTGCTGCCATTATTTCTGGAAGTTATTGACTAGGATTCTATAGCCAAGAGGAAGAAAAAATTTAGAATATAGAAGCATTTTGTCATCACGTCAAGATCAGAAATAAATAAATTTTAAAAAATAGGCAATAGTAAGAAAATAACATATCTCTTGCTTTAAAACAGAATAAAACAGGTAAGATAAAAGAAAAATCTCTATTACTTTAACTGAAATATATGTACACATTTGAGTGCAAGTTCAAATCAGAAATTAAATCCTGTAACTTAAGAGTAAAATGTATAAGCTAATTTCTTTTCATTGTGCTTTTCCCAAACAAACTGTCTTCAATCCAGTGTCAGAGTAGAAATCTCTAAAAAGAATGTCAAACTAGATATAAACATTTTTTAAAGTAACTAGACACTTCAGCCTGAAAAGGCTGGTGAGGTCTAACACACCAAAAGTTAGCACAAAACTATGTGTTCTTAATAACTATGGTGTGTTTAAGAGAAAAAAGGAAGCATCTTTAGCACTCCTACTATTCCTCAGGACACAGCTGAGTAAGGATTTTCACAGACATTAAAGAACAAATGAAAACAACTCCATGTTGCTCAGTAACTTGGTGCTGTTTTAAAACCAGAGATAAAAATTTTCAAGAGAGGTACCTTCTTAAATGTTCACAGGTGTTCAAAAAGTCAACGTCAGTGTCCTCAGGGCTAATTTGGTTTAGGAACCAAAGTCACAATGTTCAGCATAAAAATTACATATTTACTTTGGACTGATCTTGAATTCTTAGAGGCTTGTTTAAAAGCTTTCACTGCAGACTGCAATGCAATTGCATGCAATTTTTAATGTAAGGTAAGGCAATAATGCAAACCTTAAACTAGCCTTGTTCAAGAAGCAGAGAAAATTGTTAAAGGCTTCTTTCATTTTTTTTGCAATCATCCTTTCTGTAGATATGTTAGTCTGCTGTGTAGACAAGTGAACTCGAAAGAGGTAATTTCAGTGCTTTGAGAAAAGTATATCGTCTATTGCCATTATGTAAATTTAAAAAGTCATATACGAGAAAAGAAGAATGAAAATGCAGAACTCAATTTAAAACTCTCTTGCCACTGTGTTGAAACATGCTGAAGATGGATTGTTCATGATTAAAGGTGGAACAGTCCTTATCCCTACCAACTAATCATGTATTTAATATAAATTAATCCTTATTTAATGAGGTCTGAGTCATTAGAATCAAGTTTGCATAGATACAGATAGATAGACAGATATGTATAATTGGTGCTACAAAACCCCAACTTTTATGCGTGAAATGAAGGTCAGAGCTAGAGACAGACACAGTTTTATTATTAAAGAGAAGCCAGACTCCTTATTGATATATTGCCCAGGGTACTGCTGTGAGAGTTTAATAGTTAAGGCTCTTGGGGAGGTTGATTAAAAATGTAAATGATTGCTTTTCTTGCTTGGAGAGAATGACACACTGCATGCACTGTAAAGACAAACTTTGGGCAGAACAGAAAGTATTGCCTTCTGAGTCACTCAGAACTCTGCCTCCTGGAGACAGTAACTTCCCATTGGGACAGGCATGGCAGTTTGTCCCGTGGTCAATCAGAGCCAAAAGGAAAAATTAAATAAATAGGAGGCTAGAGGGGAAGTGACCTCTTTCTCTGAGTGTTTAGAATAACTTCTTTACAAAACATATTTTGCCTACAGCAAGAGAGAGGAAGACACACCCCAGATTCAGAAAACTACCCATGCTATTGTATAATTCTCTGTACACAGCCCTTGATGAACTTGGTCAAAACTATATGCTTGTTTTCAGGTGCTGCCAAGAGCACCTGAGTTTTAGAACTTCCATGACACAGAGACAGTTAGTCATACATTTCTCTGGCTAATGTTCTGAGCTTAGTCACGGATGTGCTTTGTCTATGTTCCCCCAGGAGTCTTTTCAAGCACTCAACATCTCTGCTGATATGATGGAGAGAAGTCTATCAATGCTGCGTCCTCATGTTTCCCCTAAAGAAGCTGACTACGATCTTGATTTTGTGCCACCAGCTGCATTTAATGAAGACCAGGGATTGTGGGATGGTCTAGTCATGGTTTGGCTGTTCACTAAGTGCTAAAGGAAAAAAGAGAAAGAAATAGAGATGACTAACTCCTACCTTCAGAAACAAACTACTCTGTAGATGAGGTTCCCTGTCTGTTCAGATAGGGCATCTGAAGAAGCTAGGAAAGAATATTTGTTTTAAGACCTAAGCAGAAATAAGTCTTTCCGAGAAGAGCTCGTCATGGTTCAATTTATTTTTATTTTCCCAGGGAAATTACAAATCTCTCAAGACTTACAGACATCACTTAGAAAAAGCTGGAAAACTAAGTTTCAGACTTGAACAGCTCAAGAATCTTGACAACAGATAATGTGGTCTTAATTATCTGCTTATGATAACCAAAAATAAAGCTGAAAAGGAGAAGCTGCCCACTTGAGTCACAGGTAGAAACCTGAACCAGTGGAACTGCTGATGGATACATTTCCTTTGTTACTTCCGTGGATAGGAAAAAAATGCCATTCTTGCCATTATTCTTACACTTCCAAAAGCAGTGAGAAAAAAGAAACAAGTTAGCTTTAAGTCAGGTCCCCAAAAGAACACATTTCGTTCTGCTAGTCTGCTTTTGACACAGATATAATTGGTGACTGACTCTGGAGAAATCAGAACACTAGATATCATAAATACATGTGATCAACCTATTCATGGCTATCTAACTGAGCAATTAGCTAAATGACGTGAGAAAAAAAGGTATGAGGAATATGCGAGTGTCAGTTTCATGTTAGATTTTTTCACATAATTGCTTTTTTTTTGTACCTGAACCTCCGAGCACACAACTTAAAACAGAAAGAAATAGGAATAAACAATTTCACCATGAAGTAAAAGCTGCTTATACAGCACTTCAGTTATTGACAAGAAAATGCATGAACTAGTGAGGAAAAAACCACTAATTAATTTCCTTCACTCCTAATGCAGTTAAAAGCAGAAGTTTTGATTTTTTTTTTTCTTTTAAAATTTCTTTCTTACTTCCACCATGGTAAAGTGATAAGGAAAACAAGGGAGTATATAACTGTGTACACTCTCCACCTCATTAAAATTCAACTGTCAAAATATCAAAAAGGTTTTGAAGAGAAGATTTGTAACCTTCATCCAAACATCTTACAATAGCATATTTAAATGGTGCCACTATTCTAAATGATGTTTATAGGTCCAAAGTAATTTTTATGCAGCTCTTTCACTTCAGCTATTGTCATTGTTAAAGAAAGAGGAAATAATTTTGGCTAAAGCAAGTCAAATATTAAAAATACCCAAAAAGCCCGAACTCTCAGTTTGCTGAAAGTAATGGCAAAAATTGATCAGAGAATGGTACTCAAATCATTCACCCTCTAGTAAAATTGGCAAAAAAATTAAAATTCTAAACGAAAAAGATATTTTATGTTATTTCAAAATACTTTGAAAGACTTGAAAGAAGCTTGGCATAACCATGTAAAACATCTACAATCTACACTAGGTGTTAAGAATACCTTTATCTAGCTAAGGCCCAATATTTTTACATGATTTTTTAAATAAAAAAATAAATGCATAAACAGCAGCAATCTCTGCCTTGTCTTTCTTCTGTCTGAAAGATCTTCACAAGTTGATAAAATGTGTCATGATGAACCTTGCAAATCCTCTGGCCTAAACAGAGACTTCTGTACTTGCAAGTAGAGTGGTGTGTCACTGCTGGAACAATGTGTGAGTTCTGCCTACTCACACACAGCAGCAAAACCAGAAAAAGTAGCATAATCCTTCCAAGACAAAGGACTGCAACATGATTATTTCTAGCAGAATAAATCAAGTCACCACTCATCTGTCTTGTTAAATTTTTTACCCCATCTCACGTCCAAGTTTCGATTTTCTTCATAACATTTCAGCCTTCTGTTCTAAGGCTTTCCCTTTTGTTCATGCATTTCCATTTGAGACAGAGAATCTTTTAATGACTCAATTACAAAATCTAAGCCTAAGGTACTTCAGGCAATACACTTGAGGAGAAGGGTGCCAAAGTTAAAATTTAGTCATCACCAAAACTGAGGATAATTTACACATCTAACTCAGCAGCTCAGAGGAATGATGCAGTTCTGGAACAGCATCAGTCAGTTTTCATAACAAATTCCTTTTCCAAGGAATGATAATAATGAAAGATCAAAGAAATCTGAACATATATTTCTATGGTAAATTTATATGGGATACACATATTTGTACATACATATGCAGTATAAATTCCTCTCATACCTTCAAGAATAACTTATTTTATAGGAACAATTACTTTTTCCCAGTCCCCACATGCTTTCTCAAGAAATTATATTTGGTTTGCATTCTTCTTACATAACAGGAAACAAACAATTATGGATACCAAATCACTATTTCAGGCACTGAAGTCTTAACTAGGAATCTGGTTCTGTTGGACTCTCCCTTAAGTCTCACTGCAGGGTTTGCCGCTATGAGATTAATGGAGACAAGATTTCACTGTCACTGGTAGCAGAGAGACAACTGAAGAGCCAGGGGCACATTCAGAGTCTATTTGAGATGGACCTAGACGATTCAGATCTGAGTCATATTGTAATTTGCCCTATATGCACTGAATCATAAAAATGATGTGCGTACTTACAAGGAAAGTTAAAGCTGTCCAAGAGGGCAAAACCAACTTCAGCAGTGTTACAAAAATGGGAGTAAGGTAGTGATCTGATAGATTTGGAGGCAGAAAACATAAGGTGGTCAAAATGACCCTCTGGTTCATTAAGAACACCTAATAAATTGAAGAGAGCTTAGAAAGCATGCAATATACAATTGCTGCAGCAGTGTGTAGTTCACACAAAAGCTAATCTTCTGGTATACTATCCCCCTTCAAGAAAGCATAGTGAAAAAATTTGTTTGCAAAGTGGCAGCTGATTTGGCAGATTTTGTTCCAATGTAACCCTGTCTTCAGACAAAAGGAGTGGGGTTGGGGGTGCCTGGCAGATCCTCTCCATCCCTGCTGTCATGCAGCCTTTTCAAAATCATTGTCAGTACTGCCTTTTGATAACCTGCACTCCTCCATGCTGTGAAAATTCCAAAGAATTTTCTGCACTCCTGATTCATTCTTCTCAATGCTTTACTTTAATGAGTGCAGAAGCAGAATGATCCTCACTGTGCTATAGACTCTATTCAACATCCTTGGGGTAATGAGATATAATGTAATTTCTTGGCTGCAGATTGTTTGCAAAGTACCCCATGAAGCCTGTGAATGTTTGATTACCAGGGGAGTAGAGTTCTCTCCTCCCCACCATTTATTTTTCATATCACAGACACTGCCCAACTTCACAAAATAGATTCCTATAATACTGTATATAGGAAAATATTGTCTTTATTTGCTTAGGAGCTTTCTTATAGCAGAGGTGATGAAATATTTGATTTCTAAGATGCATAAAGAGAAGGAACAAACAAGCATTCAATTTCTATTGTCTATAGGAAAAAAAAAAAAAAAAAACCAAAAAACCCCCAAACCACAACAAAACCCAGAACATGCTTTCATTCCCACATTTCTCTTTACAGAGAAGGTATGTGGCAGTTTCCGCTCTGTTAGCTGAAACCAAAGCACTGGCAGGCTGATGAAGGACCTGAAAGTCCAGCTATCTGGAAGTAGTTCATATGACCAAGTCACAGTGTCTATTGTACCAGTCTGTATGTCCTCGAGTTGTATGGGTACCTACCATGGTAACTGCATCCCCAGCTTCCATTTAAAAGTTTAGAAAGGATAGAAACCACCTCTTCTACAGCCCCCACCTCCTCAAGTTATGTAACATCTTGCGTGGTTATTGTTTCCAGGGAAACTGATACTTGATTTCTACGTCATGACCCAGTATCACAGAAAACTGGGAACAGAGAAACAGAAAGGAACCCATAAACACTAGACTCAGTCTGCTGTGTGTAAACCCCTCAACAAATTCAGTTGCAACAGTGTTTTTTCCACAGAAACAGCATGCAGCATAGAAGATGCAGATGTTGGCAGAGCATCCCTTCGTCACAGGGATGAAGAAACTGATTCTTAAATGTGGTAAACATCCATAATTCCCACTGATATCAGTGTAAATAAAATGTCAGAAAATGAGAAAGATTTGAAGGTGGTTCAGCCCTCCTCAGGATTACACAGGTTTAACGAAAAAGTTAATTGTTGTATTCAGGCTGCCTTAAAGACTAAGGAGTGTACATTCTTCCAAAGATGTCAAGAGAAACACTAATGATTGCCATTCATCCCTCCCTGTTTTTGTGTTTTCATCTTTAGCCAGATTCAGAGCAGCTTTTATCAGAGAGAAGACTATTTCAAAAGAGCACTGGAGGTAATGATGTCCTGTAAAGTAATATAATTGAAGGAAAGGGATAACTAGTCTTCATTTTACTGTTTGCCTTCTGCATTCTGTAAGACATGACACAAAAAAACCTTATCAATAACCACTTAATTTATCACTAGCCAAGCAACAGCCCTATTAAGTCCTCCAGTGAATGAAGTCCTGTCAATCAGAAATGCTCTTATCTGCTAAAATTGGAGACCACTTCCAAAAATCATCTATCTTGGTCTGAGGGAGCTGAAATTCTACTTATAAAAGCAGTATTTGACTTCAGCATTGATCATGTTTTCTCTTGGTGCCAAGAGAGCCTTCAAATATCTGTACTGAGACTATGAAGATTTCTTGCCTGAGCTTGCTAGTTTTGTGTAAGTAATTTTTCCTCTCCACTCTAAATACAAGAGTCTGACAAATCCTGAGTTGTTGTTTGTAGACAAATAGTACTATATGTCAACTGTTTAAAGGCAGACAGCCATCTATTTTTTTTCTTTTTTTTTCTTTTTAATCTTTATATGTTTGTAAGCAGAACATCTCAGGCACTGACGACATTTACAGAAAATCAAGCAAAGAAGTATGCAGCTTCTCATAGCTTCTTGGAACTTGGATATGGCACACTTTAATCTCAGTTTAAATCTGTTGAATTAGTTTAACAATATTTATGTCTGGAAACTTAAAAGCCACCTTCTCTCTCCTGAAAATTTCCTAAATTTGGAAAGCCTGCAAAGGTTCTTGGACTTCTCTCTTAGACAGTGGTATCGCAGCTGCTGAGCCATTTTTATTAGGAGGGAATGGCCGGCATTACAGCTGTAGCAAAGGGAGGTAAAGTATCTGTTGTCAGGGGGCCTTCAAATCCATGGACACTTCTTTCCTCCAGAGGAGTTACACAGAAAATAAGAGGAGGGCAACATTTGGTCCTTGAGAAGTGACTCTCAAATGCAAAATCACAAGTTTTGATTGCCTTTAAAATGTATTAAAGTGATATTAAATATACAGCAATGATAAAACAGCTGAATAATAAAGTAGAGCAGTCAAAGTACATAGACTGAGGGAGAGCTATTACCAAAATGACTATAATTAAGTATAATTATAACTGTATAATATAAATTATATATCATAGATAGCTACAATACAGAGTTGTATTATGTATAATACAGTACACAATCAATTATGTATCATGTAATTCATTATAGCTATAAATATTTATTACTTATTATTAATTATTTTAACCACATCCATCCTCTTTGACTATCAGCACTAACTTTTGCTCTGCTAGAAATCAAAGAAATAGGCAGTTTCTACCCCGAAGAGTAAACAACTGCCTTGTCCCTCATGGCATACATCGTCCAATGCACAGGTAGAAGGAATGCTGCCCAAATGGGAAACAAATGTACACTTAGGATGCTAAACATTATTGGAGAGGTTTAGCCAATATGCTGAAAGGCAGTGTGGCCAAGTTCAAGTCTGCAGGTCATGCACACTGACTTTCATCATCAGCTCTGCTGATTAATTATGCCCAAGTATTTTTTACTGCTCTGGGCCTCTGTTTCCAATCTGGATGACAAGAATAATTACACTGATCACTCTTACAAGGTAATTTTAAGTGTGTGGTGAAAGAAATCCAAGTGACATTATTATTGTTGTTTCCTTTTGAACAGCAAGGATGTAAACACAGGTTTTAAAGGAAGAGCCCCACACAAATCAAATGAGCCCATCCATCGAGACAAGGGTGTCTTGACTAAAGCAGAAGCCACATAATGTTTCTGGAATTTTCACTTCTTCTATATTCTGGATATTAAGTATTAATGGTTACCAGGTTTCACTGCTTAAACAAAAAAGTTCAGCACAACTTGAAGAAATCATACATCTATTTTATATCTGTATGGCGTGTTTTTAAATGCAGAAAGTGTTAATTATCCCTGAAATAATTATAAATCACTTCTTAAGAGACATGGAAGTGGTCTGTTAAGACGAAAAATAAATTACTTTGGAGGAATTGGGCCCACATTCTATTTTTCAAAACACCTCATATGACCAGTTCTCAAAGTTGGTGATAAAAGAATAGAGGCACATCTCTAATATGACACATTTCATACTATTCCTGTTTGCACAGCTGTTGATGCTGTGGTAACTTCAACATGGCTGGATGCTATATATCCACCAAAGCCACTCTATCACTCCCTTCCACAACTGGATAGGAGATAGGAAATATAGCAAAATGCTCATAAGTTGAGGTAAGGACCAGGAGAGATGACTTGCTCATTACCATCACAGGCCACACAGACTCAGCTTGGGAATATTAACTGAATTTATTACTAACAAAATCAAAGCAGGATAATCAGAAGTAAAATAAATCTTAAAACCACTTTCCCTCAATCCCTCCCTCCTTCCCAGGCTCTACCTCCTCCCCAGCAGTGCAGGGAGACAGGGAAGGGGGGTTATGGTCAGTTTATCACACAAAAGTTTCTGCCACTGCTCAGGAAGAGGAGTCCCTCCCCTGCTCCAGTGCGGGGTCTCTCCCATGAGAAACAGTTCCCCATTAACTGCTCCGAAGTGGGTCACTCTTCCATGGGGTGCAGTCCTTCAAGGACAGGCTGTTCCAGAGTAGGCCCTCCATGGGTCACAAGTCCTACCAGGAAACCTGCTCCAGCGTGGGCTTCTCCATGGGCCCATAGCTCCCTGCCAGGAGCCTGCTCTAGCACAGGACTCCCACACGGTCACAGCCTCCTCTCAGGCATCCGCCTCCTCTGGTGTGGGTCTCCTTCACAGGCTACAGGTGGATCTCTGCATGTCTGTGGATCTCCATGGGCTGCAGGGGCACAGCTGCTTCTCCGTGGTCTGCACCATGGGCTGCAGGGGAATCTCAGCTCCGGTACCTGGAGCACCTCCTCCCCCTCCTTCTCCATCGACCTTGGTGTCTGCAGAGTTGTTCTACTCACATGTTCTCACTCTGCTCTTCTCTGGCCACAATTACATCTGCATAATAATCTCTTTTCCCCTTCTTAAATATGTTACTACCATTTCTGATTGGCTTGGTCTTGGACTTGAAGCTGCCAGGGATTGGCTTTGCTGGAGATGGATGAAGTTTCCAGCAGCTTCTCACAGAAGCCACCCCTGCAGTCCCCTCACTACCAAAACCTGGGCATGCAAACCCAATATAATGCTCTGAAGAATTTGACAAAAGATTTCATGCACACTTAAGTAGCTCTTCTTCTATACTTATTACTCAAGTGCAGCATTCCGCAGTATTTTGATTATGAATTAAATTTGGTGGAATGCCATTTGAAATGAATCTGTTGTCCGCCACCTGAGGCAGAAGTGAAAACAGAAACAATTGTCTCCTTCCACCTCTAGATGACCTCAAGGTAGGGATTTTATACAAAACCTTGGGAAAAGGTGGTAGCAGAATGGCTGCTGTTAACATGATATTTATAGCCATGCATATAAATACTTATATCCTAAATATATTTTTATATATATATATACACACACACATATATATATGTATATATACACACATATATACAGACACACACACACATCACACACACACATTTCTAACTACTAGTTGGGTTTGCTCTTAGAAGTCTTTTAAACCTTATTGAATCTATAATTCTATACTAATAGATATATTTTAAATGGAAGAAAGTGACAGTCAGAATAAACATTCATCAGGGTCAGTACTACCTATGACTTTTCATTCACACACATTTCCACAGTGCATTCCACGAAATCATAAAATCATAGACTATTCTGAGTTGTAAGGGACCCATCGGGATCATCAAAGTCCAATTCTTGTTCTTGGATAGGACAGCCTGAAGAATCACACCATATGCCTAAGAATATTGTCCAAATGCTCCTTGAACTCTGTCAGGCTTGGTGCTGTGACCACTGCCCTGCAGAGCCTGTTCGTGTGCCCAACCACCCTCTGGGGGAAAAATCTTTTCCTAAATGGTATCCAACATAAACCTCTCCTGACACAACTTCAGGCCATTCCCTCGAGTCCTGTCACTGTTCACCAGAGTGAAGAGAACAGTGCCTGCCCCTCCACTTCCCCTCATGATGAAGTTGTAGACTGAAATGTGGTCACCCCTCAGCCTCCTTTTCTCCAGGCTGAACAGACCAAGCGACCTCATCTGCTCCTCATACAGCTTCCCCTCCAGATTCTTCATCATTTTTGTTGCCATTCTTTGGACACTCTTTAATAGCTTAATATCCTTCTTATATTTTGGTGCCCAAAACTGCTGACAGCACTTGCAGTGAGGTCGCACCAATGCAGAGCAGGGCAGGACCGTCCCCTCCCTTGCCTGGCTCTGATGCACCCCAGGACATGGATGGCCCACCTGGCTGCCAGGACACGCTGCTGACTCAATGTGACAGTTCCTATGAAGTGAGAAAGGCCAGAGAGATCCTGATTTCAAGAAATTCAGCAGAGAAGTGAAGTACTATATTTCCTGCATTGTACAGAGTTACCTAACATAACTAAAATACCTTTAGTATTGGAAGTGATGTTGCATTGCAGAGTACAGTCATACACTCGAAATGCACCTTGATGGGAATGAATGGATCTCTGTTGAGCATCATTCCTATACTGCTAGACTGCCTCTGATGAACAACAACTCAGTAATCTGGCATGCTTAGAGCTTTTATAACCACTAATACTGCACTGATAGGCAACAATTACACATTCCCACAGAGAGAATATATGAGAATATATTTCTCTTCTAAAAAAAAAAAAAAGAAATGACCATAGTGAAACTAATGCAAGTTATGATAATGATACTGTCTGTCATCTGGGAAATCCAATATCCAATTTCCAATTTATTTTTTTTTCTGAGATAAATTTCATATGACTAAATAAATAATGCAAGTCCTGACTGGAGAGTAATATAAAAGTTCCATTCTGCAACACATATTCTCTTTCTGAACATTTATTTTTTTGGTCATAACCTTTTCTCTATTAATACTTACAAGAAAAATAAACTAATTTATTCCTGCATTTTTCCCAACAAATTGATGAAGACATTGCTTTGTTTCAGTATTTTTCCTTCCACACTCTCTAGAGAGATGGGAAATTATGCCATATTCAAACTGAGATACTGAGTAATTTTCAATATCTGAAAAAAGAGACAAGCCCTGGAGTCCAGAAAAAAAGTAAAAATAAAATGCAGCAGAAACAACAACAGCAGTAGTGAATATGATATTTTCTACTGATCAAAATAAAGAAAGAATAGGCAAAATTCCTTTGGGATTTAAAACACTGTAACAAACTGGGTTAATGATATGAACACAGGCTAATCATATTTCCTCTTTTTGAATTTTTTTGTAAATAACATGCACTGAAAAAAAGAAACTAAGGAACTCTTTGTTGCTTTATTGCTGAAAATACAGTTAATTTCTGTTTTGGTACAGTATAACGTCCATGGAGTAATTGGCAGCACTGACACATGTCTGAGCTACGAGCCTGTAACGACCCAAGCAGTGCTTTTGCCTGCACTGCTCCACCTCTGCCAGCTGCCTGATGGGCTCCTGATGGCAGGAGTCCAGTTCCAACTGCTTGGCACTGACCCTCATGGTTCAGTGGAAATCAACCCTTGGATGGAATATCCCTTAAATTCACACTGGCTGGTAGATACCTTCAGGGAGAGCACTCAGCTTTCAAAGGCTGTTTCTGCCTTTGGTCCTTGAAGGTGAATCATCCGAGCTACTGTCCTTTAGTGCCGAACTCGGAAGAGTCAATTTATACTCCATTTCTCATCCTCTGTCATTTTTAATTTATCAGTTAGATAACAGATATTGTGAGTGCTCCAGTGAAAGTTTGGGAGTTAAGCCTGAGGATTTCCAAGGCCAAGAGAAAACGTAATGCTGTTCTGCTAAATCACTCAGGGAAGCCAGCTGAAACTGCAGAACTCATTACCTGACCTAACTTAAATTTTTGTGTTGCTTCTTTGAGCTAATTAACTAGGTGTCTTCAGAGATCATTTGAATAAAACATCTACCACAGCAGTGAGAGCAAAAAGAAACTACTCCACACATGCAGTTTGCGGATGTTCTCCCTTTTATTACACCTTTAGCCCAACCTTCTACAAATTACAATTTTTATACAAGTGCATACTGAACCATCTACTCATTTTTTTGCTAAGTAAAAAAAGAAAAACGTCTGTCAAGCTTGCTTGTGTGTGTATGTGTATAAATAAAGTAAAACATTCAGCTAGGAATTTGAGTTAGGGATTGGTTTTAGAAGATTGTTGGCAGGCAGAGGCCAAGCACACCATGACAGTGAAAATGTATGCCTCTGTGTTAATATCTGCTGCTTTCATCAACAGAGTCCAGCTGGTTAACCAAAGAGTCAGGTAGCTAGCAGGACAGCTGCCAGCTTTCATTAGTAGCCTGAGAAATAACATAAAGCAAGAGGCAGTTGCTAGAGAGAGGTGGCCTAGAGAAAAACAGGAGAAAGAATAAGTGGATGTATCACTCCTTTATGTGCCCCTTCTGGTGCTCATAATGTATCATTTCCCTTTGTTCAGTTTCACCCAACCAAGTATCACGTGGTGCCTCAATAAGTTGTTCTTTTCTTAACAGGGATATTGTCGGAAAAACTTCCAAGGAGGATGATTCCATGTTGTGTCAGAAAAGGTCATAGAAGCACAGAATGGTTCAGGTTGGAAGAGACCTTAAAGATAGCCATATATTATCTACATTTCAAGTGCCTCAGATGAGAAAAGAAATTACCTATATATATTGATACTAACAGTAAAAAAAGCATGGTGGAATGCGAAAAAATCCAGAGTTCCATTTTCGTCCAGTTTTAGCCAACTGACTTCCATAAACTTCAAGAAGGATATTTCCTGACTTATTAGTCAAGTCCTACTTTTTCGTTGTTGTTTTTGTTACTGTTGCTTAGGTTCTGATTTTGTTTGGTTAGGGTTTTTTTCATTTTTGTTTTTTTTATGATGCCATCATGATTAAAGTTTTCGTAAAACCCAAGGGAAGTTCTAGCAATAAATTCTGAGGTCTTCAATGGTCCAATAAGAATGATAATCCTTTCGCTTATGGGGAAAGAAATGATTCACAGTCTATTCCATAAATGAAGATCACCCTTGACTTAAGCTAGCTCTTTCACTCCATCTGAAGAGTATTTATATGTGTTTGAATGCCACATGCACTACAGAAATCATAACTTGTTAAACATGTGATACAGACACTTGTATGCACAGACATGAGAAATAATTTCATACAGGATGCCAGGACTAATGCAAGTGATGGATTTTTCTTCTATTTGTAAAATAAATAGCAGTGGCAAATAGCAATACAAATGATCTATATAAACAGGGCCTTTTCAGAGTCTGCTCAGTAAGGCAGAAAAAGTTTCAGTTTCAGCTGGTTGATGTGCGCTTTGATTGCTGACCCTTGAACTCCAGGGAAATAAGAAAAGGAGAATGAAAGTAGAATTCAAGTGGCCTTTCCTCTGCTGAAGTGGCAGAGCCCATGAATCTAACCATTGACATTAATGAAAAGCCGAGGCATTGCACAAGCCTGATCAATCACAGAAAATAGAACAGTCACATCTAAATTCAATCTCAGCGGCTGATCTTTTATATTCCCCCAAAGTCTCTAATTGCCAACACACTTATTCCTTTATTTGCAGTAAATGTTCTCTTGTGAAAACCCTTGTACTCATCAGCTGGCCCCTAGATGTGATCTCAGTCTAGCAAAATAGTGATGAATTAAGATTTCATAAATCTTAGCCATTGAGGCTAATATCACAGCTGTTGCTTAATACCTTTTGCCCGCCCCAGTTACAAATGTTATTTAACTTTGTTTACAAGTGCTACTTAAGTTTAGGACATGACAGGGAACAGAGGGAATGCCTGCCTAATGTCCTGTGACTGATGGAAGTGGCTGGAGACAGCACAAACTGAGAAGTGGGAAAAGGTGGAGCCTTGTTTCTTAAAAGTAGTTGCTCTTGAGCACAAGAAGCAATTAAGCTATGCCATGGTAAGTTAAAGGAGGACAAGGGAGATAACTTTGTTCTCTTGCACACAAGGCTAATCTGGAGGTCAAGGGAAAGAGAAAACCATTGTCACCAATTCACACAGTGCCTTTATCTTATCCTGGGCCAGAACAAGTACCTGCTGTTGAAAAAGTTATTGTATGTGTATCAATACAAAAGTGATTCTTAAGATATCTTGACACTAGCAGAATTTTAGGTGAGACATGTGAGGCTGGCAGGACAGATGCAAGCTTAAAGCTGGATGACCATCAGGAGAGCTGGATTGGCTCTGCTGGAACATAAAGCCCATATTTGTCATTGTAGAGGAAAGTGGTTAAACTGCCAGAGGAGGGAAAGCAATGGTACTGGAACATTTTTCATTGACGCCTGTTCAAATGCAAAGCTAATTTTCACTTTGCCATGTTTGTAGTGCCTTTTGTTTGCTTTCTGCAGAGTTCTTAGCTCTCAAAGCATTTTAACATGGAGAAACATAAGCTTCATTCCTCATACCTTTGAAATACCTATTTGATTTTAAGAGTTACTGCTCATTCCCTCTTGGATATTGCCAAAATAATAATATTTTTTAATAACAATGCAATAATAATTGCATTGTGGGAGGAAAGAGAGTGGGGGGAATCAGTGACTTGTGACTTTTATGGCTAAAAACTAAATAATATGATATTGATATAAGAATATGATAACTAAAAACTGTTCCAAAATGACACTGAAGCTCATACATAAAGAAAAACCTGCATGGGAAAAGTATGGATTCGAAGGTAGAGATGAGAATACCGTAACTTATTTGTGAAGCAATTAAGAAGCTAATTGAAAACCAAAACTGTCAAATAAAGAATTAATTTAACCGCTTTCAAATTATTATAGGAGAAAACAAGTGTCATTTTAACTTACTAAAGGAGAAGAGAGAGACTGTATTAGTAAACTTTGTTTTCTGACACACCACTTTGTAGCCTCTTTTCTGATTTTTAGCTAGCATCATCATATACATTTTAGAGATATACATAGCCAAAATTTCAAATACTGGCATCTCAGCTGTTGCTGCATTATTTTTCCTTATTGAGTTGCTGTGTCTGTCTTCAAAGACACCCTTCTCTATGAGTAAAATGGCCAAGCCCTAATGACTGGAATTGGAAATAATAATAAACTACTTGCAGTTCTTCAAAAACATTACAAATCCTGAACCTCATTTGACAAACCTTTTAAATCACTGAAATCCAAAAGAGTATGCAGTGTTGCTCTGGAGCTTGTATCCACTGTCACAAATCAGGATGCAAATAACAAAGCTTGAAGTAAAGCAGTTCATTGTCAAAGTTTAGAAGCACAAGAAAAATAAGAAATAGGGAACTGATATAAGTAGTGTGATCTGAATATTAGTTTTGCCATCCTGAACTATGCATTCTGCATGCATCTGCAGTTTCACAGAGCACAAGAGTTAGCTCAGCTCAACCCTTTAGATAAATGCAATTGGAACATTATAAACCAGCTGAACTCATCTGGAGCATAAAGGGGCTCAGAATAAGATTAGCTGCTTCTGCTGCTCTTAAGTAAAAAAACCCCAACAGTCCCGTCTCTTCTGCAAACCCAAACTCCAAAACACAGACACACACACAGACACACACGCAGACACACACACAGACAAAAACACACACACACAGAAGCATATCAGAGTCTGTGAGAAAAATGTATTCTAAGAAGAATGAAGATATATTACCTGAAAGCTGAAAGAAAAACTGATACTTCTGGAAGAAAGGCACTATCAGGGGAAACATTTGAAAGAAATGACAAGAGAAAGGGTAATTTAAAGCCTCTTCATGGCTAACCAGTCACAGGGCTCTATATCATGTTATCATTACTGTGTAAAGTGTACTGTGCAATTTTCATATTTGATCTTTGTAATAATCATAAAGGAATTGTTCTTAGGATTCACCTCTGTCATGCCACATCATCATGACTGGAACATTAACAGGAAAATGTTGTGTAAGGAGATCTGACCACAAAGGCCCTTTTAACACTGTCAAATGAGAGATGGAAGACATACAGTAGCCTGCACCTCTGCTTGGTTGTGGCTTTGAGGAGAAACAGAAACAGAAGTCTTTCCTGCCCTCCCTAGTCTTTGTTAAAGAGATAAACCAAGTGACAACTCCAGAAAGTCAATCTAATTCAAAAAGGCTAGACTCTGACATTCATGATTAACAAAACATCCATTTGGAGGAGTCTTGACAGTTAGATGACTGGAGTGATCCTCTCAGAGAAACAAACAGTTCATTTACAAATTACACTTCATTAGTTTGGAGATTAATCTAATTGCAGATGGCAAATTGCAACTAAAGCTGCATAATTTTAGTGGAAGTACCAGTAAAACTTTATTTTCACTAAAACTACAAATCTAGAGATGAATGGCTCCCTCCACCCCTCAAACTGCAAGAAGGTAGCAAATTATTATGGTCTAGAGTCTTAAGGCAAGTTTAACGGGACTGGGAGGCAAAGCAAAGATGTTTCAGGAACAAATGCATTTAGCTGTATTGTTCATATTTTTAAATATACCCATAATGTTTCTAGGCCTATCATCCCTAGGCCTAGGGATGCAGAGATACTTCTGCATAGGGGTGGTGGGGCATTTTTTTTTAACCCAAAATTTTGTAGTCAAAGCCAGAAGCACTCCTCAAATTAGAAGCTATTGAAGGGAACATGGAATTTCAGATAAAAGTTTTAAGAAATGATTGTTCAGGCACAGGACTCATTTAGAAAGCAAGAAGTCCAACAGATATCAAGAAAATTATTAATATGGTTCAAGATCCTTGCCTTATAAATTCCTTTCCAGTAGTTGCTTAATTATTAATACAGACATTGACTACTCCGATAAGGCTTTCTTACAAAACAATGGTACTTAGCTGGTTTGTGAAAGTATCATAAGGAGGGATGTGAAATGGGGCCTCTCCATGAAAGAATAAATGCTATCATAAAGACAAACTGTCCTAGATTAGCTCCTTTACATTTTCTTAAGAAGAAGCTTGGAAGACTGGTTTCAACCGTTTCAAGAAGAAAATTCCTCCTGCAGCTTGCTGTGATATTCTTCTAAATGAAAACGCTAATTGAAAACTTTTTTCTAGATCTGTGTAACTGTCTTTTAGAATTACAAAGGCTTAATCTTCTCTTACAGATTCCATAGCCAACAATCCTTCCTATATTTCATGCACAAGACCAATGACATCTAAGTCATCATATTGACCCTGCTGAGTCAGTTCACTTTAGAAAAAGCAAAAGCATACAGAAACTGGAGTCTGAGAATGATGATGACAGATGACACCCTAATAACTGATGACATGATAAATTATTAATAATCTGTCTGCATCTCTGAAGACATAAAAATGTAAAACAGTAGTGATATATCAACACAACAAGAATTACTTTATTTTCTTTTTCTATTTTCATCAGATATTTTGTTAGTTTTTTTGGTAGATTTTCTTAAGTCCAATTTTTTGAAACTTCTCTTCTGAAGAGTTCAAAAATCTCCCATGTGAGGTAGGCAAAAACCAAAGGAATAAGCAAAGCACAGTAAGTGCAGGGACGCTAACTTTAATCACTGCATGACATTATGTTCATTCATGCTGACATTTCTGCTGGTCAAGTGGCAACTTTGGAGTTCCTGAAGTGAACTAACAGTGCTGTGCACGCTTCATGCACACATCCCATTTGTTTTTAACAACATTGCCACAAAAAGAGAGGAACGTGAAAACCAGACAGATTCTTAGCAATTAGGTAAAACCAAATAAAACCCAAAACCAAAACCACCCCCCCTCCGCAAACCAGTTAACCAAACAAAAAAAAACCCAACACCCCAAAACAAAACAAAATAAAACAAAACAACAACAAAACACACAAAAAAACCAAACCAAAACCCCAAAACCTAATAAAAACCCGCAGCAAGGCTCACCAGGGAGAACGGATTCATTATGTCAGCTCCTCAGGGGTTTCTAAAACAGATTTGGCAGGACAGTGACTTTCTGACATGACTCAGGTTGTTGAGCCAGTGATCAACTGATTTATGTTGTGACAGTTTTCTACAGGTCAGTTCTAGGAAATGAGATTATTTCTGTTCAGCAGGAAAAACAAGACAATGGCAGGGTCAGAGAATGAAGCAGACGTGAAGACATAAGGAAAACTAGTGATCAAGTGATGGCTTTTGTAGCCGTATTTCTGACCAAAGAGTTCTAATTTATGGTCCAAATACACTTCCCTTACATGGGATCCACAATGCCTTTTCAAGGAGATCCGTTAATTCAAGAACAAAAGTAAAGATACTATATTTTAAGGAGATAAATTTTAAAAACATCCTTGTGCATCTTTAATGTATGCTAATGAGATTACAGAGATAGGAAAAATCTGAACCCAAACTAAATTTTAAAAAGAGATAATTATGCAAAATTGTGACAGCAGGCAAACAAGACATCGGTGCAGATGTAGAACAATCTGCAGTAATGGTAACAGACAGAAAGTTTAGTTTGGAGAACCCAGTATTTTCCGCTTAATAACTTTGAACAGCAGTCAGTCTAAACGCACAATATATCATAAAAGCAATAGAACTTTATCCATTCCAGGTCAACTAGAAGAGTGTATATTGACTGGCTTGCCTAAAACTTCATCATGCAGCTGGAGAAGAACATCTGTTTGAAATTCTGGAAGCACTGAAATAAACCAACTTCAAAGAGGGCTGAATTCTATCTGCCTATTATGTCAGGATCTTAAATACAACATCTATGGTACTATTCAGCTGCTTAAAAGGCTATTGAATACTACAGATAATACGACAAATTCCATATTCCTTCTTGTTCCCTCTCACACACTGTTCATCTTGTATCATAACTGTGTGTTGAGCATGTGGTCTTGACTTGGAATGGCATATATGCAATGCAGCAAAATTCTGTGCTGTAGATTTCACATTTGATTTACTTATTCAAACAATATTCCTAATCTTTTCAAATCCCCATGAACAGATGGTGCAAATCTCAAAAATAGGGTCAATTCTGTGATTACTACCCTTGGAAATTTCTGTTTAACCATGGGAAATTATACCCATGTAGGACCCTTAAAAGTGGCGAAATTTCAAATGTAAAAGTGCAGGCACACTTATTCTAATGCAGCCACTTCATCTACTGTTGCAAAAGATTATCTGTCAGTGGCTTATATGGACACACACCCTTCACTAAGGAATGTTTTTCTACTTTACATGGGAGGCAATGCTCATTTCTTAATAGTAGGAAGTGATCACAGTCGTTTTACTCCTAGAACTATTGCCATGCCCAAGGTGATATATCACTCAGTTTTTATATTACAATAGATTCAAGGATTGCATTTGCTTGCAAGTATCATATTTCATAGTTGAAATATAGTAGAATTGATGTTTTCCCTGCAGAGTAGTTCTTAATACTTTGTAAAGGGCTTGACTTTCAGAGTTTTTGTGGATGTTACTGAAAATATTGTGATGAAAGAGGTATCCCACGATACTGGAAGAATCATTCACAAGAGCCAAAAATTGAATCTAAATGGAGGGTAAAGAATTTAAAGCACAAAGCTTGCAACCCCTACACTTACTAAGACTTTTCTATACTACAATAAACATAAAAGTTATTTTGCATTTGCATAGGACTTCTCTGTCTGAGGCATTTATATTTCAACTAAGATGAAAGTCCCTGGAAAGCAAGGGAAATCCACTGCTAGGATTAATATCTTAGTATTATTTCTATTAGTAGTATTTCTATTGCTTTCTTTTGCTGAAGGCAGGTCTTCAAATTGTATGTGATTTACAGTGGCTGATCTTTGGGTAGTAACGAATAAGCCAGATGAATATAGTGATGAAATACTATGAAGGATCAAAGCACTACATAATACATCAAGCCAGCAGGGACCTCAGGAGGTCCTAGTCATAACCCCTGTTCAGAGCAGGCTCAGTCATGGGGTCTAACTGAGTTGTTTAAGGGGGTAATTGTAAGGAGCTCGGAAATCCTCGAAGGAGAAAGGCAATATCACCTTCCTGCACCATGGCCCTGATTCCTGGTTGTCCTTGTAGGGAAAAAAACTTGTCTTAAACCTTAAAACGTTTCCCATCCCCATCCCTGTGATCGACTTTGCTGCATACTGGGGTGCAGTCAGGTGCTGTGAAGCCATATCTGCTCCCACTGAACCAGTCCCACAGCCTCCTTTTGCAGGGCAAGTGTTCCAACCCTGCTGTCTCAGTAAGAACCTCCAGTTTGTTGATCTTTCTCCTGCTCTCTGGCCCAAGCTGGATGACGGTTCACCCTTAGCCAAGCTATGCCAAAAGTTCCCTACCACATCCTTCTCTGTCACATGCCCACAGCTGTGCACCAAGTGGACTTGGTCTATGAATATTCTTGCAGCTGTAGTGAGGCTGTATTGTCCACTCAGTCTTTGGGACCCCTGCCAGGTCTCAGAGGGCTAACATGTTTAAATGACACAACTAATACCTTTGGAAAAAATAGTAAGTTTCTTCATTAGAACTGACAAATCAGCAGCAAGTTTCAAGCTAAAAACAGGTGAAAAGCAAGGGGCCTAAGTTGAACCTAATTAAGTTCATTAGTTGCACAAATAGAGAAAAAAAAAGATAACTAGCACCACTCCACTAGCAACATGCTTGACACCGGATAATTAGCCTTTTGGAAAAGTACCACAGAGCACTGCAGTTCTACAACTATGCAGGTTCTCAAACTAACTTAAAAAGATCTGCATAATGGACTCATCGGTGTAATCATTTCCCAGAGAATATGAGAAGAATGTGGTGAGTGACTTTGTTGGAAGTGGAATGATATCTTTGTTCTCAAAAGATGCTTCTAACACACTTACAACAGGAACAAAAGCCCAAAATACTCCTTTAATATTTATTTGTAATCACTGTATAATCTGTTTTATAACAGTGGTATGAAGAACTTTCCCATTTTGGGGGGAAGGTGGAACAGGACTGTGCTTTGGCCACATTTTTAGTGTTTATGTGACTTTTCTAAAACAAGTATTAGCAGTGTTATTGTCAAATTACTCTCAGACCAACTTTGAATAGAAAAAGACCCTTAAATAAAATTTGAAGACAAGCCAAGCAACAGATAGGAGAAATGCCAATCTGTAAATATTGTGTTTCTATTTCTTGGTTATTTGGAGCATTGTCTGGCATTGGGGCCTATTTATTAAGGTAAGGCTTGAAGCAGAATATGTATTAGTCTACTATTATGAAGGAATGCTGCATTGCTTACAGTTTATTTTGCCCTTGAGTGCCATAATGACTTTTTACCTGTATTAAATCCTTGTGCTTTTGTAACGAAATGCGTGCTCTTGTGCCTAATGAGCACTCAAATGTAATTTATAATCAAACATTATGAATCTGCAATTGCTACATTCCCTATTCACATATAACAGCTTCCAATATACAACACAACTTTATTTCTGGTGGATCTGTCTCTCCAGCCTACTGGAGATTTCCTGGAGTTGAAGTACTTGTAATTGTTAGTCTCATCTTCCTTAGAACCTGATGGAAGTGTGGGTGTTTGTTTCTAAAATTCCTCATATTAAAGCAAAAAAGACCAAATCCTCTAGCTAGGTAAGGTTGAATGTTGCCAGTACATAAAAGAAAAAAGGAAGGAAATAATGACTGCATGATGATTCCAAATGTCCTCTGCTAGCACTGCTATGTTTTGTTTTAACCCATATAGGTTCCCACTGCTTGGCACTGACACCAAGAGAGAGCATCTCATTGATTTTGACAGTACCATGGCTAATATCAGCTCTGAGGGACATGTTTGTAACTACAGTTTCCTTGTTTGTACACTGCAAAAAACAGTATAAAAATTGGAACTTAAAATGGCACAGCTGATTAATTGGACAGACTTGTGTCATGAAGTTTGAACAGCTGAGAATAACCTCGTATCTCTTTACTGTATCTAGTCATCCAATCTCATACTACCTATTTTGCCTATTTCAACAAAATTTGGTTTAAGATCACTTAACAAAAATGCTTTAGCACTTTAAAGCTTTTCTGATGTAGATGGATCTCACTATAGGTTTTCTGTATATCAGACATTCCCTTGAACATGTTTTATCTCAAGCTATGTTACTGTATGCCATATATTAGAAATATCATCTACCTGCACTGTCAGAAATCAAAATCTCCCATAACCTATGGTGCTTGTATTTGTGAATTACTGTTGCTAGAAATATTTTCTGTCACTTCATTATAAATAAGGAAAATCCAATTAGCTAAGCTATATCACTGTGAATAAATTAGGACTAGTAGAGATGATTGATCAGAGTCTCATCTTTTATGTATCTGAAAAGGATACAAGGCTGTGCAATAAGTCAACTTACTTTACACCTTTATGAATAACTATTGTCTTGTCTCTTTTTCTTTCTGTGTACATAGCAGTATACAGTTAATATATATCAAATCACTATTTTCAAATAGAATCCGTGAATCTAAATGCTTGAAACAGCCACAGGGGCATATTTATTCCAAAGAGTGAATCCAAAATGACACAGCTAATGAGTATGTCCTTGAAGGACTTAGGCTGCATTTATGCATATGTAATTTGGTTATGATGGATTCATTAACGAAAGGCAGAGATGTCCATATTACCTGAAGCTTATTTGAAGAGAACATCTGTTTTGCTAAATGGAGAGCATTTTTGAAATGAGAATGAGCATGAGACCTCATCTTTACACATGGAAAAAAAATGAGGAAGGACTTGAGAGAAAACAGTTAAGTACCAACATCTGCTAACATGATCTTGTGCAAAGAAATAACCATATAGAGAACTGTATGTTTTCTGAGCTGCCTGGACCAACTCATATACTCATAAATTGGAATATTCACCATGCTGTTAGAATCTATAGAAATAAAGACTAAGAGATTTTTCCCTATGCTGTGTTCGTCTCCAATACTTTCTAATATTTCTCAGGTAATCCATACATACTCAATTGTACAATTACTTCAGCATTCTGAGAGAGGCATTCAGAGAGAGGCAAAACCAAAGCTTTTAGGCAGACATTCTGCATCTGTATGTAGTGTGGCTGCAATAGATCCCACAAAGATTCAACTGACTCTTACTTTGGCATTGGCATGCAATACAGCGGTGGTGACTTCACCTTCACATAGCTTCCCTCCCAAGGGAAATAGCCATACAATTACAAGGAATCCATACATGTCAAGTATATTCTCCATATGTAATGGCTGGATATACAACAATATATTTTGTAAAATTGCATTCTGCAGAATGGTCCAATAACAAGGTATAACCAAATGAATATAAATAAATAACCATATGTATAAATAAAGGAGGAACAACCAACAAACTTGTGTCTCGACCGACACAAAGCTATGCTCACCTAAGCTAGTGGTTTGTCAAGACTATGCAGGGATTCTACTTTACCATGTGGCAGATACCAGAGTGTGGATGCAGTGAGTTCTGATCATCAGAAAAGTCCCAGCTGTGGACAGCTTCTCCTTAATTCTTCAGATAAAATTCAATACTCTCGCATTATAAGCTTGGCTTTCTTATATTAGTCCTTCTAACAATAGAAACTAGAAAGGACTTCTTATCCACCCTCCACCATTGAAACAAGAGATTCCAGTATTAAGCAGAGCACAGTTTGTGGAGAAATTGCTTATACTCTTATATTGCATTTTGTGTTATTTTACCACATTTTTACCATATTTCAAAATGTAAAAATTCTGTATTTTTTAGATCTGAACTGCTCTAAGGAAAGTGCCGTGTCTGATTTACATTATCCACTGTAAAATGTTAACATTTTTCTGTCTGTGTAAGAAAGAGTTAAAGTTTCCCAGTTCTGCATTACAGTTTCCTTCACACTCAGACAGCAAACCACTGAGGGAGGGCTAACCTTGTGAAAAGCTCATGTTATACTGTGTCCATTACAATAAGTTTTGTGAAGCCAAGGAAGATATAAAATATCCCACTGCTTTTCCTCTCTGCTCTACTGAGACAGTGGAGGAGTCTTTCATGTTTTCATGGCTATTATTGTTAACATAATGATATTTGCATATATACCAGACCTCAGATTTTTAATTAAAAATAGGTCTTGAGCAGCAGGACAAGCACTCTATGAATGTAAAAAGTTATTTCTTGATTATAAGGTTTTAATCATATGCCTACCTGAAGCATGACAGGAAATGCATACACACTTTTTATCCCTTCCTCATTAAAATTAAAAACACTACACAAATTAAGCATGAGTCATATGTACAAGAATGCAAGGGATGAAAATTTCAGAGGCACTGCAGGTTGGACATGAGTAGCTGAGTACTTGCTGTTGTAGTCTCAAGCTTTCTCACAATAGCATCTCCCATCCATTTAGGCACTTAGACTAAGAGGTTTTTGCAAGGTTTTACCTATCCGCAACATCAGGTAAAAGTAGAAAATAGATAGCGACCAAAGGCAGTGATGTTTGTTTGACAGGCAGAATAAAGTAAATAAATGAACTGTTTGATCAATATACTAGAAACAAGATAAATATTCCCAAACCTCCAAATTTAAGAAGTTTGAGTTTATGAATTCCACACAAAAAAGAAGACAAATCAATATATTACTTCTCCTGTTCTACTATCACTCCCTTAATATAAATATGCTGTCCTAAAAATAAATTATTTATAAGTAAAATGAAGGGGAAAGTGAAATTTGTATTTAATGGCTACAGACCGTGGTAGTGTTTCTGGCAAATAAAACGAAAGAGTAAGTGCAGAACCCAAGTAAATGTGCACTTCTTATTAGATTGACTTCTCATCCCTTTCCAACAACATGGATGTATATCATAAACATGCAACTGTATTGTGATGCTGGCAAGTCCACTGCATTACTCACTGCTAAATACAATTAGAGAATAAAAACTGAAATAATTCTGAACATTACCCAGCCATGAATTTTAATTTAAAAAAATTACACACAGAAATGGAGTGGTGGTGAATGGAGATAGACTGTGGATGTGATTTACCCCAACTTCATAATGTTTTGCTTCCCATTTTGTTCCAACCCTCATACACTTATTTCTTAAAATTAAGATATGAAAACCAGTAAAGTACCATTTGTCTTCCTCTTAGCTTCAGGTTGGGAACAAAATTGAGACTTCTAATTTCAACTTTCAGCCATCATATTGTTTTTCTCTTTTCTACAGCATGTCATCCTACTTGAAAATACTGAATTCTTTTCTTTCCGTTGGAAGGACTGAGAGACAACTCCACCATTTTGTTAAGGTAGAGGAAAAGTCCCTTTCAACTAGCTGACTGGACTGCACTGATTGAAATTGGTTTCCTCTTCTAACTTTTCTAACTGTGCATCTTCCTTTTATGTGATGAGAATATTGATCAGTGAATTAATCAATTATTGACTGAATAGTGAATTTCAAACCTACAGGACTTTTTTCTCCTTCTTCTTACAGTCAAGACATATACTTCCTCCTGTTACCTGCACTACTGCAAGGATAGAAAGCAAAGAAAAATCATCAATAAATGAAAAACTTTTGTTTCATGGATTGAAAGGCACAGCAGACTTCTGTTAAAAACACTCTGTGAAAGGCAAAACTATACATAGAGAAAATATTTCCATTAAGCACCTGGGGCTGGCTGCCTCAGACCCTTTCTAAGCAGTCAATCATCATCCCTCATTTGGGAAGCTGTCTCTGTATTCTCAGCTGTGATTCTGATCACTGTGCAGTCACTCTCTTGAAAGGCCATTTTTGCCTGTTATCTGTTCCGTATTCTTCTGAAGTTCAGTCACTTTGTGATTGGCATCTCACGCCTCTAACATCACTTCTACATCAATAAGCTCCTAGCACTAGACTAGCCAATGCCATGGTCTATGTTTGCCCCCTGCATTTCACATTCCTTTTTTCCCTTCAGACTGCACCACTGATTCTCAAAGGAGTCTTAAATCTAATGACTTCAAAATGCTAACAGAGGAGAAAGGAAAGACTCCATAAAGCAAAGTTCTTCTGAAGTACTGGTGCATAAAGTACTTGATCTTTGTTTCAGACTTGGCACACATAACCATATAGAAGTTGTTTTACTAGGGCTGCAATAGTACAAAAAAACGAAGAAAAGGAAACCCCAGAACTGGTTAGCGTTATGTCAGAAGCATTATTGAAAATGAGTGAACCCACAGGAAGCCTAACAAACAAGTTGAATTTCCAAAAGCAAGCAAGCAGAATTCTACTTAGAATTCCAGGAAAATTATAAAAGCTTTTTAGAAGCACTTTAATGTAGCATACATTACATCCAGGAGCAGATTTTTACCATTTGAATTCTAAACAATACATGAATCATTGGTTTAACAAACTGATTTCAGTGAAGAAGTTCCAAAATGAACAATGGCAGATTGAGACCCAAGGTTAGAAAAAGATTGTACATAGCTGCAAAAGTATTTCAGGGATGAAGATGACTGAAAGTGCAGGATTGATAGGGAAAAATGCAAGTTTCTGACAAGCCAGCAAACAATTTTGTTTAGAAATAATGATTTGAGTAAAAATACTTGTTAAATAGATTCAATACTTAATGTCAGGACTGGCAAAGTTTTCAACTCCATTGCTTTCACATGCAAAAGATAGCACAGACTATACAGTCTGTAGAATTGGAGGTTAAGGCTGCAATATTTGTCTTCTCAAGACTGCTGTCCTTGTGCATTATGTTTCTCCACCATCAGAGACAGCCATGAAGGTGGTGGACTATGCATCACAGCTGTGCCCTTCAGCTTTGGAGGATTCATCCTTACTCAGCCCAGATATTTAACGTGCTTGACTATGTTTGTTTGGTTTGGTTTGGTTTGGTTCATTTTGGGTTTTTTGTGGGTTTTGTTTTTCCTGAGGGTGAATGTAAGAAAGACGTAAATGGATCAAAGCAGTTGCACTTATGTACTTGGCAAGAGCAAAAAAAACCCCAAATTCTTTTTCTCAGTGAATATTAGGGCAAACATTATTAGTATTACTTCTTCAATGTCTAAAATGCTGCTCATTTTCAGAAACAAGAGAGTAAACACTAATTACATGTGATAGAGTTCTTTCTGCAGAGTATATACCGTTTTTATATATATAAATATATACCATTTTGGTCTTATCTTTACAGTATAAGACCATTAGAAGAGCAAATGTGATGGCAAAGAGTCATTTTGCTGTTTGAAAAACTGCTGCAAAGAGATTATAAGAAAATTCACTCTGAATTTGTAAAGTAAAACAGATAAAAGGTAAGTTTGTCCCCCATTCCTTTTCAAACAACAGGCAGAATACAATTTTCCATTAAACCTTATTTAGTGATTGAAAAAGCTGTAAGAAGTCATTTGCAAATTTGTATACAATATTTTTAAAATAGCAGTAAGTCTTCAAAAATCTTCATGATGTGGACCACATTTTCATATATTGAGTATGTGAACCAAAATTTCCTTGCTATGGAAATTGAAAAGGAATTTTAGATATGTGTGCAATGTATTTTACCCCATCTTTTCTTGCAGCTGAACTATTTTTAGCACTATTTCTATTACATATGCTTCTCACAAACATTGTCAGCACCAGTTAAGCTTTTCATTGTAGACAAAGCTCAGCAGTGCTAACTGAACTAAGACTTTTCTTCTCTGATAAATGAGCTCACTGCTGGCTTTCCTACACATATCCTATTATTCTCTGCTAGGAAGCAATAGATCAGCAGAAGTAGTTATTTACTACATGAGATTTCTTAGAGTGGTGAAAAATAAATCTTCAGTATATCTTAATTACTTTTGGATTTTTATTTTATGTACTGATAAGAGAAATTAATCCTGACATTTGGAGAACTTCACAGGAAGTTATCTCAATATAGCCATCATTAAAAGCACTAAGCTGAATAGTCCTTACTTAGCAGCAAATGATACATATTTGTGAGACTGGAATTTGGACAAACAAGCAAAACCTGTTCACTGACAAATAGTTTTAGACAGTGAATTTAACGAGGAGTTTTTAATTAAGTAGACTCTAAGGTTTATATAACAAAGATGATATTGCTGAGGTTCATTTTTTAATCAGGGGGGTTCCAAACTAATATATATTAATGTTATATATATTTTCAAAGGAAGCTTATAATGGTGTTTCATAAAAGCATGATTTCAATGTAGATTTCATGTCCTTTTTTTTTCTCTTTGAATGATCCCTCAAAGACTGGAGAAACCATGCAGTTCCTGAATGAACTGGCATTTGTGTGGGGCTCTTTCTACAATATGCTGTCTGACTGGGTCTCTACTGTACTTTAAAAACATGGACATGACTTAAGCTTGGACTTTGGCATATAATTCTGGGGTATATTCCAAGAGATTAAAAGTATTTTCTTATTTTCTAACATCCTTGTGCTAGAACTTGTAACTTGATGTATTATTTATTACTGCATTTTATTAAAATACCAAATCTGTAATATAAATGATTTGATTATACACTGTTATTTCATATAAATTTGACACAGTGTGATTGGAAACACAAAAAATCTGAATCTTTAATCTTTCTAAATGATCAGTTAAGAAATAGCTTTGTCAAGCCCCTTTTGCAGCAAGTGGTCATCCACTCATGCAGGATTAAGAGAAAGCTGAGGCAAGAAAATGGAGAGGATAAAACAACAAGCATCATCAAGAAGCTAGAAAACAGGATCTCTCAAGAATGACTGAAAAAACAATAAAAAGGACAAAAATAAAAAAGGTTTCTTGCTGGACAGCAGCAACATCTTGCTTCTTATCACCTGTATTTCATCTCTCTATATCTACCCTATATGGCTTTACAGCAAGATATCAAATTTGTCTCATTAAGGGCTACATGTTCTGGAGCTATGTCTTAGCATTTAAAGTACCTTATTTAATCTGCAGCAGTTAGCAAATAAACAGTCAAATTTAAGCTATTTAGTATCGAAGACAACTGTCAGGGTATGTAGATGTTTGGTGTTTGAATTATTGTGATCAGGTGGAGTTTTCAACCTGCCTTTCTAGTTTTTGTAGGTAAGTATTCTGTACAGAAAAAAAAAAATTATGTCTCTTACAAGTACTGAACTATGATTTTTTGTAGAGCACCATGTTGTAAACAAACAATTTTGTTCCGAGTCCTTCATCTGACTTCTGAAAGAAAGAAAGTCTAAAAAAATATGGGATAGAGGGGATTTGGAAGATGCTATTGGTAATGGCAAAGATTTCTGCATCATACTTGATTTTTAATATCTGAATTTTTTTAATGCATAACATAAGGTAGTAATAAATATGTCTAATTTTCTGAAATACTCATCTAGCAAAAATCCTTGTGTGATTTCATAAAGCCTAACTAGGAGCCAACATACACAGTTTGTACTTAACAGGTACAAAGCAAACAAAGGAAGTGGTCATTTCCAGACTATGAAAACAGCCCAAGCCATGAAAGCCTTCTCATCAGATGTTATGGCTGATCATAGGTTTATACTGCTTCAAAGCAAGACTGAAAAAACATTGTTGAAAAGAAATCCACTAGGTTGCCAAAAAAATAAGGAATATCTCCAACTCATCATCTTCCTACATTGCAGTTGGTTGGACGCTGGGCAAATAGTCAGGCAAGCATTATATATAATTGCTCGGAATCTATATTCTTCTTGAAAAATTATTTTTTGTTTATCACTAGGAATGGAATGCTAGGACAGGGGGACCTTCAGTTGGACTTTGTTTATCTGTTATATTCTCACATTTGCTTCATTTTTTCTAACCTTTTCTACACTGAAATTCTATTCTTCCTTTGTTAGATTCTTCACAAGATGAACTTGGCAATCAGAGTCTCATCATATGTCACTGCCATTGTCCTTTATTTGATATGAAAACTGCAGGACTCATAAAGGTTTATTCTTATGACATAGAGACATTCCCTGTTCTGGATGACATGTTGTGCAGAGGAATCTGATTCCTACCCTATCACATGTAAGTGATCTCATTGTTGCCATGAAGTTGACAAGGTATTCATACTTTGTAATTGGAATGCAACTATAGCTACTATTACAACCTAGTGCCTCACTAGAAATTAGGCTCATCTCAAGCAATTATGTTTTTTCACAAATTGTGGAAATGTATTGCACACGTTTTATTTCTCAAGACAGTGTATTATGTAGAGTGAATTTCATTTCCATGCAACAGCTCATTACAAATCCTCAGACAAGTTTGAAATAATCTACACATGCAGGCCCACATGCAGAATTGTCAAAAAAGTAGTAATTTTATCTGCCAGTCCAAATATCTACCCATACAGTGACATATCTGTGTATTTTGATTTATACTTCAAATCTTAATGTGTTCTATTGAATGATGGCTGATACTAACTTCATTTCACTTCATCTTGCATCATAAGGTAAACATAAAACTGGAAAATGACATGAAATTTTCTCATTACAATTGAGAATATTATCCAACAGGAGAAGGGGGTTTTCACTTGCTCATCTAACACCATTTTCACAAAACACAGCCACAGATACTAGTAAAACATTGCATTTCTATATCATAGTTGCATTTTCAATTTTTAGATTTTTTTTCCATCTCTCTCTGCTAAACAGTTAGATTCTAAATTTTGGGTCAAGTAAATGATTTTGTTCTCATGCATTGTTTTGTTTTTCCTGCAAATGTAATAAAAACTAAAAAATCAAACTGATCTTGACTTGATAGGAAAGTTGCCAAGCATGTAAGCTAGTCATAAGAGAGACAATATGAAATAACTGCCCCCTTCAAATTTTCAAACAGAGAAACTGTACCTGAATAGATAAAAGAAATAATTGCTTGAAGAACAGCTACACAGAAAGCATTTTAAACCATGTATGGACAGGTCAATAATTCTCAACATCTGTCAGAATACATTTTCTCTTGGAAAATGTCTGTGTTTAAAGGGAATTTATGTTTTTCTTTTTTTTTAATGCAGTAGGCATCAAACAAAAAGAAAATGAAGGGCAGACATTGAAGACTGATGAGCTTGAGAGGAATCCAAAAATTATTTCAGTATCTAGGTGGCTAAAGTTATTGTAGGTTCCATTAAGACAAATCATTGTCTAATATTCTATTCCTTGCACATAGATATTTTGACTACCATCCAATCAAGAAGTGCATTTCTCCACATTGACCTGGTTTATTGTACAGTGGAAAGAGGCACAAAATTTCCACATCTCTAAAAGGATTTTCCACATGGAATGCTTCATACCTGTAATCCTCTAAATAGATAATTAGAGTAAGTTGAGCCTATATAGTTTTGGTTCTCTACCTATCTTCTTTACATGGAACATTTAACCTCCTCAGAAAAAGGTAACTCTGTTTTGATATTATTAATTACGTAAATGAGGCATAGCTATGAATGGCAGACCTGAAACTGGACAGTTGATGTGCAGAGCTATTTTAGCAGTGAAAGGTCTGCTTAGGATCCTGGCTTAGGAACAGTCTGTAAAGCCTGTTGCCAGCACTGGATCCACCATGATGGCATGCTAATGTTCTCAGAGACAGGAATGGTGTCCAGGTCGTCTGGGAGATTTGTTTTACACCACAGGGAACCAAACATTAAGGGTTATCTTACAGGAGAGAAGACCTCACTCACTGATGTATGGAGCAACCTTGTACCTGTCCATTTATGTGCAAGAGGCACTAATCCTCCTCTCATTAGCCTACAAAAACATTTAGTAATCAATTACTATAGAAATATTTAAATACTTTAAGGTCCTATCCAAGAGAATGTCACATGCACATTTGTGTAAAGCACACAAGTTAATGGCATGCTTTCAGGAGCTTGTGGGAGACTATCTCTGGGTGTGCAAGTCAAACCCAGGTGATGAACAATTTCAGAAGAACAGTTGCTTGTAAATCTATCTTGTATTTCTGAGAGGGTCTGAAGGAACAGGATAAAATATCTATGTGAAATAAAAATATCTACATGAGAAAATGTTTCTGCTTCCACCAATAGTGTGCTCTGTGTAGGTCCATAGATAAATCACAATAATGTGGGTGATTCCCATGTGTTAATTCATAAAGTAGGTAGTGCTAGTTTGCCGTCACTGAGGTCTTAAAAAGGAAACTAAATGTTTTTCTCTTCCCATAAGAGCCAGACTTTCCCTCATACCACTAGCAACATACTCAGTATGATACCATGCCAATCCCAGTAGTGAAATATCTATTTTCTCCAATGTATCTTCTAACTGGTTTCAGGTTTTCAGATCGTTTTCAGCTAGTTCTCACAAGACAGACTACAAGTGAAGATGCAGGGCTAGAAACAAAATATCCAAAAGCATTTTCTGTACTTTAGAGGCTGGATGGGAAGGGAAATTAAGAGAAACTTGAATGCATACAGATAAAACTAAACTATTATAAAAGCAGATAAAGCAATTTTTCTGGCTTTTGTGCAAATAAATGTTCTAAATACTTTTTAAAAACTTCAGGGTTGTCAATTTTTATTTTTATCACTTTCTCACTCTTAAAAATGTAAAGTACAAAATAAAAGAGAAATCCAGTGGATAGAGACAAAACACGGTAACAGCTCCTTAGCCAGATTTCCATTTGATACCTTGCTCACTTCCCTTACTGTAGAAACTCCCATCTGTCACCTAAAACCTGCCGCCACTACAGCCCATCCAGTATTTGTCCTCTTTTCTCTTGCCTTGCTCTGTGTCCAGTGTTTCCTCCCATAGATGTGAAGATTACAGGTTGTACACCTCACCCTACCTGAACAGGTACTGTGACCAGTGAAGCAGGTGTCCACAAGGCTCAGACATCAGCCTTTGCCTCCATGGGATATCGGTCTGGGACTCCTCCTTCTACTCACTGTTGATTTCAACAAAACCTGTAGAAATTCCAATCTTTGAGGCATCTACCCTGTTGTATTTGATTCAAACTGGTCATCTCCAGGTTACTGGAGGAATCAGGATGAGAAAAAGCAACTAATTCTGTACAATTTTTTCCTTAGACACACACAATGCCAGGAAGACCGATGAGAGCATATACAGCACTGGGTCATAAGGCAGCATCTCACTAAACATTTAAATGTGTTCAGGCACTTCTTAAATGTCTATTACTGCATAACACAGAGACAGAGCAATGTAGAGACTGAACATGCTGAATATTTTTCCCTAAAAATACCTATAAATTATATTCTATGACATTTTCATGACAAACACTAAATAATTATATAGAAAAATCAGAGCACCTGCTGTTGCATTCCTCTAGTGCTTGTCATCAGAAGCACCTCCCATTTCTGCTCTTGGTGGGGCCCATTAAGAATCTATCCAAATCTGACTTTTCAATTACCCAGTAGATTGAGATTTATATCCATATTTGGTGGTCTGAGGTTAAATGTAAGCATAGGAAGGTCCCTAGTCCATAGATCCAGCATGGACCTGTTCTCTTCTGACAGAAGCAGATTTTGTGATATAGGATCATTCAAATAAGCTATTAAACATATTCTAGAGATACAAGTACTGCTGATGGACCATCTATTTGACAAGACGTTCTCCCTAATGGGAATAGATTGGTCTATTGCAATCAAACCTGATTTCTCCTCTCTCTTGTCAGCGTAGAAGAGGAATAATTGCAACAAAAGTTATCCTATTTCTTCAAAATTAAGCAGCAGCATATATTGACGTGTTTAGTTATTAATGCCACATTTTATAAAACTTTGCTGTTGTGGGGGTTATATATAGACGACATGCTTTAAAGAGTAGAAGAGTGAATTTCCATTTTCACCTTGTAAGGTCAGTAAAGTATTGTAATTGAAAACTTCTGAGGACCACAAAAGAGAGAGAAGAGTTTTGGCGGTGGAAGGAGGACAGCAGCAATCTTCCAAGAGCAGCTAAGCAAGCTTCATTTGACTTCAAGAGGATGTTTTAATGAAGAACAATAAACTAAATTTCTTCCCAAAAGCAACTTGAAATGGTATGAGACCGACACAGAAAATTTCATCACAACTGAATAAAATTCAAAACCCAGCTCAGTGTGCCCTCAGACTGCTATATAGAGGCAACCATGTAATGTTGCAAGGCAACTTGAGGTAAGCAGTTTTTAAAGCATCTTGTTGTCATATTTACAATATCAGCATGTTTTGTCACACTCAGAGCTCATCCCAATCTAATCATACTCAGACAATCGGCTACATAATACTCTTGGGGCTACCTCTGTATCTTCCTCATTGTTTAAATGCCCTGTAGAGTTGATTTCTCCAGGGAAAGCAAAACGTGGGGAAGAGAGAGAAGAAAACAATTTAGTGCCTATACATAATGTTCTAGCTGAAATTAATAAGAAGTGAGAATGTTCAGTTGCACATCCACAAGAGATGTTTTTACTATGAAATGAAATTGAATCAATAAGCCATAAAAGTTAAACAATTTCTAGAAAATAAACAGTCATGTTAGTAATACATCAAAGCATATTTCAGACTTCCTGATTTCTTAATATACCTAAAGGTCCTACTAAACACAGTGGGTTCTTCAGCAGAGGGCTGAAAAAGCTTTACAAGAAGATAAATTTCATTCCTGGTATTTCAAGTTTCATTTTGAAGGAATTGTGGTTTTCTTTCTGTCTTTCAAAGTTAAAAATCAGAACTCAGTAAATGAAATTTTTTTTGAAATTACATAGAAAAAGGTACTCTACAAGACTTCCTATGATCCTTGGCATTAGTTACACAGCTTCTCAGACTTTCAAGACAATTGTGAGTTGGTATTAACTTCATTTAAAACAGTGTTTTAATTGTCCACTTTGAAATAAGAGATGCACTGCTATGCATTTCAGTGTGTTTTATTTATGTGGTCTCTGTTATGTTTCTTTGAGAAGAGTAATCCAAAACAGACCTTTGGAAGGAGGGAAGATTTGCTGAAACTGCTTTGAGGGAATGCTGTTGAAACTTAAGAGTGCAGCAAACGAATCCCAGCCTGAATCTTTGAAACTACAGCTTGTTCGGAGACAGACAAACTAAATTGAGGAGTAAAAAAATAAGCCTCCAACAGCTTGGAATAATTGTTTCTAGGGACACAGCAATTTGGAAAGTCATGAGTTAACCAAAAACAAGAATCCACCTTTGCAAATACATCGTAAGGAGGGGAACAGCTAATATATATAAGTATTGCATAAATCTATCCTGTCTGAACTAGTATGTTTAAGCTTTCTTTATGTCAAAACTTGTCTTGTACTTACCCTGTTGACATAGTAATGAAACAGATTTTTCTTTAATTTAAAGGCCTCTCCTCCTTTAGAGCACTTGACGTCAGGAAGTCTCAACAGTTCCGTCTCAAGTTCTACACAACTTGCATTGCCCAACACAATAATTTTTCTTTTTATTACTTTTCTGAGGAAATTAATTTCTACCCAAAATGCATTCAACTTTGGTTAGAAGAAATTCTAAGCAAACCTGGCCACCCTCACACCCCTTCTTAAGCTAATGGTCACTTGTGTGGGTGGAAAAAAATAGGTGGGTGTAAAGATAAGCATACGGATACATGTAATTTTTATTAAACCAGAAAAACTGAATTTATTTTAATTCTGAAAGAATTGCATAACATTGTTCTGTTTTGTA
This sequence comes from Amblyornis subalaris, assembly GCA_018881555.1. NCBI lineage: Eukaryota > Metazoa > Chordata > Aves > Passeriformes > Ptilonorhynchidae > Amblyornis > Amblyornis subalaris. The sequence continues at coordinate 1,658,497 of JACAXG010000116.1, read as the reverse complement.
CTTCAGATTTGAGTTTTTATTTAATACAATGTCATATTCCCTCACTTTCTTTGATTCTTCTAACGGGTTTCAAATAATTGAAAACATCCCTTCTTTTTCTACCCGCTTCCTCCTGACCCAAACGTAAGACTATTTAAATTGATAATTCTTTTCTTGCAAAGTTATAAGACATTTTCTCACAATGCCTGATCTATGAACAGAACAAGAAAATTAATATGTGACTATCTTAGACTCTAAGGATTAAACATTTGAGTTTTGAAAGAGTCTGTCTTCTCTCTTGTCTAGACTGGGCTACTGCATAGTATTTACAGAGAGAAAGAATATAAAAAATCCACAGCCCTGCAATAGGAATTATGTGAAAAATAATTGCAACTTATTTTCAGGTTTTCCTACAACTCTGAAGTACCAAAAGAGCTTATCATGTTTTAAAAAGAGACAGTATCATATTTCTCTTAGGACTCTGTCCTCTCTTATTTTTAAGGGAGATTATCCTCTCCTTAGTCCCTAACAAGCTAGCTCCCTCATGATTCATTTATATTCGGTATATATATTCTATATATAATAAGAAAATTTATATTTGCTTAGTCTGCTGATGAAACTCTTCCTTTTCTCCACCCTTAGAAGAACAGAAATAAATATCGTCTCACTGTCTTTAATAGACTGTCAGATATCGGAATTGAAACAAATGGGCTCTCCAGGAGTCTAAAATGTTGAGCCAGCAGTTCAGACTCTGCTGGAATAGCAGTGGGAGACTGTCAGTATCTTCTGCAGAAGAGCTGAAATTCTCTTTTATTCCTTTTAATGGAAATAAGCACTAAACATACACTAGAAATATGTTCTATCTTTTAATCTTAAGAAAAAGTACGTTCTATCTTTTAATCTTCAGAAAGCATAGGATTAACTCTTTTCTCTCTCCCACTGCAGATCCTTAAGGAAAGCCTGCTGCTGACTGCTTGTCAAAGGATGGAGTAAAACATCCAATGAAATCAAATCAGAATGTTGTAGCAGAAGGCTAAGTACACAAAATGAACTTTCTCGGTTTACTTATTGATCAGAATAATGCAGTTATATTTCTGCTCTGTTTTTTTTTTAAGTTGAATTTTATTCTTGACAAATAACTTTGACTTAATCCCACTAGTAATTTTCTTATCCTAAAAGTACAATTCTGTAGTCCTTGCAGTTATATGAAGCAAATGAATCCTTTGTCCCCGTGGATCTAGACTGGGTATGTATGGCCTCTCTTTTTGGTGTGACTTACTTTCCTGTTTTTCTCAGATGTTTGAAATGCAAGTGTGCCTCTGATCTTTCTCTAGTTTTACAGTGTTAAACTGTCGCTTAAAATCACATTTTCCATTGATAAAATTGGTGGAGATGGGTAATCAAGCCCCTGGCATTACTTTCAGGTACCAAATTGAGTTTGCCTGCAAAACAGCTAAAAAGATTTTGAGTTTGGATGTGCAGTGAGCAGATTCACTATAGAAATCACTGAAGGAGAATAAATCTGAAATACCAAGGCATCATTCTTTTTACCATAATCATATCTCAAGGACAGATTACTCTTAAGTTTTAAACAGAAAATCCAATTTGAATGCTAGGCGGGAGCTGTGCAGACAGGAAAGGTGCAAAGCAGATGTACCAACATTTTTCTGCAGCAGATAAAATACAGAACTGACACAGAGAGTATTTATATATGCCTAGGTCACTAAGCAAAGGGAAGAGAATTGGAGAAGTAAGGAAAAGCTGATGGACTGTGACATTTCTTCTGTTTATGTGTCTACTTCACTGACACTTGACAGTTATTAAAGTTGTTCTCATGTTTGAGGGAGTCATTTCCAATTGCCTGTACATGTAAAAGCTTTCAAGAGAAATACACTGTATCACTTCAAGAGTTCCACAATTTAAAGTTTTTTCTATTTAAACCTCTACCAGGCAGAGCGAGAGAACAAGAATTGAGTTGTTCTGACACTTTCTATAGCAGCATCTCTCCTGACTTTTTCTTATGCCCCAGATGCTACATCTTTATATAATGACAGTGAAGAACCAGTACAACATGGCCTTCTCATTTCAAATTACTGACATACTTAATTTCCCTTTGAAAGCACGTGCCTCATTTGAAGACTTTTCTTTTTGTCAATGCAAAGACAAAGATGCCTGTTCCAAAGGCACTTGGGAGACAACAGAGAAATAAAGGATGAGGGCTGAGCTAAACGAGCAAATTAGAGATATAATTTTGAAAAGTATGGAAAAACAACACACACAAGGCAGATGACACTTCAGGGAATTGCTTTATATTGAAGAAAATTCATTCAAGGAAGGTGCCTACCTACCCATCCTTTTACAAGGATATAGGTGTTAAGGTTTGGTTCCAAGTGAAAGTCATAGCACTTAGGTGCCATAATCTACTTTCTTGAAAAGGGAGGATATTCAGCTGATGTTTCTCCCAGGTTGGATTTGTCCCACAGGCTTTAAAGACTCAATAAAAGCAGCTGCAGTTTCCATGATTCTGAATTGCATAGGCTTAGCCTAAAAGCTAAAGTGTTTGTGACTTCCTGTGCCTCCTACTAGCCTGGAAAATGAATGTTACAGACTGGACACACACGTTTTCCCTCCTACCAGATAAAAAAAACCCAAACCAGTGTGACTTTATCAACAAGAACAACAAACAGAAATGAAATGTCCTGAAAACCCAAATTCTTTAACATCTCTCTTTTCTGTCAGCAGCAACTTGGCCTACTCCACTGACGGTACCATACTGTACTCATCTATTTTGAAACAACCCTATATGAGAGTCAAGAATCAAGTAAAAGTCTGGGCTGTTAGAGTGTTAAAATCTGCTGCTTTGGCCTCATTCCTGTCAGTAAAATCAAGTGTTCCTGTGGGTCTGTTAATTTGTTGGCACCTTTAGCAAGCTTTCTGTGTAGGGAACAGAATGTAGAAATGTACTTTGAAATCCATATCGACAAATCTGTTAATTAAATGTCAATCATAAGATCTGTTCAGCTAGACTCTCTACTTCCAAGCCTATCAAAGCTTCTAGAATTGGAATCTGAAATAAAAGCACATCAAGGAACAATAAACCCCACACAATATCACTTTCATTGCATTTTTCATAAAGAATCTAATTTTCATAAGGAATTTAACTTTACATTTTCCAGCAACTGAAAACAGTGGGACATTTTCTTGAACATGCCTAAGGAAGAAGAACGGCACTATTCTTGGTGAACTCATTAATCGTTCTCTCTATCAGTATTTAGTTATGCAATATCTGGCAGCAAAAAGTCGAGAAGTCTATGTACAAAATATGGGGGGGTTTCATATGAATCAAGGAGCTTTAGTTCAGGAACAAGTAACAGAAAATAAGGGCATTAAGTGCCAGAGTTGCCCATGCTTGCATATCCATGGGAAAGATGTCTATCACAGTGCATTTTTAAAGGTTATCAAGAACTGTATGACAGCAAGATATAATCTAGTGCTTTCAAATGCATGTGGACTGCTAAGCAGTGTGATTGGGAAACGTATCAGAACAACAACTTACTCTGATGATGTTATCCTGTGAGACAATTTGGGGTCTTGGAAAAAAGGAAAAAGGTGAAATCTAAACCAAGTTTTCAGTCTATGGAATTGAATTTTATGTAAGAAAATTAGCGTGACAACTTTAGTAGTAAGGAGAAAAAGTCAAAATTGGTGCTTGTAAATTAAGGCAAACTATTCAAGGAAAAAACACCCACATACCAGCGCGAGTACGTACAGTGTTCTGAGAATAGTCTTACAACTCTACGTACCTTTGTCATGTATGACCTTCTTCCTTATTGCATTTCTACTTTGATGTCAAACACCGTACTTGCTGGGAAGCATTAGTAAAAAGGTAAAATGTAGCTACAGGGGTGTAGAACAAATATAAACAAGGTATGTTGTAGTCAAGGATTAAAATCTAGCTATAAAACAAAAGCACTACAAGAGTTTTGAAATCATCATGTCAAGCATACTTCACAACAAATTATAAGCTTTCAGTATAACTATTGCTACTATACATTGGAGTACAATACACAATAGCAGCATAAGATATTCAGGGAATCCAGTTACTTGAAGACAACTAGCCTTAAATGTAAACAATTCAAGTGAAAGAGTGAAAAAAAAGTCTTAAGTTGTGCATGGATCTCCACTGTTATGTCCCATTAGTTTCCAGGAAAACATAACAAATACAACTGTCATATGACTGCAGAATTTTGGTTCTTTTCGCAGGGGCCACATTTGAAAACTATGCTTAAAAACTTGAAATCCTATATAGTTCTACAGTGTAGACCCAAAAGGAGCTCAAACAAAACCAGAAGTCAGACGCAGGTACAACAACACATCTGCAAATTTAACAAAGAAGAAACAAAATCTGGGTTTTGTATTGTGAACATGACCATGAGCTCTATATCTCACAGCAGATACCCAGAATTTCAGTTTCTGCTTGGAAAGTAGGTGTAGAATTTGTCTTGATTCAGTTACCCTTCAGAATGGAAAGCTGAATCACTTCTTACATTACTGAAGCTTCTACATACCTTTCAGTTGTTTCCACTACTAAGGTTCACTTTTCCAGGCTTTCACCCAAAAGCTGGAAATTTCTGCAAAATTTCTACCTAAAAGTTATACAAGTCAGCTTAGTGATCTGGACATCCCAGTCAGGAACCAGGCTAAACTTGTCATGTGACTCCCTGAAAGGGAAAAATCCCATAGATACTTATATAAATTTCAAGTTTTAAGAGGGATATGTGCTACTGCTATCCTATATATGTGTATGGTATAACTTTGACCCTAGCTGAAAGGTGTTATACCTATCATAATATGACATATTGACATGCAACAAAACTTCAGACAAAGACACATCTTTCTGAGTATAGAGGCAGCTGCTTGTGTTCAATTGCCACCTGTTACAGGGGTTTGTAAGATGGCTCACTTACCTTGGTTCCCTTGTGCTGCATTTCTAAATGATAGCTAAAATGTAATTTTGGGAGAACATAATTCTTTCCCTTGTGGACAAATGAGAGCAATAAATGAACAATATTATTCCATAGCTTGTATCTTAATGAATCCTGCAGAGTTTTGTAACTGGAAAATAAGAAAATTCAAGCACATAAAATTATTGTGCAGTAATAATAGAGATAACAAGTACTTAGAAGTATAGTGAATGTGGAGGGTGTATGTGTATATATTTTTCACCTTTGCTATATAATTAGGATTTTCAGGAACATTGAAAAATCTAGGAATCCTTAAGTATGTCAGACCACACTTGGAAAAACTCCAAAAGATGCCATCCAGAAAGTTCATCTGCATTTGAGAGAATTTGATTTATATTATACTAATAAAAAAATACACCTGAATAACAATCATTATCTTGATGGATGATCCATAGATAAAGGTAAAGAACAGTGAAAATTAGTGGGAAAAGTAATTGATTCTGCTAATAGGTTGGCACCTCCCCTAGATTTCATATGTAAGTCAGTAACAAACCTGAGCTCTGTGGGTGCCCTTACTGCTACAAATGCTACTTTAAGGCATTAATGGGAAAATTCTATTTGGTCTAATGTTTTGATTTTCTGTGTAGGGCTGGTCTGGCTACCTGCTCTTCAGAAATCCTTGTAATGGCCGAGTGCAAGAAAAAGACAAAAAATACTGCATAGAAAAGTTTCTGGCTTCCCCCCAACACCCAGTCCAGCACTTACTGCTGTAAGAAGTTCTGTACATACTACAGCAAACACCCAGTTCAGAAGGCATCATATACAGCAGAATGTTAAGTCAACATACAGGAATGTATGTTGAAATGTCAACAATGTACGTACAGGAATGTCAACATTATTTCAGAATGATTTATTATCTCCCTGGTAGTTAAAATAAAAAGGTACAGCTTGTGTCTGACAATTTATTAATTACATTATTAATTCATAGACTGTGTATAAGAACAGGCTTTATTTCTGAATCCTACTATACATTTTTATGACTTTTACTCTAGGTATTTAAAAAGTGATTAAGGAGCTTAGAAATAAAGTCTTATTCTTCAATTTAGGTGAGTCTACATTTGAAAGGGAAAAACCCATGCTATACCTTGCTACGTATCTCAGCCTAAATGCCTATAATTTATTGGTTCACATGAACCTATCCCAGGATTAAGTGATTTTTTTTTTTTCCATCATCTATTTTCCCCTCTCCCCATCCTGCTGAGAAGGGGAGTGAGTGATGGAGTGGCTTGGTGGGCACCTGGTATGCAGCCACAGTGTAGCTTATATCTCCTTCTCTATGTATCTGCTTGGTATCACTCACTGTCTAAGCTCCTACAGCTCAAATCTTAGAATGGACAAAAAAAAGGATTAAGCTAAACAAGCTGGCCACTGGAGGAACTGGAAGGTCTGTATTCAATGACAGTATATACTCTGCTACATAGACTTATGAATTACCGAGGTTGGAAGAGACCTTTAATGTCACCCAGTCCAACCATCCACCCAGGACTGCCACTATAACCCCTAAACCACTAAACCTCCTCACCCAGCAGCAGATCCAGATGCCTCAATCACCTCCAGGGTTGGAGACTCCACCACCTCCCAGAGCAACCTATTTCAATGCCTGATCACCATATCAGTGAAATTTTTTTTCCCAATATATAGTCTGAATCTCCCATCTCAGCTTAAGGTCTTTTCCTCTGGTCCTCTCACTGCAGGCATGGCAGAAGAGACTGACCCCCACCTCACTACACCCTCCTTCCAGGGAGTTGTAGAGAGTGATAGGGTCACCCCTGAGCCTCCTCTTCTGGAGACTAAATAAGCCCAGCTCCCTCAGACATTTCTCCTAAGATATGTCTTCTAGTCCTTTCTTGAACCTTGCTGCCCTTCACTGGATACGCTCCAGCACTTCGATGTCTTTTTCAGTGAGCTCAAGTTTTCTATAGTGGGAAAGTGGAAGTTGGAATAGACTGCTCTCAACTTACAATTCACTTACTAGAACAGATCCTTATCATTCTGAAATAACTGCAAACATGGAGTGAACCTACACACTTCCATGAATGCAGTTAAATAAATACAAATAACTTTTTAAACAACTGGTGAATCTAAATCTAAAAAAACCTCAAATATGTCTTTTCTTCAGTTCTACAGAAAACTTTTCAAAATTTTAGTTTAAAAGCTGTCCTTGAAATTTGCTGAAAACAGTTTCAAAATCTCTATTTAGCTTAGAAATTATCTACCAAGTCATATAAAACATAACATTTCCATAGGTTCAGAACTCATCATATAAATTTTTCCCATAACTGAAAAAAATAATTTTAAGTTATAAATGCAGTCCTAAGCAAAGGAAACATGAGCAGTTATTAACTTTAAAACCCTGAAATCCTATCAACTATTATCTTATTTGAAAATTAATTATTGACTAAGCCTTTTAACAGACTCTTTTTTTTTTTAATTTCAGGTTTTTAAAATATGCTAATTTACAAGTAGAAACTGTTAACTTTTTCATTCCCATTTTTCAAGTTACCTATTGCACTCAAAATGCTTTTACTTTTTCTCTTCCTTTCAGAGTTCATAGCTTGTGAAAAAATGATGGTTCGGTCACCCTGGAGACTAAATACTGCTAATCCCTTTTTCTCATGAGTGATGAGTGGGGGAAGGTTCAATATGTCTCAGCTTTGATTAGAATTTAAAAGAATTCCTATTTTGATGGAGACTGTCACAAGGTCTCTGATCCTTTGATGAGTCTTGAGTTGAGTGTCAAGTGAGGTGGATCAAGTGATTATAAAACAAGATCAGTAGAAGAGCTTAAGAAATCAAGTGAGCTCTTGTGGAAGGCACTAGGTTGAGGGGAGATCTGTGGTTGCCCAGGTTGGGGCAAAGGTCTGTGGACCCGCAACTCTTCTGTTTCTCAGGTGTTCATTATCTGGGTAAATCAGGGAAGAAAAGTGGGTATTCCACATACTCTTAAGTACTCTAAGATGACCTGAGAAAGTCAGCACTTCTTCACACCTAGTCAAGCTGATGACCTTCAGGACTTCCCACTCTGTAAAGTACAGACATCCAGAAAGGCCTCATACAGGAACCCAAAGGCATTCACAGATTGCATACCTTGACATGCATTACTCATCTCAGTACAAACTTATCCTTCTACTTCCTAGAACCTGATAAAGTTGCAGGGATCCTTCTCCAGCCCCACGGTAAAGAAATGCTATCAGCAGCTTTGCACATCCTTGTGCTTGATCTGACAAGGACATCTTCTTGTGCCCTGCACAAATCCTGTCTCCATTTTTAACTAACCTCCCAGTCTCTACACTTTTTGTGACAAGTTCAGCTTTCTATTAACACCTATCACAAAAAGGCTATCTCAGGCAGTAGCCCAGCTGTCTGCCTAGTGACAACAGTAGCTGGCTGGAAAAGCCTCTCATCCTGTGCACAGGAAGAGAACAGGCTCAGCCTGCCACAGTGGCAAGGTGCTATCTGCTCCAAAGACTTGGTCAGCCCTCAGTGTGCTCTGAGCTGACATCTGTCAGGACCAGCCATCCCTTGGCTTGTTGGCTATGAAATCAGATCAGTCATGTCTCTCCTAGCTCTGTCATTATCTTTTAGATTTGCCTGAGCTGTCTAGTTGCTGTCAATCCAACGCTCATTTTTAATCAGTACATTTCCCTCAGACTCATTCTTCTTTCCTTGTAGGACAAGGAGCTCTCTCTGAGTATTGCATACCATCCAGTCCTGCCTCAACAAATATGAGTAGCCAAATTGCCAGAATTGGCTTATGAGCCAACTCACTGGCTATCCTTATGTTTCAAGACTAAATTAATATTTGAGGAGAAAACTGAACATATGCAGATGGGAATGAGCATCAGTCCAGCAAAATTCCTGCAGGCATCTCTTGTAATTTTGAATTTCAAATCTTTTTCATTAATTTGAGCCCAGTAAGAGAAACACTAGTAGAGGTATTATGTCTGAAAAAACATACTTTGCTTCTGAACCTAGTCACAGTTCTATTAGTGGAGTACACAGGCAGGACACGATTATGCTTCAGGGAGAAATCTGCAAAATCAATTCTTCTTTCAACGTTAGTTAAATTGAGAGGATTGATTTCAGATACAAAGCTTGGTAAGAGTTCATTTGTTTATTTTTCCTTCACAAAAAGTGCTATATATGGCTACCTAATTTAAGTTGCAGTCATTTGAATTACATCATGGAGACACAAAAGCATACTTGTTATCCAGCACACAAAATCAAGCTAATTTGAAGAAATATCCTTCAGCAGGAAGGTTAGACTCTGTGTCAACTTTCGGATTTCAGTTTGCCTTGTATTAAAATGCAGATGTAGAACTCTTATAAATGCTCTCCCATGACCTTTACTTACTGACATCTTCTAAAATTTTTCTATCTCCAATTTACAGAAGTTATTTACTTTCCATAATTATGAAGCTTCCTGTACACAGACATTTTTATTTAGAAATAGTTTCTAGCTAGAAATTTTCCTAGAAAGGATTTTGGTTTTCAGTTTTAAATTATTTGGCTTTCAGTCTTAAATTATTCTTTACACTCAGTACAGTAGTAATGAAAAACCAGTTTGTTTACTTTAAAAAGACAAATATTTCCTATTTGTTAAATGGGCAGGCTAAGACATAAGAGCTACAGGTATGTTGTTTTTTTCTGATAAATCATTTACAGTGGGTGATCAAAGGCTAATTTTTTAAAATTTTAAATAAAATCAGTGGAGATCATTACATCTTGATTAGCACTTTGGATTTGGTCTTCTATTTATTTTCAGCCTCCTATGTATTAAATGAGTATAATAGCATTTCTCAATCTTCCAAGAGTATTGTGAATGTGTTGAAAAAGTGAAGCATTCAGATATAGACGGCATTTCAATACCATAATTTGTTTTTTCCTTCATTTTGCCATATCACCTTAAAAAGCCTTTTAATTCAGGACTCACAGAACATGAGAATAAAGCCAGAAAAGAAAACTAGGAGACACTGAAAAGATCATGCTTTCCAATCTTAAGACACTCCGGTCATGACAAATGGAGAGAAACACTAAGCAAGGAGCAGTCAGATCTAGATATAATAGGCACAAAAAAGTTTTTATAAGCAGCTGCTGAAAAAATATATGTGGAGCACGTTGAGAACAGCTATTCTACTACCTGAAAAGTCATACCACAAAAAAAGGAGAATAAGAATAAGTTGGAAAATTTAAACACTCGAAGCCATAAATACTCTGAGACAGAATCTGTGAAGCTAGCCTTAATGTTTTTTATAACATACCAGCTGAATGCAGTGCAACAGAAGCCCAGAGGTTCAGTGAAATAGATATAAATAAGCTTAGAGGCTATTTAAATAACTGTTTTTTCCTTTGTCTTATTTCAGTTGTGTGTGACAGAGCACTAAATGACATTGAACTCTTTTCAAGCATGTGGTATTCAACACGTCACTGAGCTTTACAGCAGCTATTCCTTTAACCCCTTTAAAACACCATTCATATGTGTTGCTGAATGAAAAGCACTCTATGGGGTCAAAACACAATTTCTAGTCTTACTTCACCCTGTATAGATGTGATTCTGCATGGCAGCAGAAATGCTCAGTGAACAATCCACAGCAAAATGATGGCTCATTTTGAAAGTTCAGTTGCCTAATGGAATAACTTCTGAAAATGGGGAAGCTGGTAAAACGAAGATTCCTTTTTCACTTTCCAGTGATACATGTTTAAGGAATCTCAAAATACAGGCAGAGCTGAACTTGTCTGGCTTATGAGAAAGAGTTCACCACTTGTGACTACCTTATAGAAAACATTATACAATTTAACGATTTTGGAAGATTGAGTATTCTGTCTACATCTAGGCAAAGATGCATATACACTCATACACATATGCACACATGACAATATGTGTAACTTTTGCTACAGTTGTCTTTTAGTCATTTTGAATTACGATTGTATGTACTGAGACATTTATGATGCTTTTCCTCTACTACAATCAGTCCTAATCTGGACCTCTGCATCTCAGTCTTTTCTTAGAAGACAACTCTTCAAAATGACAGGAAGGAGAAGACTAGCCACCTCCTTTTCCTCAAGCTCATTTTTGGACACACAACTACAGAGAATTGCCATTAAATTGTGCAAATGAGTAGGATTCCATTTTATTTGAGCTGTAAAGATCAAAAGAGGTCAGGCCAAGCAAGCTACAGTCATTCATGCAAAGTAATAACATTACTATGTTGAAGAAATATACAAACAACATTTTGTTACAGCTTTAGTATGAGGGATGCCAAGTTTTGGAGTCTAGAACGTTCAATGGGCTTTTAAGTATGTCCCCTGAGAAGAAACCCTTTTACTACTTATTATAATGTCTCTTCTCCCTTGAGTTTCCCACAACAACTGTACTTTTTATAACATAGTGCAGCATACAGCTTACAAGCATAGAAGTAAAAATGTAATGCAATGGCAAAACCACAATACTTGTTTTGATCTCTGACCTTTTGAATTCTTAGTTACCACTTCGCAAGAGTCACATTGAGATGTGTTTAAAATATTGTATCCAACTATACATCATTATGTAACCTAGCAAAAAGCACGATAGGCTAATAGCAATACCTAAACAAGAAATCATTGCAGTTCATTATTTTAAAGACACTAAATTCCAGTCAAGAAAAGATAATTCAGAAAAGGCCACAGCCTTTTGCAATGCAGAGGTCCCTGCTTGTGTCCAGGCAATACAGTGACTCACAGCCATGCTGGCTGGAGTGCATCTGAAGATACAAGGACTAAACAGGAAGGCTTGCCCGGCCATGCCTAAGGGTGAGTTAGGCAGGAGCTGTTAACAAGATCACTGACAGCAAGTGGTCACAGCCAGTTCAGCTTCATGAGGGGAAAGTGCTGCGTGTGAAACTCAATTTTCTCTTATGACCAAGTAGCCCACCTAGATGATTAAGCGAAGCCAGCTGATGTAAACATGTTGGATTGCAGTTAAGTTTTTGATGGCATCTCTTAGAGTAGCCCTCTGGAAAAATTAGAGGGCTGGACAATCACCAACCATATGACATTTAACAAAGACAATTGCTGGATTCTGCTTTTGTGACAGGGCAGCCCTGGTTTTATGTTCAGACTCGGGAACAAGACTGGAGAGCAGCCCCATGGAAAGGGACCTGGGGGTCCTGGTCGATGGCAAGTTGAACATGAGTCAACAGTGCCCTGACAGCCAGGAGGGCCACCCATGTCCTGGCGTGTACCAGGCACAGCATCGCCAGCTGGGCAAGGTGGGGGATCGTCCTGCTCTGCTCTGCACTGGAGTGGCCTCACCTCAAGTGCTGGGGGCAGTTTTAGGTGCCACAATATAAAAAAGACATTGAGCTGTTAGAGAGAGTCCAAAGGAGGGCAATAAAGGTGGTGAAAGGCCTTGAGGGGAAGCCGTGTGAGAAGCAGCTGAGGTCACTTGGTCTGTTCAACCTGGAGAAGAGGAGACTGAGGGGAAACCTCATTGTGGTCTTCAGTATCCTCACAAGGGGAAGCAGTGGGACAGACATTGATCTCTTCCCTCTGGTGACCAGTGCCAAGACAGGAGAGAATGACCTAAAGCTGTGTCAGGGGAGGTTTAGGTTGCATATTAGGAAAAGATTCTTCACCCAGAGGGTGGTTGGGCACTGGAACAGGCTCCCCATGGAAGTGCTCACAGCACCAGCCTGACAGAGTTCAAGAAATGTCTGGACAATGCTCCTAGACACCTGGTGTGACTCTTGTAGTTGTCCTATGCAGGGCTAAGAGCTGGACTTGATTATCCTTTTGGGTCCCTTGAACTCAGGATATTCTGTGGTTCTACGATTTTATGATTCTGTGAAGATCAGATGGACGTGATCACCAATCTCAAATGCTTCTGTGTTAAAAGGACACTCCCATGACAGCTCAGGGATCACAATACTTTGACGTCTGCAGGGTGGCAATGCATGATCCTGCAAGTATCCTTCTAGGCATGATAATTCCATCTCCTACCATGGACAACTCCCAGACTTGATGGTCCTGCTCTAGGCGGGATTTCCAGGCTAATGGCTCCCTGGAAACCCGTTTTTATTCCCAGCAGAAGAAGCCTCCCACCCCTCCCCTGAAAGCCAGGACTAACAGCAACCTTTTAGTCTTTGCTGGTACTACCCCAGATAGGGGCTACGGGTTAAGAGCCTCTTGTTGTTAACACACGTAAATCTTAAAAGTTTCTGTAAGAATCGGTGTAAGCTTTTAATGTAAGTAGGGTGTCTGCACCCAGCAATAGGAGAGAGAAGTGGAGGAAAAGAAGAAAGGAAGAAAAGAACAAAGGAAGGAAAGCAAGCAGGTGCAAACACAACACCAGCGTTCTGCTCACCATTAAACCAAAGCACAGGCACAATCCTCCTCATTTCACTTGTATGGGAAAGTGGAATGGTCTCTCACACACACTTGCACGCTCTTTCACTGTTCTCTTTTCCTAACGCTGTCAGAGACATCTATCCTTAGTCATCCTTCTTTAAATTCTTTAACTTTAAATTTGACAGTTTTCCAGATTTGGGGTTGGTGTGTGTGTGCACTTTGTCAGAYTAATTCCTGGTTCTACAGCCCCGTTTGATGAAAAGGAGAGCTGCTGGATTAGCAAATGGCTGACCAAAGATGAGGTTCTTCATTTATAATAGAAATCCTGTTTTACCAACAACTGCTTTAARCAACTGTATAACAAATTATTTATGSTTRTGCAYTCTTGTTCCCATGTTYTATTTTCTGTCAAATTAGACTCTGAATTTATGAATATTATGATCACTGTGTGTGACTCATTGTGAATTTGGACTTCAGCCTTATGTGTTTGCTAATTTCAATCCTAGAGATCAGTGCCTAGACATACACAGATTTTGATCTAATTTCCCCCAATGAGTTTCAGTTTTGACTTTTTCTGAATGTTCATGTGGTTTTTAGTCACAGGCAAAAGTCCTACATACAACCCTTTAAATCCCACAGATGGACAGCAACATTACAAAATCCAGCAAGACTGAATCTAAAATGAGATGCCATGCCTAGCCCTCCTATTTTAGATCATTTGAAAGTTAATGGTCCAGTTTATGTCTGAGGTACTGCATCATTACCCTGTATCAGTGGTAATATTACAGGACTTTCAACAGATAAAGTAAACTACACTGTAAGTGGCAACAGAGAGCTTCATTTCATTCTAGTGGATATATAACAACTATTTGGATAGGCTTTGAAACATTATCAGAGAGCAGGAAGAAAAGTTTTTAGGATTAGAGCAGAAAAGAGATGGAACTGACAGAGAACTTCTAAAATATGATATATATGAAGGCTTTCTTGCATGATATGCTTCAGCTCAGAATTTTACAGGAACATTCTCTATAACATTTTATGTTTTAGCCATTGACATAAATATAATATTTGAGTGCCTGGTATTGTTGACAATATTTCTCTTTAAACGTACCTCTCCAAGAGAAGCTATCATAATTTTGTGTTGCAGAAGGGAGCATATTACACGACTTGCCCCCGGTAAGGAATCTACAGTATTTGAATATCAGAAGTTCCTACACAATCACTGTGAAGGCATTTCTGATTCAAATAAATATTAGGTTTTGGTTTTTTTTAATTGCTCATATTTCATGATGTCTTTTAAGTGAGATAATCTATCTATATCTGTTTATGTGATCAACCTAAGTGTTTCAACTTTTGTAGAGGAATTTACCCTGTGAGAATTCTAGTTTGTAAATATCTGTTTTCACTTTTTTTCAGTCTTTGATCTCAAAAAAATATATTGAGAAAATTTGTGGGATCTGGTAGTGTTTGTGTACCTAGTGTTACTTTTTTCTTCCATATTTTAAAACAGAAATCAGAAAACTTCCACACTTTAAACAGAATCAGAGAGGCTGATCTACTATCTCTTTTTTTTTTTTTTTTTTGGCAAATTGCTTTCATAATAAGTGGAAACAAAATATGAGCTCCAGTTTTGGAGATATTGGATTCTCATATTCATGACTTTTAAGGTGTATGCATTGGGTCATATTTTCTTCTTAGGGTGCACTGATGCAAGAGAAAGAAAGACATTTTATTGATTAGATTAATAAGAAAGCAAATTTTGTATAAACTGTGAGTTGCATGTCTGTAGGCTGAGAGGAATAGAAAAGTCAAAAACTTCATAAAGTTATCATGAAGTATTTCCATTTGTTATAATCTATGCATCTCTTTGAAAACAGAAATAGAAAAAAATCAATATTAACTTATAATTGCCTTGTAAGGACTCTTACTACAGTGATCTCACCGTGTGAAATATCTGCCATACTGGCACAGAAAACTCATGGCACATTCAAAACAAT
Source organism: Amblyornis subalaris (assembly GCA_018881555.1). Taxonomy (NCBI): domain Eukaryota; kingdom Metazoa; phylum Chordata; class Aves; order Passeriformes; family Ptilonorhynchidae; genus Amblyornis; species Amblyornis subalaris. The sequence continues at coordinate 1,643,172 of JACAXG010000116.1, read as the reverse complement.
CACCACATGGCTATGATGCAAAGGGAAGTTTGAAGGTTTATGTTGTATCTCAAAAATTCATCAAATCGAGCATCTGTCAGTTGATGGATTTTTAATGAATGTTAATTTTTTATGCACAAACAGTATTGGACATATTTATCCATTTTTTTTTCCTTTTAGCCAATTGCTAATTCAAAGATGAAAGCTAGAAAACAGCCTGCGTTTTTATTTTGAGTCATGAGTTCATTTCTTAAGGCCTTGGCCTTCCATGTCTACCCATCAAAACACATTTGTTCAATCAGTCTCAGAAATACAAACCTGCAGGAAAACCACAGAAATTTCATACAGGCTTACTTTTTAAAAGTTTTTTGGTTTGTTTTGATTTGTTTTGTTTTGGTTCACATAAGATCCAGAAACTTCTATTTAAAAGTTGGCAGAAAAAAAACAAACCAAAACCAAACCAGTTTAATTTGGTTAAAATAATTCTTCATGTATTACAGCGAATGAACACAGCTCAGCAAAACCTGAAAAACAGCTGTGGCAGTGACAGAACAAGTATTTTCACTCTAAGAGGGAGGCAATGTCCATACTCAATGCAATTGTCATGTAATACATTTTGCAAAGTGAACTCTCCAAAGCCGATTGAAAAGCTTCCTCCTCTGGAGGAAGGAGACAGGCAGCTTTCACCAGAGAATAAATTGGGAAAATTAACTTTTCAGGAAGAGAAATGAAAAGCCACTTGGGTAGAAGAAAAGACATACAAAATAAATTAATAAATTTATAAATAAATAAATAAATAAAGCCACTGTTGGAAACAGCAGAGCTGAATCAAACTGTGGCTATTTTCAGAAATTCTTCGTGAGATCAACATGGCTTTGGACTTCTCACTTTTCTTTGAGGTGGACCACACAAAAATGCACACTACATGCTCAGTCAGCATCAGAAGAAATTCAGTGTGGGGTATCCACCTCTGGACAGAGCTATGCTGAAACACTGTGTGGGGTCCCACACACATGAGGAGTTGTTTTTTACCTCTGCATGCAGGGATTTCACCCAGTAAGCTCCTGATATGCAACAAAGAAAAATATGCTTTTTAAATTTTACTAAGTACTACATAGACTAGTCTTCCAAAAAACCTCAAGCTAAACAAACAAATAAATAAATGAATAAGGTCACAGTAATTTTATGTAGAGTGCATTGTTTGAATGTGACTTCAACAAATAACATTTTACATTTAATATGAATAGGCTAATTCAAGGACTTCATGATTCTGCTGAGCTCTGCAGACTACTTGGAACAATGTTTTGTTGAGCATTAAATTTATCTAGTTCACCTGCACCCTTATTGATTACATTTTCTTTTTCTCTTGCATCAGATGTTCTGATGTTCTTTCTGCTACTGTTGTAAGTTGCCCTGTAAATATAAATGCGTGAAGAAATATCTTTCTCCTAGGGAAAAAACCATTGGACTTGGCTTCCCTTGAGCAGATCAAACACTTACATGTTACTTTTTCAGGGTGCATAATTTTGAGGAAAAATAAAGGCAGCTTTCTCAGACCTGGAAGAGCATAGAGGATACTAGCACACTATTGAATAACAAGTGATGGGCCTATTAGAAAGTCAGGGGGCTTAACAAAGCCCATTGGGGAAAGTTGCATGAGACAAGAGACAATTTTAAGAGCAAATCATATATTCTCCTTAGACGGTGAGACATTACTCATTTTCCTGTGATTTCTTAGATGAATATCATGTAATTCAAAGAATTTACTGCTCTTATCTCTGTGTTTTTTTATTAGAGAATCCACTCCTTTTCCATGCCTAACATTACCATAGGCAGTCTCTACACATTACCATAGGCAATCTCTACTAAGCCTTACCCCTTCTTTAGCTGTTGCTTCTCAGAAGCTCAGCAAAACTCACTAATATCGTACACATAAGATGAGACATTAATTTATTGGGTTTTTTTGTCTTCCAATGCTCAGTGATACAGGACAACTACAGTGCAAATTAAGTGTGGGAAATGTTGGGCTCTTTAACATTTTTATTTTTATTTACTTCTTGCTATATTTCAATGTGTTTATATGCAGAAATGAATATATAATACTACTTTCTTTTATTATATATATCTTTGAAAGTAATTCCACCAAAGGACTACAATATTTTAATAAGCTAGCTATAATCATAATAATACTAAATAAATATAATTTTACAATGTACAGAATACAACTATTCTGAAATAGCAAGCACCCCCCACAATTTTGTGGTCTTTTCTTAGGCTTTAGATTGCTATTTTACTATTTTTCTAGAAGGAATGGTGCTATAACTATTTGTAATAGATTAAAAAAGAAAATCTATGCTGGCACAGTATTTAGATAGACTTTGTACTACCTGAAGATGTGACATGATTGTTAATGTTTCTTTCTGATATGCACAATTCCAGAAAAAGGTATAGATCTACTTCAACAACAGCTGACAAACAATAGATCCCATTCTAACATTAAGTCTGAATTAGATTTCTGGATTGTGTCAGTTGTTTGTTCTTTGCATTTTTCTTTTCTAAAAGTGGAATGGGTCAAATTTACATGTGTTAAAAAACTGAAGTTCTTTTCTCTCTGTCAAATAAAATCCCCTATGTCCTTTAAGTTGACATAATTCCTCCTTTTTATTCAAATGCAACCAAGCAATCTACTTTTATTTCCAAAACCCAGTTTGATGGGCAAATGATGTAATTCTTCACAGATTTTTCTATGAAAGTTTTATAGATTTTTTACACCATTTTGAAATTAAAGCTGTTTTCCTCTGCATAAGGGTACTATTAAAATAATTTTGAACTATCAACAGAAGACTCAAATGTATTAATATTATCAGAATAATTATTTCAATACTTGATATTAGTTAGGACACCCCATGCAACAGTTATAGAGAATTTCAAAGGTGGAAGAACTAACTTGAAATAGTTAAGAGCATAACTTTTTGAGCGAGAAATCATTTGCAAAATACCGTATTTTCAAAGTAGGAAGTGTTACCTAAATCAAAAAACCCTAAACAAGTAACTTAGTAGCTTGTTTAGTAGATGCATACATTATTTGCTCATTTACAGCACACCAAAAAGCTTTTTAGCAATTCACACATCAGACTTATTATTTGTGTTAAACTACAGCCTACCTCTTATAGAAACATATTCTTCCAAAACAAAATTTCATGTGATCAAGTGCAGCACCATTCTTTATTAAGTCATTATGTTGTCATTGATATTAATTACCACTAACTGTCACTATCATTAAAAGTGGTTTCTATTCTAAATGTGCTGGATGCTGTTTTCTACCTTTTTGTCTATTAAGAGTTTTCTATTACAAATCTTTTAAATATTCACGTAGGTATATGTAATTTTATTTCTAATACTACATCTGGAAGCAAAAAAAAAAAAAGTAAGCTCTTAATTCTGTCACTTTTGTAGACTTTTTCTGAATCTTATCCATTGTTTCCAGCAACTTTTTCAAACCTTGAATATCAAGAACAACCTCATTTTCATTATATGCAGAGAGAATAATACTCTCTGCCTGCACTTCACGGTTTGGAGATTACACGTTTGACTTATCAGTGTCACACTTCAATTTTGGCAATTGTTCACTTTGATTATCATACATTTCTGTTAGGCAGATGTGTTGGTTTTGCAGGGCCTGGTTTTTGGTAGTAGGGTGGCCACAGAGGTGGCTTCTGTGAGAAGCTGCTAGAAGCTTCCACCATGTCCAGCAGAGCCAATGCTGGCTCTGAGCCCCTGATGGCTCTGAAGATGGATGTGCCACAGGCCAAGGCTGGGCCAATTGGAGATGATGGTAACGTCTCTGTGATAACATATTTAAGGAGAAATCATAACAGAGTTTGTGGCACAGCTGTAATTTTTCCAACTAGAGAGGAGTAGGAGTGAGAACATGTGAGAGAAACAACCATGGAGGCACCAAGGTCAGTGCAGAAGGAGGGGGAGGAGGTGCTCCAGGCGCCAGAGCCAAGATGTCCCTGCAGCCTGTGGTGAGGGCCATGGTGAGGCAGCTGTGCCCCTGCAGTCCATGGGGGTCCACAGGGGATGCAGAGATCCACTCGCAGCCTGTGGGGGAGGTGCCCACGCCGGAGCGGGTGGATGCCAGGACACTGTGATCCAGAGCAAGTCCCATGGAGAGAGAGGCCTTGGTTCCAGGCTGGAGCAGCCTGTCCTTGGAGGACTGCACCCCGTGGCAGAGTGACCCATGCCGCAGCAGTTTTGGGAGGACTATCTGCCCGTGGGATGGACTCACGCTGCAGCAGTTTTGGGAGTGCTGCTGCTTGTGAGAGTGGACCCACGCTGGAGGAGTTGGCAGAGAACTGTCTCCCGTGGGAGGGACCCCACAGTGCCACAGGGAAAAGACTCCTCTCCCTGAGCAGCGGAAAGAAAATCTTGGGTGATGAACTGACCAAAACCCCCACCCTGTCTCCCTGCTGTGTAGGTGGGAAGGAGGGAGGGGTTGGGGGGAGAAAAGGTTGTCTTTAAGGGCTTATTTTACTTCTCATTCTCTTACTCTGATCTTGTTAGTAATAAATTCATTTTATATCATTGAGTTGAGCCTGTTTTGGCCTCGCAGTGTTTTCTCCTGGTCCTTATCTCAACGCATTAACCCTTTGTTAAATTCTTTCTCCTCTGTCCTGTTGCAGAGCAGAGGAGAGTGAGTGAGCAGGCCTTTCGTGGCCTTTGGCCAGTGTCAAACCACGACAGCAGATTACCACTATTGCTGTATTTAAGGTGAAAATCCAGGCCCAGTTTTCACAATCTTTATACACACTGGGATGTGTGCATCCTAGCAAAAATCAAAGTAAAATCTCACTAATCAGATTTGACAGTTGTGCTTTCTGGGAAAACCAGTGACATATTTCCTCAGTGAAGCCAGTGGCAAAATTACAGTGGAATTCAGTGAAGCAAGGATTCCTTATTCACTTCTGAACTGCACCTGGGAGCACACTGAGGAAATATGCAACAAAGAAATAATAATTAGCTGCTCACACAATGATAAATGGGTGTCTTTTCTTTGCCAAGAATTGTAATTGAGCAAGCAGCTCTAGTCTCTTCTTAGGAGTCTGCTTAGGAGACTGTCCAGTGAGGCTGAAATACAATTGATATCTGTAATTTTTTTTAGTTTTCATCAAAGTTTTAGTTTAGAACAACAGTTACTTTGTTGTTTTCCTCGGTGTATCCCTCATTTCAATTAAAAATTAGTAGTTCAATGCATATTAAAAAAGAAATAAATTACAGCACTGTATAATATCCCAAATGTTCCTCCAAAAGGTCAGAATGGGTTTTGTCATAATATCTTATACTAATTGACTGTATTTTACATGAATCAATCCCTATCATACCATGCTAAAGGGTATTATAACAGGATAGAGAATATAAAATACTAAGATAATACACTTCTAAAAATTAGTTTTCTATGATTATGCTGCACAGGATCTTACAAAGGTGGTTGTAAGAACTACCACCATAACTTCAGCATAACTCTGAAGTACTGCCTTTGTAGACAAAAATTTTCAAACCTGGTAAACATAACATTTAGCAGATCCCAATGAGAACAGTAACAGTAATCCCAAATAATACTTTTTAAAGCACAATTCCTCATAAAGAAACAAATATGCCAGAGGCAGATCAATTTATGGCACCATGACACAAATGGATGCTTCCCTGGAATGATGTGCTATTAGAAAGGTCAGCTTTACAAGTATAGAGATGTGTTACCGATTTATTTTCATGCATCCGTAATAAGTTCTATTTTGTTTCTCATCTGGTGCTGAGGAAAGGTATTGATTGCCAACAGGCATTCTAGTTGTTTACTTATAACAGAGAAGCAATTTGGAACAACTTATCTGGCTCATCAGACATAAAAGAGCTACATGAAGTCTAAGGACACTGAGGGTAGGAATGGTTATATAAAGCACCATTATTTCCCAAGTATGTCTGTCCCAGTTGCTGCCCACTGACACCAGTAATGAATGAAGGCAGCTACCAACTTCTCCTGTGATTGCCTCAATGCAAAGTCAGTTCTCCAACCCTCTTCAACGGTGGACATCAAAAGGCTGTTAGTTTATCAAGTTACTCATATTTATTGATCTTCTATCTAAAAAGCAACAACAGGTAAAACACTGCTAGCCTTTAGATGAATTGCTTATGCTGTTCTGGGGATTGAATATTTTTTTAAATAAGCATTGTTTCCATGAAGCGTGCACTACACATGGTTTAATTTAAAAGCTTCAAGAAATGCACACTGTCCTCATGTACTGCTTCACAGATAGATGTGTCTCCAATTATTTCTGTTACAACAGTATGCCATTAGTTATTCTCCTCAGCAGTTGCTATGTGCTCACAGGTCGTGTAGAAGCAAGAAAAACCTTGTTGTCCTGCAGTTTAAAACTACCTACAAACTGGTTCATGCAAGAGAAATACAATTACTGCACAACAGGCAAGCTGTTGGCCTGAACTGAAATTCCTCAGAGCATTGGCTAAATAGAACAATTAACCAGATAGTGAGAATAAAATCACCTTTTTTTCCACCTAACAAAGATGATTACAGCAGGAATGGTCACTTGCAGTCCTATCACTTTGATTTGTGTACTGGGTTTGCATGACAAGGTTTCAGTCGCAGAAGGGATACAGAGAAAAGAGCAGCAGTGACAACGTGATGAACTGATCACAGCCCCTATTCCCCATCCACCTGTGTTGCTGTGGAGGGAGGAGGGAGAGAATCAGGAGAGAAGTGCCCAGAAAAAAGGGAGGAATGGGGGAAAGGGGTTTGAAGATTTGGTTTTATTTCTTATTACCCTACTTTGATTCCATTAGCAATAATTAAACTAATTTCAGGTCAAGGCTGTTTTGCCCATGACAGTAACTGGCAAATGATCTCTCCCTGTCCTTATCTCAATCCATGAGATTTTTGTTACAATTTCTCTCCCTCATCCAGCTGAGAAGGGCAGTGATAGAGTGGCTTTGGTGGGCATCTGGCATCATGTCAGGGTCAATCTACCACAGTTTGTTAAACTCCACTTCTGAGTAGTACAGTCATGTTTCCCACAGGGCTTTTGAAATCATGTTTGCACTCACTCACCTCACTGGTTTCACAAGTTCTACTGTTTTTTGGATAGTTTTTCAAAGACCCTGAAATGAAATGAAAGCATTTTTTTTCTGGTTCTACTCTCTGATAACCTAACAGCAGCTCCAAACTGTGCTTGGAGGAGTAACTTTAAAGAGCAACTTCGTTGCCTGACCTAGCAGTATATTGATGAAGTAACAAGGAGAACTGTAATATCAAGATAGTTAGTGGTGAAATGTGGACCAAGTATGACACAGTATTTTTCTAATTAAAAAGATTATGGATGGAAGAAAAAATGAATGCTGGATTATGCCTACTTATAGTCAGACAGGCAATTTTAATAGGATGCCCTGTAAGAAGCAGTACACCAGCTTTCACTCTGATATGAAGCCCAAACATTGTACAAAACCTGTTCGTCTAAGCCCAGCATCCAGCCACGTATGGCTGGCTCCTGAAAATGAACAGAGGAATCAGGGCACCCAGGAGCTGTCTGAAGTCTGCAAAATATGCCTTAATTGGATCTGGATAGGAGCCTAGTGTAGCTCTGGCAAGAATTTTTCTACTGTGTGCTCATACTAGCTCAGATATGTGCTATCCAACTGCCTGTGCACTGACCATAAACCCAATGTACAAAAAATGATTAAGACTGGCAAGAGCATTGATGAAGCACAATGCTTTTTATAATATATACCAGACATTAAGAAAGTTTGACTTCCCCACACCAACAACATTCTTCATTGCATATGAAGAAAACAAACTTCCACCTGCTGCTTTAGATTCAATTGTGAGAAACTCATTGTCACTCCTTGCAGTGATGGCCATGGCTGAGACATACTGAATGAACAAAATGAAGACTGTTTCACTCTTGCTGTTTATGTCAATTGTGATCCATTTAAACAGAAAACTCTTCAGTTGCAACTGAAGGAAGACACCAACATTTAGATAGCACAAGCAAGTTTTTTTTAAATTATCATTATTTTAATCCCATTGATTCTCAATAAAAGGCAGACCTCATGGTCAACAAGTGCATAAAGATAAAAAAAGCTCATAGGGATTCTGACAAGTTTCATTTCATTCATATAGTTTTCTCAAGGCTAATGATGACTAAAATTGTGATATATTTATTCACATGCATGGATGGGAAGCTGTTGCTAAAGAGATAATATTTCACTTAATCACAGCTAAAATGCATCCATTAAAATTTAGTTCTCAAATTTAGTGGTATATCAATAAAAACAAAGGAAGCAATGTAGGCTTAAAAATCCAAGAAGTCAAAATAGGGTTTTTTTTGTTCAGCCAAGATAATTCTTAACTGTTTTTCTGTACATCTTGGAAGTTTCTTTACAGAGTTTCAGGAAGGTTTTAAGATTTGTATTAATACAAGACCAGATCCAAAGGCTAGTGAAATGTGATACCCTTCCAATGACATGGTAGAAGGGGAAATTTGATTTAGATGAACCCTGTTGGAAATTTCTATCACCTGAATATCAAGACTTGGACTGAAAATTGTGTCTATGTTTTAGCTGCAGTGCTCTAGAATAAAGAAAGCAAAGTCTGATTTCAAATGTAAAATGATCAACAGATGGAGACTTTATACAAAAGAGGGACCAACAATCTGATCTGTGAAGGAAATGAATAAAATCCCTATTTTCGAAACATCAGTATTCTTCTTGTGTTTAAATATAAAATTGTGAAAATGAAGTGAGGCTGTAGCAGGGGCAAGACTAGTGAAGTAAATAAAAAGATTCCTAAGCCACACTCTACAAGAAGCTTGGAAAATTTGTTCATTTCAACCTCTTAAAAGGAAAAAAGTTCATTTTATCTCCTTTCCAAAATTATCACTCCAGATTGGTTCCTGTTCAGCATAAGGTTGTAAATAATCAAAAAGCTGAAAAAACCAAATATCACACTGATCTTTAGGTAGAGTAAAAGAAAGATCTAGGGAACTACAGACCAGTAACTCAATCTTATCTCAACTTCTGGGAAGGGGATGGAGTGAATCCCCTTGCTGATCCTTCTAACTACAAAAAACCAAGATGACTAGGAACAGCCAGGATGGATTTATCAAGGGTAAATCTTGCCTCACTAACCTGGGTGCCTTCTGCAGTGAGGTGCTGGTACAGAAATTGATACTTTGGGTGAGGGGATTCAACTGGGTACTGTACATTCAGACCCCAGCAGGGTGATATACCAAATAAATCAGAATAGTACCACTGCTGGTTGGTTTACCTCTTATTCACATTAAGTGAAATAGTTACTTGTACAAATCATGTGAACCATTGCTTTCAACTGACACAGCTCTCAGCCTTTCTTTCTTTGCCCTGTGCCCTAACCGTGGTGGGGACTCTCGGCTGGATTCACTCCTGAATGTTGGAATCTGACTTGCACTGGACAGTGCTTGGTCCTGCTGGCTGTCCTGCTCCCCGCTGGTCCATTCCCTGGTACAGGGGCTGCTTTGATGCCTGGGTGTACTGCTGACTCCTGGCAACTTGCTGCCTCCCAGGACCCTTTCTGCAGAGCTCTTCACAGCTGCTTGTCACCCCTGAGTTCAGACTTTCTTTGGCTTTAGGGGAACCCCATGGGATTCCTCTCTAGCTATTTTTCCGGGTCCTTCTCAACTACAGCCCTGCCCTTCAGTTCACTGACTACTACTCCTCCCAAGCCGGTGTCATTCACAAAATATCTAGGAGTGCTTTCTGTCCCAACATCTAGGCTCTAATAAAGGCAGTAAATTGCATGGACGCAGCATCAATTCAGCCAATGCCTGCCAGCTGAAATTTGCACTACCAACCAAAACCCTTTGAGCCTGTGCATCCAGCCACTGTCTCGTTCAACTATCTAGACTGGATCTCACTAATTCAGTGATAAGGAAACTCTGGGATGCTGTGACAAAAGCCTTGCTAAAATCAAGGTACACCCAGACTCTTGGCCGGGACTAAGGGGAGGCTGACTTGCCTATAAAGCATGGATTCTCCTTATTAGTCTTTTTGAGGATGATGTGATGTTTGCTTTTTCAGGCATCAGAAATGAAGACGCAGCCTCTGAAGATGACACATATAAACACTGCAAAGACATCAGACAGCTGCCTTTGGCAAGTTCTCTCTGGACCCACAGACTGGGAAGCTCAGAGTCCTGGATGTCTTAAAGGCAGATTTTACCAGTAAAAACTGATACAAAAATGTACCTCCATCATCTCCATGTCTTTGGTCACTTCCCTTGTCCCACACAGCAACTGGCACACATTTTCATTAGCTTCTCTGTTATCAAGAAGTCCACCTGCACCCACTGTCTTTTATGTGACTGAGGTCACAGGCTCCATGTTCATTCACACTTGCTTTTTCTGACGCACTTGCTTGACTTTTCGCACAGTGAAATGAACCATTCTTGTGCTCTGATGAAGCTATCCTTGAAGATCAACCACTAGTCTCTCCAGGACAAAGAGAGTCCTTGAAAAAACCAAGATCCGTAAGCCTAAATTTGAATATGTTCCTAACAGCATCAGAAACAAAACACTAATTTGGCTAAAGCTTTTTACTCTAAAGTATCAATTAGCACTCCAACTTTGTGCAGTTAGTTAGTGTACTTAGCAATCCAGCATGGCAAAATACGATAGATGAACCCTTTCCAGTCTCAGCATCTTATATGGTGCTTATAAGACTCTAATACCCTTCAGCACTCTGACTTTAGACTACTGTATTTATTCAGCTCTGGCATTCAGTCCAAGCAGACCGGTTCATTTAGCCCGCTTCTTCATCCCGTCTTCATTACAGACTTCAGAAAACTGACTGGTAGCTTTAACAGATTTACTTCCCACGGTAGAAGGGTTTAGCTTAAGACACAAAAGCAGGTTAGGGTTCCCTCTCGGATCTCCTGTTGTAATCACAGGGTAGATTCCCAAAATTTCTGTTGCTCTCAGTACTCTGCTACCAATTTTCCTGGAATAAATCAACTTTAAGAAACCATAAATGCTACCTGTAAATGGATATTGCAAGTGTTGTTATTAATATACAATTGCCTACCGAGGTAAGGTCATATAATCCATGATTATGCATTTCAGAGTCTTATTGGAAAAGTTCTACAAGATTATTTAGGCACTTCAAGTTTCACTGGTTTTAGCAGCACTTAGCCACTTCAAGGACATTTGAAAAATCAAGTCTTGAACATGCAGGGGAGTGACTGTCTCCTGTATCTCAGCCATGTAAAATAAAGCGTATATATATTCCCTTATAAGGATTTTAGGCCCATATGAGCCAATCACAAAGACTTTGGGAACTCATAGGTAAGAATTCTCCTAATGTGCCTACAGTCTCTTTGTATGCTCTTCTTTAGACTATGAGCAGAGAAATAAGTCCATTTCCAGAATAACTCTTCTATATTGCAGATATGATTAAAAAGGTGCCTTGAAACGTAAAAGAAAAAGATTACTAATTTACCCTTGACAAGACTGATAGTTACTGAAGGAAAACTACCAGTATATCTTGGCTCTTCTGTACTGATTATATTCTTTAGTATTCTCCACCTCCTCTGCATGTGAAGTTTGCTGCAAAAGTGACACAAGCCAGAGAAGAAAGTGAAGCTGAAAGAAACTATCAATCTTATTTATTTATAACTTTTTTTCTTTAAATAATCATGTCAGAAACCAAAGAGCATCACTAAACTAATGGACCATAAGTGACTTCCTGGATTGAAGTAGGTTGATTGAATAATCAAATTCTAAGCCCTAATGGAAATAATAAACCTTATTCAGTCTAACCTTTCAAATACAAAAAAAAAAAAATCCCACAACCTACTTAGAGTTTTTACTGGATACTTTTTTACATCAAATGCCTAATGAGATGGCAAGCATGCATGAGTAATCACTTTTACTTACTGTTCCTATTAAAGAAAAGATGAGCTACAATTCTTTCAGCGAGAAATAGAAATTCTTCCCTGATCAGTAACATTAAATTGGCTCTTTATTTTTATTCAAAGAAAGTAGCACATTTAAATTGAGCTTCAAATAGGAAGAATAAATATCTGTCTTTAATAAAATGAATGTTTTTGCCTCTCTTGTCTATATAATATTTTCAATTTTTTTAAGCTCTTTAATGGGTTTAGTAGAAAAATATTCACCTTAGCACATGCAAAAAGAATCACAAAACCCCCACCACTCTTGAAAGCATAGCTGAATCATTTTCGGCATCAACTGAAAAATGGTTTTCAATTTTTCTGTGATAACAGTTATACTTACAGCAACTCCAAAATTTAGTGTTGAAGTTCAGAAGTCTCAGTATACTTTTAAGGAATTTTCAAGGTGAAAAAGTAGCACTGATATTGAATGACCTCAGTCTTAGTGTGGAGCAAAAATTAGTGGACAAATACTTGAATTTTGACATTAAGTGACTAATGCATCCTATTTTGTTGATCTTGATGCCTTTAAATTTTTACTTCAGCCACAATAGGAATGGAAACCTATCTATCTGTATCTATCATGTAGCTTATATACAGAGCAGCCAAGTCTGCGGTGACTCCTTTCTTTTTTTTTTTTTTTTTTGTCTAAGAATCAAAGCTTTCCAAAGCCTGTCACTCAGACACAGCTATAAACCAGATAAGCACTAAGAAAATAAAATTAGCATGCACATTTTCCATAAAGCTGTAGTATGTAGTATTTTGCTGAGCAAAAAAGGGGTATAATTTTGTGACCTTTCAATATTTGAACGATGTTTACAAGAAAGACAGAGAAAGACTTTTTAACGTGGCTTGTAGTGACAAGACAACTGGCACTAGTTTTAAACTGAGAGAGGGTAGATCTAGGTTGGTACAAGGAAGATATTTTTAGTTATGAGGGTGACAAGACTGGAACAGGTGGGCATGCAGACTTCTTTCTGCTGTATTTTTGCTTTTATGTAAATATTTAACTTTCTTCTAAAATCAGTTGTCACTAAAACTATTATTCTGAAACTAGGGATCTGCCTCTTTGACTGAAAATAGAACCACATTTCTCCCATTTTGTGATAATACATAACAAAGTTGACTCATGGGCATACCACTTCAGCGAAATTCTAGAATAAGGGACATAATGTCAGCCTGTCTTTGGGCAGAGTATCTTGCAGAGCCTTTCAGGTATTCTGCAGCTGACAGGGCTTTCTACAAAAAGGGACAGCTGAAACAAACCTGAAATAAACTTTGATGTCCTATAAAACTCTGAAAGCTTAAAAAATTATTTATGCCAAGGTCCTCTATGGCTAAATGCTACATGGAGAATATTTCAGTTCATATTGCCTGTTGCATTGCCCCAGCACTACTGAAAATTTTTCAAATGTGACAGACTTATCATCTCCCCATTTATGGATTTGACACTATATAATAGACGTACATCTGTTTCCATGCTTTCTCTCACAACTTTAGAACTTCCTATAAACACTCCCAAAGTCTCCTTAAAACTATTGTGGTGCTGTTTACATAGAAAAAACATCAATTAGGTACTGCTGAGATCACTGCCCAGTGTATTGATCAGTATTGCCTCAGATTTTTACTCCCCTGGAACGTCTGTTTCCAACTGCTGTCTCATCTTAAATGTACATTGTAGACGGGGGAAAGAGAGTTCTTATTCTTTTTTCATATACCACCTAGTATCAGTGAGCCCTGGACCATGGCCAAGGTCTGATGGCAGTGCAAATACCAGCATATTACATGAAAAAGGCATAAAAAAGTATCACAAAGCAGAACATTTCTGAAGAAGGTAATTTTTTTAAAGCCCACAAACTGGTTAGACCCTGATTCTTTCAGATCATACAAGCAATGACTTCTCCCCAACATGACATTTTTGTTAGAATTATTATTTCCTAATAGTTATTACTGAGTATTCACGTCTGCACAGAATTAGTTTTCCCAAAGCAAGCTGCTCTGTAATTCCAATGACAATGGAAGAATAAAAATAGAATTGCACCTGTCTGACAGTGGAAATAACTACAGAAGAATTTGATGCTTCTTTTGCTCCAGGATAGCCATAGCTTGGGACCACCTCACCACGCTGAAAATCTCCCAAAACAGTATTTAGGTAGCCGTGGTGACCATGAGGAACCAGTAGAGGTCACCAGAGGTGACCAAGCAGTCACCACGAGAAATCACATTCCTAAGTCATGTCATTGGTACTAACTGTGACATGGGTCAATTTATGCCATGTGTCATTATGATGAGCAGTACCAAGACCAGAACCATGTGATTACATATCACCAAGTATACACTTGTGAGGCAATACTGAAGATTGTGAGGAGACCCACAATCCACAAAATGTAAGGAGAAACACATTATCTTTGTCATTTGAAAATACCTTTTAGCTAGGAGATAAGACCTACTTCTAGCCTCAAAAAAAATTTTAGCCTTAGGAGTAAAACAGATTTTAGGGAGAGAAGTTTGAAGGACGATAGATTCTAAATGATGTGGAAAAAAGTTAGTTTAGTTATTCCAGGATTATGAACAGCATGAGGCACTGCTTGGAAGAGAAGACTAAGGGCATGATCAAAAGTATGGTTCACCTGGATTTTATCACTAACTTAAACAAAGAAAGATGACTGAGCATATTAAAATATAAAAATCAACAAAAAATAATTTACAAACTATTATCTGTAAAAGTGATTGATCTAAAAAATTTTCATGTGAAGGAAATTTAAGAGAACAGCACAGAAAAACAAACAAGACTATGTTACTAAAGAAATTATGAAAGACCTGGAGCTGCTGAAGACTGTGTGGGGAGGACTGAAAAATAGGCAGGGACATTGAGGTAAGGTGCCACTGTTTCAGTCACCACAGTTTCTGCAACTAGCAGGAGGAAGCAGAAGGGGAGTCAGAAGGAAAAGTTTGGAATTAAAAGGCAGTGCTATATTAGGATATTTCTACAAGCACTCCTTGTTTTTGAATGCTTGTTCCTCTTTAAAATGTAGTAAAATAATCTTCAGAAGTTGGCTGCCTTCATTTTAATATGAGGCATAGATATGGATATGCAGTTCCTATAGCTCATTAAAAAATGTCTTCTAGGAATATTTTTTTTCTAGGGGAAGAGCAGTCTGTGGAGATTAACATCCATCCCACCAGAGAGTCTTGTTAGTGAAGTATGAAAATAAATCATATTTCTGCAGCACAATGAGAGCTGTGAGCTACAATACAGAACATCTTTTTCAAACCATTTTTCCACACGATCTTTATTCTCACTGACTTACCAACCACACAAAAGCTTACACAATGAATATAAATCATATCCATGAGGAATTTCTCTCTTTCCTAAAGGCTGAGAGCAGACACACACATGTTGTTTTATTCTTCAAACAGTGTAATGAATATTTTATGAGATATGAAGCTCAGTCAGTTCCATGAAAGAAATACCAAAGGAAGGGTGAGTCTCTGCCCTCCCATTTTCTCTCCTCTGGTTCACCTCCCACTCCTCAAAATTAACTTTCACACATATGAGAAATAGAACAGACTGTGGTCATACATACCCCCAGGAAATTCGTGCCTTGTATGGCAGTAATTCATACCACATTTGTCTCATGCTGCTTAAAAGAGAAAAGGTTTTCAGCAGCACATTCATGCACTCCTAATCTGTTTTGTCCTTGGGAAGGCCAAAGAAGGTGCTAGTTAACATTGTTGCAGAGCAGCAACAAGAAGATTAGTGCCAATGGACCAAAAACTTTTTCAGGTAAAGTTTCAGATCACTGCTGACAAAGCTCATGAGATAACACAACAGATTGGAACAATTACCTGCTTGAAGTTCCCTGAAGTATTTCTCCCAGCCTAGTTTTGACTCACAGGAAACTATTGAAGTTCATAAAACATAGATATTTCAAACTTGATTCTTCCCTACTAAGCAGCTCATGCATGATTTATGTCTGTGTACAGCAGATGTAAGAGAACAAGACTGAACTGATTGCATTTCATACCTGCTTTTATCTGGATATAAAGGACTGCATAAATAGCAAAATGTGAAGCATCAGGCCCATTTTCTTAAATGAGTAGCAGAAGAATCTTTTTGTGAAGCTCAGTCCATGCTGTTAGAGGGGAAGTCTAATCATCACTGCACTGAGAGAAGATCCCTTTATTTCACTGGTGGAACTTTTGGTGGAACTTTTGTGTTTGTAGAAGGCAAAATAAAGACGAGGGAAACAACAAATACATTTCCTTTCAGTTGTGACAAGGTAAATGATGACCTTCCTAATGTACAACATGGTTACATGGTTTCTTGTTCAGTCACGCTTTTTCTTTTTTTTTTTTTTACAGGTACTGTTTTGCTACTGAGCTTAACCAAATGAATGCTGAAGTCCTGGAAGGAGACTTTCAACTTGGGAGTAACATATTTTACCTATAATGGGGGCAATTAGGGATGTTAATTACAATTCGCAGGCTCAAAGTGTTAGATATTTGCAGCTCATCAGCATCTTTACTGATGCATCTTTAGTGATGCAACAGTCAGGGCTAGCAGGCCAGAAAAGAGACAGGATGAAAAGTGAGCACAACTTAGGCCAGCATTACAAAGCACACTGCCATTTTTGCTAAGATCACTGCCAAGACTACACATGCATTTCTGAGACTCAGATGACATAGTGAAGATAGTCCCTTTGCACATCCTTATTTCTCCTTCTCATCTTTCTCATTTTATGATTATTAATTAAGATCCTCTTTAGTGGATCTTTAATCTAAACCAGGAAAAGTTTTCTGAGCTAGAGTTCAGTTCCATTCCAGAGATTTATTCTTAAAAGTACTGTTCAAGTTGCAAGCAAGAAGAACTTTCAAAAGATAAGGCTTGAGGGAGTAAAATGAGCATTTCTTTTTCCCATCTGTGGCTGTACTGTGCTACTGTATCAGAGACTTCTGAACGTTCTGCTGATGAATCAATAGGAATCCTTTTTACTCTCTTAAAAATGACTGAAAAGCTGAATTCACACTTTCCTTTTCTCACTCTTCAGCCACTCAAAATACAGTGACACTTGAAGCCGATTATGCTTTTTAAAAGTTTTGATTCAAGAAAAGCCATCCAGCCTTCAATTTCTATGTATCTGACACAGAACAAAGTAGAGAGGAAGCAAAAGAATGAAAAGAATGATTTGAGACACTAAAAATACTGTTTAATCTGATTTCTCAACCATCCCTGGCAGCCAGAAATCATCCAGCACTTCACAAGGTTAAGGAGAAATTAGTTAGAGTTTCTATTTTTCCATCAAAAATTATAAAGGATTTATTCAGGGATAAAACAGTAGATATTTTCAAAATAAATATATAACTTGGTAATCCAATTATAAGTGCTTCTCGTATTCTGAATGCTATATTGTAACATATCTGCTTTGCTGCAGAAGCTCAGTTTCAGTGGGCAGAGCTATTAGACATGAACGTTATGCCTATTTATATTCTAAAAAGGTCTAAGGTTTGTTTCTTGTTTACTTCCTGCTCTTTTTTTTTAAAGCAGCAATTCATGTTTAAAAGCAAAGAGCATCTGAAACTCTGGACAAAACATAAGAAAAGGAGATGGCATCTCTGTGGACTGAAGAAAAGACAAAGTAATATATAGAAATAGAATGTTTTTACCTAGTAAAATACATTAAAACAACTCAAGTAAATGTGTACTTTAATTTTAGAAATTAATGCTGTGAAGTCTTTGACAGATTCTGCTACTGATACTCTGAAAGTATCCTATTAGGTCATGCTGGTAGTTCATCCAGGTCCAGTATTCTCCCTCTGGGAGTGGCTGTAGGAAGAATTAGCAAGGAGTGTGCAGCTGAGTTCTCCTAGCATCCATAAGCAGTGGATTAGTACCTTCTTTCCAAATTCCTTCTGGCTATTTAAACATTTGCTGAGACCGATGTAGCTTAATTCTTTCAAATAATATTTCAGCAATTTTTAGTGTTGCAAAAGAGAAACTTTGACTTAAAACTGTTTTCTGGGGGAGGGGTGTGTTTTTTGTTCTTAATTTGATTTTAATAATATCTTACTATCATCTGTTTAGTGCATTATGTAAAATAGAAAAAGGTAAATAGAGGAGGAATATGGGGTTCTCGCTGATATTAAGTATATGCTTATTTAACAAAGCAGAGAAAATTATTATGATATTCTGGGCCGGTTTTTTGCAGCTATTCTACTCTTATTTTTATTATTCATAAGGGAGAAAAAGTATTGACCTAAAAATACAGGCTGGAGTATATATATACACACACATACATACATATATATATACACACATGAATATATATACATCTGTATATATATATACACACACACACATGAAATCATCTTCTAAGGGCTTATTAAAAAACTAAAGTAAAAGAGAGCAGGTTTAGATTTGATATTAGGAGGAAGTTCTATATTGTGAGGGTGATGAGGCACTGAACAGGTTGCACAGAGAAGTTGTGGAGGCCCCATCCCTGGAAGTGTTCAAGACCAGGCTGGATGGAGCTCTGACCAACCTGGTCTAGTGGAAGGTGTCCCTGCCTATGGCAGTTGGAACCAGATGATCTTTAAGGTCCCTTCCAACCTAAACCATTCTATGATTCTATGATTAACTTGGATTTGTTTTTCCCTGTTACAGAAAAGATGAAAATAGGATGTCAACTGCAGTCTGCCTTTTAATCTATAATAATTTGAAGCTCAAATCCAGCTATTTTTACTTCCACAGAAATGTGTCTTCCTTCTCAACCTTTTCAATTTTCTTGGATCTCTTTTTGCAATAAAAAACTAGTAAATATAGCCATAGATACCAGCATTTCTATTTTTAAAAACAGTTAAACTTGGTTTAAGAAATCTCAATAGCTGGATCACATAAATGAAGTAGATGATCTGTAAAGAAGAAGACAATATCATGAGCTATCTTTAAGGGTGTCTCTCAGAGTGAAATGTTCTATGGGTCTTTCAAACAGCTTTCTAAGTAAAATGGAAAACTAAATGCAAAAGCAAACATTCGTTAAAGATTTCACTGTGAGGAAAATACAAAACAAAATCGCCCATACAAAAACAATGGCCTGAACCTCACTCCCAAAGGAGTAAATGCTTTCAAATGCAATATCAAGCCAATACCAAGTCACTGTCAAGCTAGTATGAAGTTAATGGAAAGAGGTCTGCTAATGCTCTCCATGCTTCTGAAATACCAGTCCCAGAACAGCAATAAAAACCCCCACAGTTACTCGTGTAAATATTTTCATAAATATTGACTCCCTCTTTGGGTGAGATTCAGATGGTTTAAAGCCACTGTGGTTCCTTGGGCCACACAGCAACAAACAGCTCTGCACAGGGGCAGATGGCAGCTGGACTAGCTAAACCCAGACACTGCCAATCACTTCTCTGTTCTGGTATTAACAGCTGCTGTAAGATCTTGAGAAGTGTAGGCAGACCAAAGATCTTTTCAGAAATGAGAATTCAAAGGCAGAGATGGTTTTATTCCCAGGTAATGATATGGGGAGCTTTTAACCTCCAGATAACAGCATGAAATTGCCTGAGGTCAGCAATGACTGAAAATTGTGACAATTAGATGGCTTCTTTGTGGCCTATAGGAAATGAATTGGTGGCCTCATTCCAGTTCTCTATCATAAAACAATTACAGCTAATGCTGATTGACATCTTTGATCACAAGCATGGCTGAGAGGCCAAGACTGAATGAGCCTTAAAAATAAACTGCCCTTCAACCCAGAAAAGTCAATCCTCTGAGCCAGAGGTGAGGCACACACTAGACAGAAAATTGCACCTCTTTTTGCTCACTCTACTGATAGAAACTTTGTCTTTCCTACTAAATGTCAGTGCCTTCACTGCCTCTGCTTAAGATGAAATAGAAAATGCAAGTCCTCTGGGAGGGTTTAGGAAGATCTACTACATATAACTCTTTACGGATTGCATCCAAGCATGCAAGATTTCAGACAGTGTGGTGCTGTAGTGCTAAGTGTTGTGCGGATGCTGTGGCCAACAGTCCACTCTCGCAATTGCTTGCCATCAAAACAAATGGGACAGATGTGGGAGCCAAGAAGCACCATTACTGGTGTTTGATGGACAGTGCCTGAAGCTCAGCGAGATCCTGTAATAAATCTAAGATCACGCAGTTAATGTGTGGCAGAGAAAGGCGTCAAAACAGACGATTGGGTCTCAGCCATAAAAGTGACTTAAAGGCAAATAGTTCTGGGTCATACAGATACTTTACACCTTTTGCTTGTGGCATCACAGAAGGGAAATTGTGCATAAGTGTCCATGTTTTTGATGCCAGTCTAGCATTACCAATGTGCAATGGAAATAAGGAAGGGTTTTAGACTACATTTAGATGTAAGAAAAACTCAATTCCTGCCCATTGCTTAAAGTATTTATGACTGGTTAAATCCTGTCCCAGACACAACTAGATCAGAAGATTTTACTTAAGCAGCTGTTCTTGAATCTTATAAAAGATTTCATGTGCTGGGAGACATCTCAAAACTCCTGTTCCCAACTGTTTATTTCACAGCATAAAGGTCAGTTTGCACTGGCTATGTAAAGTATGGGTAGTGGTAAACATATACATTGATCAGCATTTGGAAATGTCATGCTAATAAAAATATAAATTAAAAAGAAAAGAGAAACTAGGAGTTAGAGTGATCCTATACAATGCATGGTTTAAATGTGCTTCTTCTGGAGTAGTGGGGATTGGAAAAGGACACAGTAGATGTCTGTAGAAGTTCATGACTCCATGTTGGCAGCTGTACTTGGCTGGACAGGATTCAGCCTTCTCACCTTCTTCTGTCTTCGGTTATAGAGCATGGGCTGTGTCTGCTTGTCTCAGACACTGCAGTACTGTTTCAGTTCTAAGAAAATTACGCAGCAGCAAAAATTCACAACACTGGTTTTCTAGTGGACTGAAGCATTTCAAGCGTAACTCTTGAAATGACCTGAGGCAAACAAAGAAAGATCAAAGAAACCTAGAGGAAATTATGCTAATGCTCACATGAAGCATAATAAGCAACCTCAGACTGGAATTTATATAATCCATCTGCCTTTTACTCTAAAGACAACAAATGTCTTTCACTGGTCTTACATTTTGGGAGGTTAAAAACAATATATTTCTTTATCAGTTGTCCCACTGTACAAATGCAAGAGACCTATAGAATCACAAAATCATTTAGAATCATAGAATGGTTTATTTTGGAAGGGACCTTAAAGGTCATATAATTCCAACCACTCCACCATGGGCAGGGATGCCACCCACTAGATCATATTGCTCAGGGCCCCATTCAAATAGGTTTTGAACGCTTCCAGGGATGGGACATCCGCAGCTTCTCCAAGCAACCCGTTCCAGTGCCTCACCACCCTCATGGCTCCCTCAGCCTGTCTTTGCAGGAGAGGTGCTCCAGCCCTTTGATCATCTTTGTGACTGTCGTTTGGGACAACTCTAGGTCCAGGTATTTCCTGTGCTGGGGAACCCAGAGCTGGATGCAATGTTCCAGGTGCGCCTCACAAAGGCTGAGTAGAGGGGCAGAATCCCCTCCCTCGACCTATTGGTCACACTCTTTCTGATGCAACCCAGGATACAGTTGACTTTCTGGGCAGCAAGTGCATGCTGCCAGGTCATGTCCATCTTTTTATTCACGAGGACTCTCAAGTTGTTCTCCACATGATTGCTCTCGATAAATTCATCTCCCAGTCTGTGTTCATGCTCGGGATTGCCCCAACCCAGGCACAGCACCTTGTACTTGGACTTGTTTAACTTCACGAGGTTCTTGTGCACTCACTTCTCAAGCTTGTCCAGGTTGCCCTGGATGGCATCCCTTTCTTCCTTTGTGTCCACTGCCTCACCCTACAGACTTGCTGAGGGTGCACTTGATACCACTGTCCATGTCATTGATGAAAACACTGAAGAGCATTGGTCCCAAGACAGAACCCTGAGGGACAGCACTTGTCACCAGCCTCCACCCGGACACAGAGGCATTAACCACAACTCTATCTGTGTCCATGGATCCAATTCCTCATCCAGTGAATAGGGCAACCTTCAAATCCATGTCTCTCCAATTTGGAGACAAAGATGTTGTGTGGGACCATGTCAAAGGCCTTACAGAAATCTAGACGACATCTTAAGGTTTAGATTGGAGAAGACATTTAAGATTGAATCCAGCTGTTAACCCAGGACTGCCAAGTCCATGACTATACCATGTCCCTAAGTGCCACATCTATATGACTTCTAGATACTTTTGGGTACAGTGACTTAACCAGTTTCTTAGACAGCCTGTTCAAATGCTTAGCAATCCTTTTGGAGAAGAATTTTTTTTTCTAATATCCAATCTAAACCTCACCCAGCACAGTGTGAAGCTATTTCTTCTAGTCTTATCAATTGTTACTTTGGAGAAGAGACTGACACTGAACTGTTCTCCACAAATCGTTATTTTTTGAATAAGTTATGAGCTGGAACTGTCTCTTCCTGACCTACATTCGCATAGCTATAAACAATGTGCTTAGTTCAACTTAAGATATGACCACTTCTCAGCTGAGATGTAAAAATTGGGCATGTGAATGTTCTTAGCCTATTTCAGTTGCAAAGTATAATTGATTGGCTTCAATTGCCTTCATATTTTATATAATTATGATCTCAGAAAAGGTATTGGTCTATCTAAATACAAAATGAATGGAAAGGGCCCTAGAAATAAGGCTAACAGAATGACATGTGATCTACTTATTGTTAAGATGTAAAAATTAAAACATTCCTACCCCTTTCTTATGATGATTTGTGCTGTGACTCCCTGTAATATTTTAACAGAGGATCAAGATCTTGCAATTTCTGTGCTAAATCGAGGAGCCTTCCATAGTTGTAATTATTGTTTACTGATCTTAAAAGAGAGAAAGAGGAAATCCAGTTGGTCATTGCACCAATCCAAAGAGATTAACAGTATGAGTACATCATATGAATGAAAAAAACCAGAGAACAAGCATTTAAGTTTCTATTTTGAAGCGTCATTCTAATGAAATACAGGGTAAAAATCTCAAGACTTAGATATTACAATATTTGAGAGTCTCATTACAAGGTGGTATAGAGGCAGGAAACATCTCAGGCTTGATATGAAAAAATATACTACTTACAGATAGTAATGCACATATATCAATACACAAAAAAATATTGTTACAGACCTAAGAGCAAACACCCAATTGGTAAAACATCTCTATGAGTTCAATGGTTTTTGAACCCAGGGTGTTTCTACTTTTTTTTTTAAAGTTTATATCTAAGGAATTCTAACTCCAGTGTTTCTCTTTTTTCTGAGTACATATTTCTACAAATTATTTTCATGTAAGGAGTTAGGAACTTCAGTACCCTGCATTACTAAGATACCTGAAAGTTTCTAAATGTATTACCTACAGTTTCAAACAAGCTATCTTACTCTTTCAAAATGCATGTCAACTGATATTGTGCATAAAATTATACAAATTGTATAATTTTTATCCTACGTGTGTTTTTGTGAGAGACTAAAACAGTAATGGTTCATGTCTCAGACAACTGGCCATGTGCAAAAGCAGTGGGTGTTTTGCCGAGGCCAGGTTTGCACCTCCTGCCCCCAAAAGAAGGGTAGGAGGAGAGTTTTCGTGTGTGGTGGTGAAACCTCTGATCCGCATCACACAGAGAGTGAACACCCACCACCAGAGGCCCCAGGCTGGGTTTTGATTCAGATAAGGGAGAAGGCTGATAAGAAGCAGACCCTGCTGAGGCACCACAGCTGTTTTTATCATGGCAATGTCCTCCTTTAAACAACTGGCTCAGGTGTAAACCTCCGCTGGGGAGGTACTGGGACATTCTAATCCACTGCAAGGGAGCTATTAGCAAGAACCTGAGTTACCCTTGCCTTCAGGGGCAGGTCTTACCAGCTTCAGAAATGGAATTTTTTATTCTCCAGTGTTTTTAATGAATTAAAATGTTGTTGTCACCTGTGCTGTTTTCTTCTTTCTTCCTAAAGCTTTAAATATTCAAGGATGATTATGGTCTGTGTAACATTACAACTCAGTAAAATTTTCATTCTATTTAAGTGGCAAGATTTTGATGGCTGGATAGCTGCAGGGGTAGCCTCTATGAGCAGAAAGCAAGACTGCCCATGCAGAACACTGCCTGTTCCAGTAGACTGCAGAGCTGACCCAGCCCTGGTCCTTGCTGAGCCCATTGGCCATGATGACAGTGGTGCCTCTGTGATTACACATCTAAGAAAGGGTAAAAAAAATCCTGCATACAAGTCATGACAGAGAGGAGTGAGAAAACGTGAAAGAGCTCTCTAGACTGCAAGATCGGGAATGATCGGGAATGAGGGGGAGGAGGAGATCTCCCAGGTGCCAGAGAAGAAATTCCCTGACCGCTCCTGGAAAAGATCATGGTGGTGCAGGTTGTTCCCTTGCAGACCGTGGAGGTCCACAGTGGAGTAGACATCCACCTTCAGCCCGTGGAGGATCCCATGCCATAGCAGGAGTATGCCTGAAGGAGGCTGTGTAGAAAGCTCATGCTGGAGCACGTTCCTGGCAGGAGTTGCAGCCTGACATGAGTGGAGATGAGTCCATACAGGAGCAGGGCTTCTGAGAGAAGTTGTGGCTGGTGTGGAGTCCTTGCTGGAGCAGTCCATTCCTAAAGGACTATACTCTGTGGAGAGGATTCACACTGGAGCAATTCTTAAAGGACTGTATTCTGTGGAGGGAGACATCCCATGCTGAAGCAGACGAACAATGTGAAGAGGAAAGAGTGACAGAGATAAAGTGTTATGGAATAATCTCCATTCCTCATTTGGCTGTACCACTCAGAGAGGACGTAGAAGGGTTGGGAATGGAGAGTGAAGTTGAGCCTGGGAAGATGTGCTGGTTGTGGTGGTGGTCGTGGTGGTGGGGATGGAGAGAGAGGGACGGGGGTTTTAGTTTTATCTTTGTTTATCATTATTCTACTCTATTTTAAATTGTCAAGAAATTAGATCAGTCTTTCCCAAGTTGAATATGTTTTGCCCATCACCGTAACTGATAAGTGATCTCCCTGTGTTTGTATCAACCTATGAATTTTTATATTTTATTTTTCTGCTCTGTCTGTAGTGAAGGGGGAATCAGTCATCCAGACCAGATCAACTCACAGAATACTGAAGATTAACTTGGAAGCAACTTTCACCTTTGGAGGAACTCCAGAGGTGCTTCTCCCCACTATGTGAAGCAGCAGTGGAACTAACAGTATCAGGATATGCTCCCAAATATAAAGATAAATCCAACATGCTCATCTTCCTTGCTAGAAGAAAAACTACCACAGGAAAGTAAGATTAAGATTAATGTTCTAATTTGACAGAATCATTTAGAATGAATCATTGCTTTGTCTTTCAACTGCAAACATGGTTATTACTGTGATAGAGTTGCAACACAAAAAAGGTGAGAGAGGAAGTTCAAAGTTCATGTTATCGCTTTACGAAATCTATCTTCTGTAAACATATACACGTAAATACAGTCTGTAGACAGAACTTCTAACACTGTCATGCATTCCTTTGAATGTGGTTTTGTCCATACAGGAATGATGTCCATATGAATATACGAAATACACATATATACACCATATAAAATGCGCATTTAGTTTCAGTTATGTTTTAAGCTAGCTTTACAGAGGAGTATACTATTCTCAAAATACTTATTTGATCTTCCATTCCTTGAACATACCTCATGAAAAAGAGGAACCTAAAAGACTGAACTCTATTAATACTATACATATGTTACTGTTCATGATGAATGGCTATTGGATATGATGATTAGCATTACCTTGTTGTAGTCTGCTGCTAATCAGCCCTTCTAATTTAATTGCAGCAACCCATGAAGTAATGTAATTGTCAAGGAAACCAGTATTGTCAGATCCTACTCTTAAGTTTCTGGAAACATCAGTTGAATCTTATTTGAATGTCTGAACGTGTTGGTTTTGCAGGGCCTGGTTTTTGGTAGCAGGGGGGAACACAGAGGTGGCTTCTGTGAGAAGCTGCTGAAAGCTTCCACCATGTCCAGCAGAGCCAATCCCTGATGGCTCTGAGGATGGACGTGCTGCTGGCCAAGGCTAGGCCAATTAGAGATGATGGTAACGCCTCTGCGATAACAGATTTAAGGAGAAATCATAACAAAGTTTGTGGCACAGCTGTAATTTTTCCAACTAGAGAGGAGTAGGAGTGAGAACATGTGAGAGAAACAACCATGGAGGCACCAAGGTCAGTGCAGAAGGAGGGGGAGGAGGTGCTCCAGGCGCCAGAGCCAAGATGTCCCTGCAGCCTGTGGTGAGGGCCATGGTGAGGCAGCTGTGCCCCTGCAGCCCATGGGGGCCCACGGGGGATGCAGAGATCCACTCGCAGCCCATGGGGGAGGTGCCCATGCCGGAGCGGGTGGATACCAGGACACTGTGATCCAGAGCAAGTCCCATGGAGAGAGAGGCCTTGCTTCCAGGCTGGAGCAGCCGTCCTTGGAGGACTGCACCCCGTGGCAGAGTGACCCATGCCGCAGCAGTTTTGGGAGGACTGTCTGCCCGTGGGATGGACTCACGCTGCAGCAGTTTTGGAAGTGCTGCTGCTTGTGAGAGTGGACCCACGCTGGAGGAGTTGGCAGAGAACTGTCTCCCGTGGGAGGGACCCTACAGTGCCACAGGGAAACGACTCCTCTCCCTGAGCAGCAGAAAGAAAATCTTGGGGATGAACTGACCAAAACCCCCACCCTGTCTCCCTGCTGTGTAGGTGGGAAGGAGGGAGGGGTTGGGGGGAGGAAAGGGTGTTCTTAAGGGCTTATTTTACTTCTCATTCTCTTACTCTGATCTTGTTAGTAATAAATTCACTTTGTGTCATTGAGTTGAGCCTGTTTTGGCCTGGAAGTGTTTTCTCCCGGTCCTTATCTCAACTCATTAACCCTTTGTTAAATTTTCTCTCTTCTGTCCAGTTGCAGAGCAGAGGAGAGTGAATGAGTGGGCTTTTCGTGGGTGCCTGGCATTTGGCCAGTGTCAAACCATGACACTGAAGCACAAGTAGTTGAAAAAAATATTGTTGTTCAACATACTTCATACATAATATCTTGTGTTAATGTGTTAATGTCTTACAATGTTTTATAGCCTTGATCTTAATTTTCACAATGAAGAGGGATATTTAAAAATGTTAAGAACATATATATTTCCCCAAATTCATGGGTTTCAACCAAAAATTTTGCATTGCAATATTAATAACTGCATTATTATTATTATTATTGTTATTGTTTCAGCATTTTTGAGGAAGTTATTTTCACTCATAAGACCTTGGAATACTGAATTTTCTACAAAATACATGAAATTTCACTTGTGAAGCTACGCAGATTGCAAAGGACATTTTAAAAGTCATTTTATTGTATGGCCATATATTAGAAGATTCCATTCTACCTCCTGCCTTTTTGTAGGAAGAAAGAATATATATTATTCAACTGACTTGGACAGCTCATCTGAAGCTGCTAAAATGTATCATTTCCAATGTTCATTTGGAGAGTTCTTAAAATACATACTATTTATTTGACAGACCATGAAATATTGTGCATATCTAGTTTAGGAGCTTCATATCTCGATGTACACTGACTGCTAAGTATGTTTTCTTTGACAATCTGTATTGAACTGTCCCCAACTAGAATAGCACCATGAAGCTGCATCACACTGAGATAGTCTGTTCATTCCCATCTCATCACAGGATGATGCTCTAGCAATCTCAGATGTTTGCAACTATACATTTTCTTTACAGTGCCACAACAGATCAGCCAATAAGAGCAGAAAAGCAAACTCTCATAAAACTTAAACAATAAAATAATGGAAGTGTAAAGACAGAAGGTTGAAAGTGCCATTTGAATTTGACAAAATCCCCAGACAATCTGGCTACAACCTGAACCGTTGTTATGTACAGAAATGTCTGTGAAAAAGAGTGGACCTTTTTCAAAGCTGCCTACGGTAGGATAGAAATCTAACACAATAGGATACTCTGAGAAAAAGGATGAATAAGAAGAGACCTTTATATCAATTTTTTTATACCCACACATTGCATAGAAAAGGATTGGGAACTAGAAGGAATTACTGAATTAACTTGGCACTTCTCTGGACACAGGGATCCATCTTTTTGTTTCTTCCTTTATTTTTTCTCTTCTTTCCAATTTATCTATTTCTGTGAAGTGACGAACATTCAAAAAGGGTTACAGATTTTAAAAATACTTGAAAAATATTAAAAGAATGCTAAGATTCAGGGCCTTGATTTTTAACTGAATCCAAATTGAATATTTTCTGCTTTTCAGCTGCACCTTGATTTGTGACAGGGAAGACTTTATTGAAGAAATCACAGCGTCATCTGGGTTTAACCTCTCTTATCAGCAACAGGATACTAGTGTTGACACACTCAAGATGTCCCTAAAGTCTTTCTTCATATTTGTGTTGTCTTTGTCTCATCTTTTTGTAAGATCTTCTGTAAAGAAACAGTTTTTTCCCTAGGAGCTCATTTTTTTTATTAGGGACCATGGTGGTGTTTGGTACATTTGATTGCTGTTGTCGGCCTGGTGAAATTGCTAGACAGTGGAAATTTATTGATTGATGAGGTGATAAAATGATGAATAAAAGGATAAAACCTGAGAGATAAAAGCTGACTTAGAAAAATAAAGTTCAGAAGAAGTGACTTTGTTTTTAATTGAAACATAAATTTGAGAAACAGGATTATGAGATTTCATTTCTACAAATGTGTACAGGGATGAGTTTTAAGACGCAAAAGCTCTGTGTATTGACCCATTCTGGGCTGATACAGCCCTCTGTGTAAAGTTGTATTTAAGTAATCCAAGGGCAGTAAAGACCCAATTGGGCTGACCACTTATAGTGCAAAGCAGAGAAATGGACAATTCCATTATGCACTGTTCTGTTTAAAGCAAGCGGCACCTCACCGATCCCTTTTCATATTAGCAGATGAAGCTGACCAAGCTGTATGAAATTTACGTTGTCTGACCACCAGTGAGGTGGATCTCCCAAAACAGCAGATAAGTGCAGGTCTGGTTTGTCCGTCTAGCTCCCAGAAAAGCTGAGTTAGAGCTGCATCTCTTAGCCTGCCTGCTGTACACCCTCAGGGCCCACACTGCACAGCAGTCAGGGGCAACTGGTGTAAAGACACAGTCTCCATGAGCCATATTCAGAGATGACTTCTGGTTTTTCTGTCCACATTCCATGTGGGGTAGATAGAGACTGTTTATTTGGTCAATACTTTCTTTCCTGATACTGTGGAGTCCTTCCTCAGTCTTCCATTTTTCTGTCGTCATGTAATGACTTAATGGAAGACATTGTTAGCTTTCTCTTCCTGTTTTTCTTCCTCCTGGCCATTTTTACACCCTTCCATGACAGCACACTCACTTATTCCCAGTTGGGATGCCACAGAAAATCTCTGCCAAAAAAAATTCCTTACATCATAAGCTATCAGATGCAGAAGCATTTGTTAAAGGACTGAAATGGGAAAGAAGAGCAGAAAAGAAAAAAAATAAGTGGAAGAAATTATCCTCCATTTTCCAGTGAGACAATATACTAATTAAAGGATCAGGACAGCGTAAGTCACGTTCCCACAGTGTTTACTCAGGAAAAGCAACACTTTCTTTTTCTCAGAGGTCTACTGAATACTCTTCCCTTGATTTAACTATGCAAACAGATTTTCCCCATAAGAATTAAAAAAAAAAAAAGCTAATTCTAATAAAATTAATCACCTGACCTCAAATGCAAAGGGAAAAGGATTTATAGAAATTTGTTTTCTTTCAGAAAGTGTTTAGTATTATAGACGTAGGACTCAAAAATCTAAAGATGCAACTAACAACATAATGACAATTAAAAATAAAAATGGCAAAAGATTAAAGGTTCATTTTATTTGCTTTCTGATTCTTAAGACACAATCTTTTAAGTACCTTTTTCTACCACTGCAAATCACAGAATACCTTAGATAGAAATGAACCTTATCTTTTCAAGTATTTACATGGCCTAGGATCCTTTTATTCCAAGAAGACAACAGCCTCAAAATTAAACTGAAAAATCACAAGTTATGTAAGAGAATCATTAAAACTACCTGATTTCAAAAAAAGGAAAAAATTGGATGACGAAAAATCAAAGAGAAGCAAAGTCATAGTAAAATATCCTCAGTAAACCACAACAGCAGTCAAAAATTTGATCAGCTCATCCCTAAACTCCCAGAAATGCTCACTTCTTGCTTCATTTTGTAAGCAGACTACTGTAAACAGCTCAGATTAACTTGGAGCTATCAGTCTATTGCACATCCATAATAGCCCTGAAGGAAAGATGTTCTATTATTATCAGTCAGTCAAAGCCTCCAGATCTAAAACATACAATTGTCCCCAGGGCTTTTCAGAAAGCACAGTATAATTAGCTAGTTTGCAAGGCACATTCTGCTTGGTTGTGAATGGCAAATGCAAAGCTTTCATGATTTGAACTCATCAACTTTTTGAACGTTTTCATTTTTTGTTAATACTCATGAAAATATTCTGAGTTTGCCATGTGTATTTGTATTATATTTAAATTTCTGTTATGCAGAAACTTTAAAAGATAAATGCTATTTGTTGAAAACAGAATAAGATATTCTGGGATAAACCTGGTGAAATAATTTTATAACCATGTCATAAGAGGCTAAAAACAGCGTTGAAATATCCTGATGAAGACTTTACTCCTCATATGCTAGCAATACTACTATTAAACCAAAGTAAAAAAAAAAAAAACCCAAAACAAAACCCAAATTTTCTCTGCAAAAAGTCCCACAAAACAGTAAACTCATAAAAAATAGTTCTTTTTTTTTTATTGTTTGAGGAGCTGCTTTAAGCTTCCATGCATGGAAGAGAGTCTCTTACAAAAATATCTGAGCTGTTCATTAGATGAGTACAGTTGTCCTTGTTCTCCCTCCAGTCCCTAAAAGAGCACTGGGCCTCGACACGATACCAAGTGCCTTGTGCCATAGTGCCACAATGCAAAATTTGAGGGTAAAATAGGAAGATCTTGATTTGGCAGGTAATTTTTCCACTACATCTTCGAGTTTTTTTCTAAGTTCATTAGCTAGTAATGCAATTTAAGACATTCAAGAAAGGATTTCTCCCACCAGCTGTTTGTTGAGCTCCTAATTTTCTTGCCCATTTATTCAGCCAGCGGAGTATCATGGAAAGTTGGAAACAGTTTATCCTTTGATGCAAATGGTGAAAAATTTGAACCTTACTTAGATAACAAATGTAACAACAGTTTAAGTATACTTAGTTTTTACAGTACAGACTACAAAAGACTACTCCAAATGAGGGACAGCAGAAAGAAAAAGCAATACTTTCTGAGATGCAAAATAAGAATTTCATGTTCCTTTTGCTTCTTGTGCTCCACATACTACACAGTTCCAAAGCTTTGAACTATGATTGACAGTGTTATCACTGTTTATTTCTATTTAATAGCTAACCTTTCAATTAAATACTACAAACAATTTCTTTTAAAAATGGATAAGAATCCTAGTCTTAAGGAGATACATATTAGTGAAGCATAAACAATCTTGATGGAACAGTGACTCCAACTCTCCATTAATATCATCAGGATAAAGCTACCATAAGAAATACAGGCATATGAGAGGAATAATTTATAAGGCTGTAGGTTTGTATAGGAAAATAATGTGAAACTAGAAACACAATCCAATATATATTGTTATTTTAAAAACATTTTTTTTTCTCACTACAGTACAGATCACAAGATACGGTGTCACCCGAACACTTTTCTAATGTTTGCTGAGCCAAATTGTGTATTTGTGTGATACAGCTCACCTTGGCATAAGCTTGGAATTTGTTCACCAGTATCTATTGCTGCCTGAGAGGCCACAGGTTTTAATAGTTTTGGTAAATAAAATATCACTCCTTATTCTTCACCAAGCAAAACATCATCCATAAGCTGGTAGAGTCTCAGCTCAGCAAATCATCTTGGTTTTGTTGCAGAGTGCCATGTTCCCGCATAGTTTTTAAGATTTTGACTCGAAAAGATAAAAGCTACAGCAACATACAGAAGGAAGAAACAAACCAAAACTGTTTATGATCTTCTCCCTCTCTTGTGAAACATCCGTCAAAATCAGACAAGACAGACAGACTTTTGGTGATGTTTTAATGTGTCCCTACCACATTGCTTTACGTTAGGCTAATTGGTTTCCACAGATTGCTCTAAGGAATGAGACAGATTTTTTAAACAGGAGTCTTACTTAGAGATGAAAGAGAATTCTCAGTATCTAATAATAAAATAAATATTATGGCAAAATAACCTTGAAAATAAACAGGTAATCAGCCCCAAAATATGTACAGGCAACAACCTTGTAATATAATAACTTACATAGATGTCACTACATTTCTCTGTTAACCTAACTATTTACATTTTTTTCATTGCTCTCACAGTGGTTATACGCTATTGGGTGTGGAGATTCTACTTGCTATCACAATGTAAGCAAAAAACTCAGTCTCCTTTTGTCAAAAACATGTTTTCTGCAAAGAAAACAACTTACTGCACAAAATAAAGAGCTGCTCAGAACTAAAATTGCAATGGTCATTTGCATTTTCGGTTGCAAAATAGATTTTTTTTTGGGTGGAGGGAGCAGTTAGCTAGGACCTGCAATTGAAATAAGCCTGAAAACTGTCAAAAAACCCCCATCCTATTTCAGCAGACGTACCTGTTTAATGCTTTTAAAAGTCCGATACTTCTTCTTTACTCCACAAATCTTTTAGCCACTGGGTGAAGTCAAAATACAGCACTTGATCATAATAATCCCAGCCTGTCATGGACAACAGCATCTCTCATGGCACCACTCTCAGAATGCTTGAAATGGACCTGGAAAACAGATATTCTTACATTTTTATTGAAATATATGCAACCATGTCTTAGGATAAGGAAATACGAGCACTTAATCTATGACTACACTATAAGGGAGTATAAAGCCATAAATATCACTTGGTAAACAAGACGGAGACTGAGAAGCTCATATTCCAGACAACATGTTTTAGCTGAGTATATGGAGCTCTGTTACACTTATTGACCCATTAAGACTCTCAGGAATAATAAATAGCATTTATCTTTTTTAAAAATTGCAGATTTTCAGACATAGACTTTTAAGTCCTTTCTCATTTGAATTTCAAAACTAATATCTTCTTATGAACCAAACAGAATCTTATCTGAGAAAGGTTATGGAAAGGTTTCAGTAGTTAGTATAGTTACTTGTTCCATGAGAGCTCTGCTGAATACAATTTTGTACAGAATCTTTAATAGAAAAACGTAACATATAACTGGATGATGCAATGCAAACTCAAACCAATAGCATGCTCTTCCCTTTACTAAGAAAAGGCATACAAACACGTAAAGAATTCAGGAGGCATATTGCAAGATGGTTATAATATTTATGTACTACTCTGCTTCTGTATAGTTTTAAGATTTCTTGAAAAAAATGGCTACCGTTTGTAAATACCTTTCAGTAATTCACAGAACCACAGAATCACTTCTGCTCAAAGAACTAATGAGCAATGTCCCCCGGAAAAATGCTTTTGAAGTTGCTGGGGTCCATCAGTACTGGTCAATTTTAAGCACCATCTCCTAAGGACATAGGAGCAGGCCATTCCAAAATGTCAGAAGTCAATGAGCAAGCAGGACAAAAGGCCAGCATGGCTGAGCAGGGATCTTCTTTTGGAGATAAGGCAAAAAAAGGAAGGTGTACATGGAAGCAAGATCAGGTGATGAGGCAGGAATACAGAGATGCTGCTCAGCAATGTAGGGAGAAAATTCATTAAAAAATACTTATAAAGCTGGCTGATGTCATTGCAAAGCCTCTCTTGATGATTTTTGAATGGTCTTGGGAATCTAGAGAGGTCCCAGCTGATGGGAAGCTGATGAATATTGTTCCAATTTTTAAAAAGGGCAGGAAGGATGGTCCTGGAAACTACAGGCCTGTCAGTCTCACTTCACTG
Organism: Amblyornis subalaris; assembly: GCA_018881555.1. Classification (NCBI taxonomy): domain Eukaryota; kingdom Metazoa; phylum Chordata; class Aves; order Passeriformes; family Ptilonorhynchidae; genus Amblyornis; species Amblyornis subalaris. The sequence continues at coordinate 1,609,163 of JACAXG010000116.1, read as the reverse complement.
CCTGGTAAAGTAATGAAGAAGATTAGTCTAGTAGATATTGAAAAACACCTGAAGGAAAACACAGTCACTGGTCACAGCCAGCACGGCTTCATGAGAGGGACATCTTGCTTATCAAACCTGATGTACTTTTATGACAAGGTAACCCACCTAGGTGATCAAGGGAAGCCACTTGATGTAATCTCTTTGGATTTCTGCAAAGCTTTTGAGCATGTCTCTCACAGGACCCTTCTGGACAAACTGTCCAGCACACAGCTGGATAAACACATCATGTGATGGGTGAGCAACTGGCTCATTGGTGAGGCACAAAGAGTTGCAGTGAATGGGGTAACATCAGACTGGTGACCTGCAAGTAGTGGGGTTTCACAGGGCTCCATCCTCAGCCCTGTGCTCTTCAACAGCTTCATAAATTACCTGGGGACAGGACTGGAAGGGATACCAAGTAAGTTTGCAGATGATACAAAATTGGGAGATGCTGCTGAGTCTCTCCAAGGCAGGGAGGCCCTGCGGAGAGACCTGGACAAATTGGAGGGCTGTGTAATCACCAGCCATATGAACATCAACAAAGGCAAGCGCCAGATTCAGCATCTGGAACAGGGCAACCCTGGATGTACGGACAGACTGGGGAATGAGACACTGGAGAGCAGCGCCACGGAAAGGGACCTTGGGGGCCCTGGTTGCTGGCAAGCTGAATATGAATCAGCAGGAGGGCCAAGTGTGTCCTGAGGGGGCATCAGGCACAGCATTGCCAGCCAACTTGGTATATTCTGTGATTCTGTGATTTACGTTGGAAAAGACCTCTAAGATCATCAAGTCCAACCTTTGACTGTTCTAGACCATACCACTAAGTGCCATGTCCAGTAATTTCTCGAACACCTACAGGGATGGTGGCTCCACCACCTCCCTGGGCAGTCAGTTCCCATGTTTACTGATGCTTTCCATGAAGAAATTCTTCCTGATGTCCAACCTGAACCTTACCCAGCACAGTTTAAGGGTATGTCCTCTTGTCCTATCATTGTTTTCCTGGGATAAGAGGCCAAGCCCTACCGTTCCACAATCTCCATTCAGGTCATCAGTGGTAGAGAATGTCTCCCTGAGTTTTCATTTCTGCAGGCTAAACAACTCCTACTCCCTCAGTCGCTCCTCATATGACACAATTCAAGTGGATATTTCTGTTACATTCTGACCTTTTTTTTTCAGAGTTTAAAGTACAGTGCACTTACCTCGTTCACCAACAGGATGATTAATTTAGGTGAGATGAATTTGGCTAATAAAGCTATTTTATCATCTGTTCTCTGTCACTGAAATGTTTAGACCAATGCACAGATATCATGGAGAATACCAGATGGCACCCAGATAATGGTCAGTTCATCCAGAAGATACACTGGTCTGGGCTTTCCTTAATAGCCCCAACTTGTTATTTCAGTCCCTGATGAAATTTAAAGAGTGACAGAGCACTACTCCTAAACATCTCCAGAATTCTGTGTGTTCCCCTTCCACAATAGTTGCGTATGGTTTTTAACAGAGAGCAGGAAAATATGTGCCAAGAGGTGAGTGCTTCTTTCATATGTATATATGTAAGACAAAAAGAAAACATTCCATCCACAGTGAGAAATGTCTGAAATAAAATGACAGTAAATTTGTTCTCTAGTTTTGCCAAGTATTTCAAAAGTTAGCATATTGTATGGTTTCTCAACAAATCAAACTTGTTAGCCTGCAACTAAGCTAAAATGAGTGGGTCAAAAGAAAAACTATTGTTCAGCCTTCATTAGTCGTTAGGAGTTTTTCTAAAAGTAGCACAAACAGAAAATATTACTAAAAAAGGGACAAGATTGCACTTAGCCCAGTTTTGAAGTGAGAGTTCAGTGCATCTGAAGCATGATACACCACCACAGAGAAAAGTTTCCAAGTATACAAAATTTATTGTCCATGGCTTCAAATGGTAGAGCAACCATATCCATGGGTTTAGGAATGTATTGGACTAAAAATCCAGGAATTACAGTATTATCTTTTATCATAGTCCAGATGAGATGAATGCAGGAATGTTAAAGATCAGTGGAACATACTTCGAAAATCAACTTAATATATTGTATTGAGATGTTGATGGATTTTTTTTAATCTAATCTAGTGCAGACAGATCAGTCACTGATTGATGAGTGGGTCTCCATGATCAAGAGCAAAACCGAATTTTACTGAGATTGAGGAAGGAACACACTAATATGTCTCAGAATAAATCTATTATTGAACTCAAAATACATGGGAAAGGGTGCTTTTTCCTTGTTTGTGATTTCCATAGTAACACCTCTAATGGGGCAGCAAGAAAGTTTTCCCCACAAATGTAATATCATAGACACAGAAAGGAGCATAAACAAAAAGCAAAGCTTTTATGAGTATCTTCCAGAAATGCATTGGAAAAATTTTATTCAGTTGTTGTCATATAATTCTCAGAATGTGTGAGACTGTGTATGGTCAAAGTTAAATACTCCAAATATTTATCTAAAATTGTGTGATATTTTTGCATCTTACAGTGAAAGAGAGAAATTAACTAAGATTTCAGATTTGGATGCATCAGGATTGTATGACCAACTTTGATCTTTAATGTAAGTGACAAAGACAGAAGATAATATAATCAAGGGATAAATCAGGTGGATAAAGGTTGAGATCTCAATAAACTAGAATTTGATAATAACACAGACAGGCGGCATTCCTGAATCAGAATAAGGGAAAATGGGCTGAAATGGTCAAGATGAGAACTGATGCTTGATCTTGACCAATCACTTCTCTGAAGTGACAGACAATACAAAGAATAGAAATGTTCAGTTTCCTGGAATTCGCAAAATAAAGCTGGAAGACTAACTAGAAAATTTGATAAAAGAATGTAAAAGTAGACACGCAAGATGCTAAACATAGCTGGAACCAGTGGAAAACAGATAATGAGGAACCTATGTGGTTTTTGTGGCAAAGTTATGTAACAAGAAACAACAGTACATGCCCTAAGAGAAGTTGAAGGCAGGGCCACTTACAATTGTGGGGGCTCCCAGTGAATACAAACACCAGAGAGCCACTTAGATCCTCTAAGACCACAAAAGGAGCTCCAGTAAGGAGCGGAGGCATGTAAATTAGTGCTAGGAAAAGTGATGTTTATCTATTAGCTAGGAAGTACATTGGAATGAATATGTATGATCCTGGTGGGATAAAGACCTTGTTGTAAAGGCTCAGCTCACACATCAGGTTAAAGGAGAGACCCTCTGTGTGTCCTGCACAGATAAAGAATGGCTGCTTTCTAGAGCTTCGAATTGTGTTAGAAAGTTTATTCTCTGGTTGATTTTGGTGTCGGAAGAAAAAGAAAACTGCTTAAAATTAGAACAATCTGAAGCAGAAAAATCAGCCAGGAGCAGTACCTAACCCAGTGAGGGTAGGTACTTGTGTCTAAATACAAACAGATGGAGCAACAGGCAAAATTCCTGCTAATATGCTAACCCAAATCCACGCATCTTTGTTAACAAACGGAGATCACCTCTTAGTTCAGGATACCACAGAGAAACCTTCCTACTTCAGAATGCTCCAAAGCCATCTTTCACTGGAGTGGAGGGTGAAACATGGCAAGACAAAGAGACAAAGAATATGGAGTAGACTGTTGTCTCGGGGATTGTTATCCCATAGTCAGGTTGTGCCCAAAAATTGTTACTGTTTCTCTTTCTCACCCCTTCCCCCTGTCCTGGGGGTATCCCGATATGTGTGGGATTGGCCGGGGATCCTGGTGAGGGCAGGGCCGGGAGTTTCTCTCTCTCTCTCTCTCTTCCGGTTTTGGGTTCTGGCTCGGAGCAGGGCGGCTGGGTGTGCGTAGGTGTGTGTGTGTATGCTGCCGGGCACTGCTACACTGTGACTCAGCAGTCTCTTAGCTGGGGGTGGGTCGGTCTGTGCCCGGCTGGGAACAGARARCMRTYGRCGTTTTGCTGGGAGCAGTCGGCCGCTCTGCTACACTGGAGCTCAGATCCCCGGCCGAGGGCCACCCTCCCCGTTTTTCCGCTGCCGCGGCTGCTCCTGTGCTGAGATCCGGGACCTGGGCCGCTCCCCGCCGAGCCCCTGCCTGCCGCGTGTTGTCGCTGCTACCCCTGCGTGTTGGGCTCTGAGACCAGGATCTGCCGCGGTTCCTGCCCGAGGGAAGCCGCCTCCCCTCCTTCCCCGCGCCCGAGCCGCCATCGCCACGCGGAGAGGTTGCTGCGCTCGCGCCACAGCGCCCCCTGCAGGCGCGGGGGAACCATCGCCCCTGCCCGCGYCCCCTGCCGGCCGCGAGAGTCACTGCGGCCATCGCCCCGCCGGGAACCGACAGCGCCCCCTGCCGGCTGTGGGCACAGCTGCACCAAAAAGGGACACTGCCCAATGGGCCAGAAAAGGCTGGCACTGGGTTTGCTGGTTTTCTTGTTGTTGCTGTTTGTTTACCTTGTAATATATATGTGTATATATGTATATATCCTAGTAAAGAACTGTTATTCCTTTTCCCATATCTTTGCCTGAAAACTCTGTAATTTCAAGGGTATAATAATTTGGAGGCAGGGGGTCATCTTTTCCATTCCTTGAAGGTTCCCATCTTCCTTGGCAGACACCTGTCTTTTAAACCAGGATAACTATGTACAAGGCAAACACGGGGTGAAAGGCATCAACAGATTTTAAGAATGAAAAGTTGAATATGTGGCAACAGGTGGCTTTGCATGATCTCCTGTAAATAACTTAGCTCTGAGGACAGAGCAGAAAAAAATGTGAAAGAATATGTGTGTTGGATCCCCTGTTTTGCTGGTTTTGGCTGGGATAGGGGTAGTTTTCTGCCTAGTAATTGATATGTGGCTCTGTTTGGATTTGTTCTGGAAACAATATTGCTAACAGATATTTTTGTTACTGGTGAGCAATACTCTGACAGAGACAATGCATCTGCTGTTCTTCACCCATGCCACCAGTGAGGGGTGCACAGAAAGCTGGGAAGTGACACAGCTGAGACAGCTGACCTCAACTGACCCAGGGATATCCCATACCACATAGCACCTGGACGGAAAAGGAAGAGGAGAAGATATTTGGGGTGATGGCATTTGTCTGCCCAATTCTACATTAGGCATGATGGAGCCCTGCTTTCCTGGAGTTGGCTGAACAGCTGCCTGTGGATGGGAAGTGTTGAATGATTTCCTTGTTTTGCTTTACTATCTATTGAACAGTCTTTATCTTAACCCCCAAGTTTTCTCACTTTAACCCATGAGGAGGGAGTGAGATAGTGGCTGTCTGGGGCTTAGTTAGCAGCCAGGGTTGTACCATGACATCTGACAATTCTGTTTCATAGGTCAGATCCACCATAAAAATCAACAGAGCAAGATACCAATACAAAATCCTGCAGGAATAAATGAAGAGATGAGGTCTGTGAGGAAGAAATATTGCATAACAAAGAGAAACAATGTGACAAGAATTCAACAGAATTTATGTGAAATTAACTAAGAATCAACACAAAGTGGAGAAGTGAGAAAAAAAAAGAGCAAACTATCTGTGATTGCATTCGTGGACATAGTATCTGGGATTTCTAGAAAAACCAACTCATTCAGCGTAGGACTCAAATTTTGTGCTCATATCCCAGATGCTGAATATAAGTTATAACTTGACTACTCAATAAGTTATAATTTTTCAGAAAAGGAAAGGCTCAACAGTGATAATATCCACTGCTTGCCAGTAATTCTTAACTCAGAATCTATGGCAGAGCTTTGGATCAGGAGAGCTCATAAGTGAAATTTGGGTCACTGTGAACAGTAAAAGAATATAATTTGTTATTTAAGAACTACTTTTCTTCTCATCTTCTGAAGGTTCTTTTAGCAGACCCACTTGTGTTCACTGTCACTTTTTTTCTTCCTTTTTTTGGGAAAAGCTGATTGATTTTCAAGGATTACCTCCTTCAGGATCAGAGCTGGTCCATCACCACATACAAAAGTCAAGAAGAGCTCACCTTCAGTAATATGAAGATGATACAAAACAAGACAGCGGTTGATGCTTCAGCTAGATCTACCACCATTTAGAGAGGCATCAACAGGCTGGAGTAATAAGTCAACAGGAACTTCATAAAGTTCAATAAAGGGAAATTCAAACCCCTGTATCTGGGGAGGAATGACAAGTCCAGCACAAGCGCATGTTGGGGGTTGACTGGCTGGAAACCAGATCTGCAAAAGAGGGTCTGCATTAGGAGAGGTGTTGCTTGCAGAGCGAGGCATTTGGTCCTTCCCCTCTGCTCAGACCTGGTGAGATAGCTGTGCACATCTCTGCCCTCTCCAATACAAATGATGTGGACACACAAGAGGAACTTCAGCACAGGGCCACAAAGATGATAGACTGGAGCATTTCTTGCATGAGGAGTGGCTGACAGTGGCTGGGACTCTCCAGCATGGAGAAAAAAGGCTCAGGATAATCTTATCAATGTGTATAAATACATATCAGGAGCAACTGAAGAAGGCAAAGTTAAACTCTTTGCAGCAGTGCCAAGTGTCAAGACAAGAGACAACTGCAAACTGAAATAAATGAAATTCTGTCTGAACATAAGAAAACAATTTTTACTGTGATGCTGTTTGAACACTGGAGTAGGTTCCCCAGGAGACTGTGGAGTTGTCATCCTTGGAGATATTAAAGATCTGACTGTACACAGTCCTAAGTAACCTGCTCTAGCTGATTCTGCTTTGAGCAAGGGCATTGAACTAGACTGTCTCCAGTGATGCCTGCCATCCTCATCAATTCTATGGTCCCGTGAAGTCCTATAAAATGGTTGAAAGACTGAAAAAAATTATCAACAGCTCCTGTTTACTTCACAGTACTTTAAGGCATATCAGTGTAAACTGTGTTATAATAGCATATTTTACAACAGTTAAAAAGAAAAAAGTTTATTTTGTCTTTATTCTGCTAAGACAGTGGGTTTAGTGCAAGAATATTAGCTGTGACTTTTGAAGTCACAGACATTCATCAAAACTGGCATTTAAATAAAGAATCTGCACAAAAAGGACATGCGCCTATATCTAACCTCCCAGAACCCTATTTAAGTAGACAGGTTTAATATTTAACATCAATTTCATTCTCTACTTGTTCATTTTTACCATTACTGTGTTACTTTGGAAAGCAAACTGAGGTAACACTAGAGAGACAGTAAGGCTAAAGTCTGGAGAATACTTTTAAAAGCATAATCCCACAGAACACCTAATAGTGTGCCACATAGTACAGCCCAGTAAAGTCAAACAAGCAAGGAACTCACAATAAGCCTACACATTCTGTTGCATTTCCACCATCGTGAAAACAAAATTAATAAATGAAGTGTCTGCATTTTGCACTTTGCTCAGGGATGTTCTATTGAAGCAGAGGCCAATTTCCACATATGAGAAGCTTTATGGTATTGCTGGTGACAGTACTCTGCCATTTCTTTACACCTTGGGAGCTTAGACTCTGTGATGGCCCTGAAATCCCACTCAGCTTTGAGAATTACACTGCTAATTGCAGTATTAGCATTTTTCTAGTCTTGCTTGGCAATGTCATGACTATGCCTAGGTCTCAAAGAAGAAAGAAATGAGAGATGCGGAGAACTGCTCTTTGGCTCGTTCTGTGTAATCTCTGGGGAGATATTCATCTCTCACTCTATTTTTTATCATAATTTTTTTAGTAGTGCTAATGGAAAAAGAGAACACCATAACAGGAGTTTCATGCTGTATCATACTCTATAAATGGTATGGACCATTAACTGACCCAAGGGTTTAACATTTAAATCAAGAGCACAGACAAAGGGTGGGGGAAAAGAGCTGGCTGAGAGAAAAGAACACAGATGCAGTATAACATCAGTTCTGATGACTGGTTTTAATGTTGGTTCCGAATTTTCAGACCTCTCAGTAGGTTTGTGACAGAGTGCAGAGGCAGCACAGCAACAAAACAAAGAAGAAAGTTGAAAGGTGCTTGGAACAAAGAGAGGGAACTTTCAAAATAGAAAGTACTGTGATGGTACCATCACAATCTTTTGTTGTAGGTTTGAGGGACTTTTTGAAGCTGTAGTGTAGGGTGAAACAAAATTCAAGACCTGAACCATAATTCAGCAACATACTGGATCCCAGCAAAAGGACCAGTTTGTTTTCAAGGGTATTCAAAGGATATTAGAAGTCATCACTATTATCTAATACTACTGCAATCAGCCTGGATAAGAAGAAAAATGCGGGAGGGAGGGAGGGAGGGAGGGAGGGAGGGAGGGATGGAGGAAGGAAGGAAGAAAGGAAGGAAGGAAGGAAGGAAGGAAGGAAGGAAGGAAGGAAGGAAGGAAGGGCACCAAATGACTGTTTTGTTTTAACCCCAGCTGGTAACTAAGCACTACATAGCCTCATATTCATTTGCTAACTAGTTCCTCAGCCTGCAATTTTTTAAAAAATTTCCCATCTGCAGTGTTGGATCTAGTGCCTTATTTTATAAAAATGGAAAAATGAGGTTCTAAAATAATGAGTTACATGAATATGACCTTTGATACACAATCCATCAAATGAAGGCTCATTTAAGAAAAGTTTACTATAATTATACAGATATTGCACTTTTCTTCCTTTTTCAGATTTCATTATTTGAGTGGAAGTCACAAAACAGAATGAAACTTATCAGTCCATGAATTAGCTACAGCTGTTTATCCTCTTAAGAATGATGACATATGTGACCTGTGACCCACTTGCCAACCAGAAGAACAGAATATACATACATCGATATTTCCATAGAGAAAAAAAAGATTCCTAACATTTGCAAACATAAGACTAAAACAATTTAATTTTTAACTCTCTTGCAACATAAAAGCAAACAGTAATGGAAGACATACTTGAGTTATTTTACTATGGAAATTATAAATAACCTACCTCGAGACTTAGTGGGTTCAGGTCCTGGAGACAATCACTGCACCTTTGGAAATAAAATTCACCTGTTAAAGCTATTGCAACTAATTTAGTTTAGCATAAAAATCCTGTCCTCAGAAATCTTTAACTTAGCACAGTTTGCAAGCTTCCTTAGTACCTAGCAGCATGGTCCTGTCTGATTTCCAGTTACCTTCAAGAGAGGAGTGCAATGTGTTCAGTTCCTCAGTTCCTTTTTTTGAGGTTTCCAAGAAGAAGGTTCGCTGTAATATACATTCCTCCCCACTCCAGCTACCCTTCCTGGATTTCAGTGCATTTTGTATTACAAAGGCTAGCAAGAAACATTTCTAAAGCAACTATTTTATGAAACGGGTATTAACTATGTTTTGTAGTCCCTCTGCAGCACTGGTTACCAGAGCAGCAGTTAACCAACAAACTGCTCAAGAATAAATACTAATCTTACAGACGACAGAAAAAAAATACCTAGCACCAACCTCTTACTCAGCTTTTTTGGAACGAAAGGGAGTGTAATGACTGGACTTTTTGTTTACCAATACTAGTGTCAGCACATTAGATAAAGCATTATAGGCAGAGTACTGGGAACAGTTTATTTTGCCAAGGAACACTTTGATAAGCTTTTTCTCATCCTAACTTTTGTTTTGCACGTATTAGGTGAATGACATCATACTGTCTCATGCTCTATTGTGGAACAATCATTGGAGCACATCCTTTGCTCCTCTATGTGTACAGTGATTTCAGAAAAGTAATAACAATTTATAGCATTTAAGTATCTTACCCCTTGAGTTCAAGATGTCAAAGCCCCATTGACAAACAGACAATGCCTGCATATCTTTTCTGAGAGACTAGGAAGAAGCTTACTCCTATGGTAACCCGTCCTTGCCATCCCTTGTTCTCCTCTAGATATACATTTATAAATTCATACTTATACTATTGTAAATCTATACAGACCTGTACATATATGTATGTAGCATTGACATATATTTTTTTAATTACTGTCTGAAAATATTTGTTTATTCCTCATCCCTTTGAAAATGTCTTAATTCATAAAACATTGGACTTGCCACATCCAGTATTCCGGAAGTGTGAATTTACCTGTCACCCTGGAAATATGATAAAGCTATAGTCCAAGCACTCTACTGTTACTGTACTACAGAGCTTGCCTCATTATAATATAGATAGTAGAACCATCCTCTTCACCTTACTTTCACTGGTTGATCTGTTTTATAGCAAAATACACAGTTTATGGGGATCATCCAAGATATTTCCTTTAGGTTCATGTCATTAAATAATCTCTGTAGAAGCCTTCACAGTGGTGTAAGAATCAGAGTAACCTCATCTCTACAGCTGTCTTTTTATTGGCTAGCACAAGGAAAAGTGTATTTCCCCACCTTTAACAACTCAACTTGTGGCTTATTAGAGATAAGTTCTGATTTTTTGATGTACCAAAATTGCAGTTTTCTCCTTAAGTATACATTTGTGTGTACAGATCAACACGCCAGCACTTATTTAATTTTAAAAGCAAAAACTTCTGACAAACATTTTCAGTTGCATTAACCCGCATATAAGAAAGTAAATTTAGGTACGTATTGTTGCAGAAAAATAAAAAAAAGAAAAGAAAAAACCCCGAAAGCTGAAATTTGCATATTTGAATTAATCATCTTGAAAATAAATCTGAAACAAATGAATTAATTTCAAGCTAGCAGATCTTTCTTCTAAGTGGAATGATTCAGGTAAACATACTGACAGTTTTTGCAACAGTGTGAAAAATGCTCTCCAGCTATGACAAATAGAGAGCATTTGAAGAATATAATTTTTTAGCTGTAATTCATGCTTAGAATACGTGTCTCTACTACCTCAAAAACAGAGAACTTAGTATGTTATCGAGCTTCTTCTTGTTATGCTTTCCTTCTGCTATACATACTACAGACTTCTTATTTTATGTCTGTATTCCCAAACAGATATTTTGCTGATGTTCTTTTCAAAAATCCCACAACTCTTACCTCATGATATTATCTATAAAATGCTTTTCAATCATTCAGATTGAAACTGTAGTTTAGACTTCAGCTGATGTAACAGCTAGTGTTAAGAAAAACGCCAACTTGGTTTGTACTCAGCTGAAGTCAACAGAGAGAAAGATTACCAGTGACCTCACAACTCCTGATCATCCAGTTACCTTATTCTTGACAATAATGTATTTCTTGGATTGTTGACACAACCACACTGAAGTCAGGACTATCAGCTCCATTAATCATTGATGTGAAAATAGCTGACATCCTTCAGTGATGACTACACTACATTTCACTAAGGAATGACACTTGTTAAAATTTACATATATTCTGAAACATTTATTTGATTAAAAAACCCCCCACAACTTTCATATGCTTAGAATGATCTCACAAGAGACCAGCATACTTCATGCACCTAGTCAATTTATTTCATCTCAAGAACTAATTAATTCACTTTCTGGCACAGTTCGTTCAAATGCAAAAATAGAAATCCTGATTTGTAAAACAAATAGACAGATACATATATCAGCATCAGGTGGTAGGATTAGTTTACTCCAAGGAGCAATGGGCTATGGACTGGGTTTTCTTTTGTCTGCTAATAATGACCAAATAGGTCTTTGAAACAAAATGATGCCAATGGTGGAGTTGAGACAGCATATTGTCAGTAGCAGAACAAGATGCACTTTGATGAATCATAAAGTATCTAAAGTATGACTGTTCAGTTGGTAAAGGTTTTCCAGACCTCACTGGTCTGAGAGGAAGACACCAGAAGAAAACCTGGCTTAAAGTCATGGGCTTTTTAAAGTTTCTACGCAAATGATTCATTTGCTTCAGATAACTGAGATACAGTAGGGGAAAGAAATAAAAAAAGCGCTTATCTTATTAGATCTTTGGTAGAAAGTTCTGTCAAGGGTTGTCAGGTTACAATTCTAGTGTCTCCAGGCTTCAAAGAGGCCCTCATTATCATTGAATCAGCTGGACACAAGAATGACAGGACTGAAGGATTCCCTGTAAGGGAAAGAAGTTTCCCTTGGGAATGAGGCATGTTGCAGTGTTGTCTTGCAACAATTCATCAGTCATGGACGTGAGTGCTGAGACGCCACCTTTGGCCAGCAGAGCTGGGATGGTCAGTGGATCCAGTGCTGGGCTGACTTTCTTTGGATTGGTGCTGCTGCATATGTACCTAAGAAACTGACTCCTGCTGCACCTCTGCAGAGTCCACATAGAGCATCTTGTGATGGTTAGACTGTCCAGTGCATTGTACTTTAAATCTTTTATATTTAAGCACAAACCTGTGTTTAACTCACCTCAAGGCATGCATTAAAATTTCACCAAGAAGAGTCTTGAGTGTTAGTGGTTAAAAACACAGATTCTGCCTGCACAATTGAGTGGACTGTAAACGTGACATTTCCACACAAAGGATGGGTTTATGTCTCTCACAGTTATAACATAAAACTAATTTTAATTTGATGACGAAGTTCTTGGAAGGTTCAGGCACACTGCAGATGTCTGCCGGGATGTTCCGTGAACATTTATTAAACATTTTGGATTGCATTGTCTCATGTGAAAAGAAAATACAATGCGTACACAGGTAAGTACATTGTATGTATCCTATTGAATGTACCAGAAGGAAAATATTAATTTCTTTTAATGTAATCTATAGACCCTGCTTTCTGCACAGAAAACAATGGAGAATCACCAAGCCTGAAGCAGTCAGCTGAGTGATCTATAAAAATAAATTTTCTTAACTAAAAACAATTAGGGATGTAATATTGAGGGCACAGTTCTCACAATAAATAAGAGGTAATTACTAAGCTTGTTCTGTATCTGATAGACAAAGACTTTGAAACAAAATTTCATCACTGATTTCTTGTCCTAGAGTTAGATGCCAAATGATATCATATAATTACAGATAAATGAATTTTTATCCTCATTTTATATATAATCATGTCTAGCATGCTGATTGCAAAATCAAGGAGAAGCAGAATCTTGGGTGTGAATTTCAAGGAATAACAGTGGAAATTCACTTTTAGCACACAAAAGCTGATACAGTCATGCAGCTATAGGAAGATGAAAATTTTCATTCCCAATGAACGCATCTACATCCACAGGAAAATTTTGCATGAAGATAAGCATGCATCACCAGGATCCTCTGTTAGGAATCAACATCAGAACCACAGAAGGAACGTACTGATGGAAGAATGTGCTGTAGGAACATACATAACCGACAGTTTCCCATGCTGGTCACATCACATCCCTTTTCATACTGTCCTGCCTTAAATAGCATTAGTTACTTAATTTTCTCTACCCACACAAAAGCCTCCATCACTTCTTCATTCTTAGTGGTGTAGTCACATTCTTCGCTGACAGCTGCTTCTCATATTTTAGAAGACCTTTGAAGTGTTTCTCTGATTGTTATCTGAACATGAACATGTACATTTCCTGACATGAGGCTGAGAACAATGTCACTAAGTGGAACAAAAAATGCTATGTTCATCTACCTCCAGTACACTTCAAAAATTCCATCTTTCACCAAGAAAACTGAATCTGCTTACTCCATGATATGCTATAGATTGATTTCTACTGAGTTAATCACAGCATTAATACTGAAAAGCCAAGACTTACCTTAGTGCTGGCAACATTTTATTTAAATTAAGGTTACGGAAAATGAGAGCAATGAACCTTATGGAACTGAAAAAGCATTCGTAATAGTAGCAGAAAATGAAACAAAGTAGAGTCAATGAGAACATCAGTAAACCTTTTGAAATTCACTGCTTTATCAGAACATTGTATGCCACTGTGAACAATAACAGTTCTAAGGAAATTTTTGAGTGGACAGAGACTGAAATTTTGCTTAATTTCTCCTAAATTTCGTCTGGGTCAGAGCCACAAAAGGATACCTGAGTACCAAAGGAGGAGCAGACCAGTTTCCCTTGTGCTGTCTATATTCTGCACAATGTTAGTGTGACTGCTTAATAAAAGCAGCTACCTCCCCTGCTCAGCAATGCATGCCTACCAGTGCATTTCAGCAACTAGATGGCAACACATTCAGGGAGGATAAAGATCTTTTGTTCATGCAGGTGTCCCTTACAGACAATAAGCTCTAGCTCTTCATAAAAAGACACCAGGATCTTGCAGCAAAGTGTGAGAGGTAAGAGCTGCATTTGTGTGAAGGAGCTGCACTAGGTAGAAGATGCTCACAGTACAACAGCCAAGATCTCATTGCTACAGTCAGACTTGCACAATGCTCTGTAGTGGAGACTGTTTCTTACGGCATCTAGTCTTTTCTTATATTTTGGCTTCTAAGTAAAATAAAACCTAAACCAATTTCTAGAACCTTTTCCTCATGTGGTATTGAAGACAAGAGAAGGCCATCATAAAAGACATCCACTATAAACATTTTTCATAACACTCTTCAGCTAACCTATTTTTGAGGATGGTTTTACCAGAATAATTTAACTGTAACTGAAAACACCTCATCAAACCAGGAACATGGAGGAGGGCAACAAATAAATTTCCATAAGCTGTAGTATTTGACACATCCTAAGGTGGGGCAAGTAAAGATAAAGAACCAGAAAATAAGTGTGCCAAAAATGCAGTTAACAAAAGGTTATCTCAAGTGGCAAGCTGTAACGACTCCCTACTGACCTTTAATTTGCACATTCTGCTAACACCTCATAGTAGGCCAGTTTAAACTATTCAAAAGGAATCCACTGTGCCTTTCTTGCCTCCTTTAATATCATTCCAGAATTCAAGTAATCAATTTGAATTACTTGTTGGCCTCTGTGATGAGAAGTAAAATCTGCTATTTATATTGCAAACTGAAAGACTGCCATAGTCATACCAATGCTTCCAAATGGAGATATTCCTGTTACTTGCCAATTTACAACATTTGAGAGATCAGTAAAACCTCCAAGAGCAGCTGCTTCTAGGATATCTTTGTAATTCTGTCTCTACAAGTGCTGTCAGAAACATATCCTCCTCAGCTACACCAGAGCTTGACAGGCACCAACACATATTTTGAGATTGTAAGAACTACTAAAGTTTAAAACTATTAAACACTTTGTTGTTAGTATGAATCTTCTCATGCTATGCTAGAAAACCACAACGAGCAACTTGATGGACTAAGATGTACCTGGCTTGAGAGTTATTAAGGCAAGTTAAAGACAATGCCCTCCAGCAGCTGCTAATGAGAACTGTTTCAGCAGTGTGTATCAGCAGGGCTAATATTTCAATTGTCCTCCCAAAGTACACATCCAGTAATTATGTTAACAATAACTCTGCCACTCAAAGGTTTTCTGGTAACCTTAGTCTCTAAAGACAGTTTAGAAGGAACCATGTTTCAAATTCTTTTCACAGCAGAGTTCAACTAACAGATGAAAGGATTATCAACGTCTTACCTGTGTGTTCCTTTAGACTGGTTTTGAGCAGATGTTATGAGGAATTACATTAGCAAGGACTACCAGGAAATAGTGATCCCATTCAACAATAATTTCTGAGGTTCCAAAGTTTGCTTTTTATTCTACTTTAGAATGAAAACTAAAGCTGTATAAATGTTATTTCTTTCTTTTTTTTTTTTTCAAAGCAGAGCTGAGGTCTGTATCGAGTACAAGCTGAAATTTTGCTTAGCTGTAATTATTTATAGGCGTCAATCAACAGACTGATGGCTGGCCAACAGCCACAGTGTAAGTAGTTTAAAACAGTTTGACTATAAATAGTTTTGATGACTCAGAGCAGTGTCTCCACCTCTTATCTCTCCAAATCAACAGAAGAGGAATATGAATATGGGTTACTCACACCTCAGCAATTTTAATTCTGTTCCTTTTTGGAACAACACAGTACAGTTGGATTCATCCTAATATAGCTGCTGAAGGAATATGAATTCCTAATAGTCCTAATAGCATTGTGCCTCAAAAGATATAAATAACAATATCTCTACTGCAGGCAGTTTAGACTAGCTCAAAATACAGCCAATGGGGCCTATACTAGAGCGCACAAGAGTGCAAAAGAAAAAGAAATAAATATTTCCTGTCCTGACATCTTGTCAGTTTCATACACAATTATAAATGCATAACTGTTCCCTGGTTTTAAATATTTTGAACATATCAAGTGGGAAGGGACCCACAAGGATCATTGAGTCCAGTTCCTGGCCCCCCACGGGACATCCCCAAGTCACACCATGTGCCTGAGAGCATTGTCCAAGTGCTTCTTGAGCTCTGTCAGGCTTGGTGCTGTGACCATTTCTCTGTGGAGCCTGTTTGAGTGCCCAAACACCCTCTGGGGGAAGAACCTTTTCCTGATATCCAACCTAAACCTCCCCTGACACAACTTCAGGCCATTCCCTTGGGTCCTGTCACAGGTCACCAGAGAGAAAAGATCAGTGCCTGCTCCTCCTCTTCCCCTCACGAGGAAGTCGTAGACTGTGATGATGTCTCCCCTCAGTCTCCTTTTCTCCAGGCTGAACAGCCGCTCCTCATATGGCTTCCCCTCAAGGCCCTTCTCACCTTTGTTGCCCTCCTTTGGACACTCTCTAATAGCTTAATGTCTTTGCAATGACCAAAGCTGCACACAGCATTCAATAAACACAAGATTTTCTTCCTGAGAGGAGAAAGATAATGAAGTTATGATGATGGTAGGAAAGGCTGAAACAGACAAACAGCTGAAATCAGGCACCAAATTAAGAAGTAGTTTATTTTTACTTACTGTCCTTATTTGATGCCTAATGTTACAGTATCCTTTCTGGAAACAATTTGACAGTCGAGGTGTTTTACTGAGCACAGAATGAAGAAGTGAGAATTGCTGCCCATGAATCTCAGCTCTGTTTCTTCTCAGATAACTTTGACCAAAACATATTTTTTCCTCCTGCAACATCATACTAACAATACAGGTTGCCTTTACAAGCCCTGAGAGACTCTTCTGTGATAGAGCATTAGGTGCTAATGCCCATGGGGAGAGGAAATCCCACTTAATTCCCAAATGTTCTTCTGGTAAGGGTTACTAGGGGCAGGGGCATTTAAAAATGAATGAGGTAGGCAGAAAAGATGTCTTTGTAATTAGACATAATTTGTCTAGTTTAGAAAAAGGGGGAGGTCAGATAATCTCCTAACTTGTTGGTTCTTAGAACAGGTCATCATAAGATGCAGCCATGCCATTAATTTGAGTCCACAGCAATTTCTAGATATCTAGAAATTCAAAATCCAGATATGTGTACCCTCACTACCCAACTCCAAAGAAAGTAAAATACATGCAGATCTCAGAATGAGAATCGTAATGCTTCAAATTCATATGATGTTATCCAAGTGAAATTGCTATTTGAAAGCAATTTGCCCATTTTGAATAAGCTCTCTCTACTTTCAAAAGAACTCATAGAACTAAACATACCCCATGTTCCTAGAAGAAGCCCCTAGGTAAAAAAAAATCAACAATCCCCACTCAAAAAAACCCCAAACCCACCCTATACCTGTAATGTATTGACAATAGGCTTCACTAAATAAATTGAAGTTGTCTGGCTTCTGACAGCATGGATCTTGCAAAGAATGAGGTTAGCGTAACCAGGACAACTACAATACACAGACTAAAATGTTAAAACTTGCCCACACATATACATACTGAGTTTATAAGATTTGAAATTAAAAGCTGAGCATGCAAAACCACTCAATCCTCCTGAACGTACATTTATTTGGACTTGCCAAATTAATTGCTTGTTATTAAAAATAAACTCTCAATAAATCAATTACAAGGGTGAAATTGACTACAAATGGCATCAAAACTATAGCTATATCTGGAAGCAACCCAGTAAGTGTACTTTCCTTTAACAAAGATAGCAAATAATGGACAAAAAAATAAGAACATGAAGAAGAAAGACAAGCAAAAATGGTGAATAAAAGAAAATCAGTCTTAAAAGAGAAAGAACCACATTGTAAACAACTCAAGATTTCAATTTTAAACAAATGAGCTGTCAGAGAAGAACAGGGATTGTAACGTGCTAAAAGCAATAATTAATCAAAGCTCATTGCTACCTGCATCTCAAGAACCATGGTGAGTAACTTCTAAGCATTCACAAAAGGAGCTGAAGAAGACCATACCAGTGAATGAGAGTTTCTATTATTAACTGACATTATGAGAAAACAATAATAACTAATTAAATGATAGCCTCCTAATTAAAATTGGTGAACAGGATTACACTTGCTAATGTTGAGCATTGTCTCCCTGGAATGCTCATTTCCTTTTTTAAGGGTGATGTTCCCGTATAAATATTTATGTTATTTAGAAAGTAACTGAATGTAATGTGCTTTCCAGGGAAGGTATATATGTTTTTCAGGAGACGAAGATCAGAAATATACAAGTGCAATTAAGTTCAATGCCTTTTTAGAGGAAGATATACATAGTCTCCCACCACGCTACATTGTTTCATCTTGCGTGTGGTAAGCCTCCAACTCTAAAGCCAAAGAGAAGTTACTAATTCCATATTTATGCCTCAAACCCAAGATCACGTGCCTTGGTCCAAATCCAGCTACTGTGCAAGACTGTGTCAGAAGAATAACCCTGAGCGGGACAGTCTTGCTGTGGGACACACGTACCCTACCATGGGCCTTTTCAGTGAAGGGCACAGTGGAGGGACCCCAGTCCCAGGTAGTGCGTGGGTCATGGGCTGCAGGGCAGCACAGGTGCAGGTGGGGCTGCAGTGCCTGTTCTGCAGCAGGAGGGTGGA
Organism: Amblyornis subalaris; assembly: GCA_018881555.1. Taxonomy (NCBI): domain Eukaryota; kingdom Metazoa; phylum Chordata; class Aves; order Passeriformes; family Ptilonorhynchidae; genus Amblyornis; species Amblyornis subalaris. The sequence goes on along the minus strand of JACAXG010000116.1, from coordinate 1,590,549 downwards.
GGGTCGAGCGTGTGCAGGGCCCCGACAGCCAAGGAGGAGGTTTACAACACTCAGAGCCCGTAATGGGAGGCAGTGTGTGTGCAGCTATGGGCACATGCGACTGCACGGGCTTCCTTGTGTGCTTGTGTGGGTGGGAATTGTATTGTCTTGGGATTTGCTACAGAAGGATGCCTGGAAATTTTCAGGTGTTTACTAAGCTTTTGTAAGTGTTTAGTGTTGTGGGATATATGTTTTTGTTGTTGCTATTGGTACCAAATATATAATTCACTGACTACCACTTAATTCTGTGCTATTAACACAAACAATTTTGATACTGATTTGATTTAAACCACTTGAGCAGAACAATTTTTTCCTCAGATGCTATAATGTGATTCTTCCATCCAATCAGAATGACTTAACTTGAAACAAAAAGCCCACACTATGAATATACACACTGTCTTTACACAACAACGTCAATGTAACAAGTGAACTTACAGTTTGCTCCCCAACCAGGCAAAACTGCTGTGTGATTTCAGAGACAGACACTTTGTCCTTTGGAAACTGCATGTAATAGCAGTGTTCCACATGATTGAAGATCAAGTATACATTCCATCAGTGACTGAATGGTGTGCAGCTGTTACACCGATAAAAGCCTTTAAAAGAATAACAGGCTAAATAGGCGTTTCATCATTCTTTTCAGATCCTGTGTACATTTATAGGTGGTGTCTAGACATACTCACTAAAATATAGACTTTCTCATACTAATACATAAAATGAAGTAAGCTGGTAGATGAATAACTAAAATTACTAATAGAAAAATAATTTCTTTAATGCCTTTAAATAAAATATACTGTGTAGTTATAGAGACAGTTCTGTTTCTTTTCTACTGTTCATTTTTTTAATGGTACATGGCATACATTTTAAAGACATTTCTTTGAAATCAAACCAGCAATTCTGCTTAGCAAGGAAGAAACTTAGACTTGTTATATACTGTGTTTATTATTCTTTTTAATGGATTGATACTGGCTACCATTTGCCTATGATATTACTAATTACTTAGAAGCACTAAAGTAGAAATAAGGAATGATTACATTCTGATAACCAGGAGCAACAACAGGAAGTGGAAAGGAAATTATTTGAGAGCCCCGTCTATGAGAAAATACTATAACAAGAAGGTGGCATCAGCAAAAGCGGAAGCAACCCAGTTACAAGTCAGTCTTTTAAAGTGAGCAGGAGTAGGGTTTATATCATATATACGGCAGAATGCAGTTCTCTGGAAAATGGATGAAGGTAGGTGATTTTAGAAACTCATTTAAGTGGAAAAGAGAAAAGAAGAAGATATGTTGGAGAATAATGCTAAGTAGAATACTGCTGTAGAATAATACAGGTGGACATAAAAAAGAAAATAGAAGTGCACAATATGTCAATTTCAGTTCCTTAGATATTACAAAAGAGGTTGACATTGCTTAATAGAGCAAACGAACTATGCTTTGAGGTTCCTGGGTGTTTTTTTTTTAAATGAAAACCTTTTGGTTTATGTTTGAGATGAATCTCACAGATATTTTTTTTGGCCAATGGGCAGCTCTTAGTGACAAGAAAATTGTACTTGTTTCTTAAAACCAACAAAAACTTATGGAATGCTCTTATAATAGATAAAAGGGGAAATGGTGTTGAATTATTTCATTTCTTATCTACTCATATTGTTTAATTTTTATTTTAAATGGAAATGCAAGAAGATGTCATCCTGAAGTCTACAAACATTCAGAGTCTACCTCCTTCATTAGACTCCTTGAATAGGAGGAGTTATAGTTTTATAGTTTTTCATGTATTGTGATAACATAGAATTTCTCAGCAGACATTCTATATTAAAAATCAAAACACAGTTAAATCAGTGCCATCTGTGGTACAGAAGACATATGATTAGGAATTAATTTATTTTAATAGAATTAGCTCATATAAACTATAGCAGCATAAGCATTGGGCAGACTAATAACTAACTCCGCACTAGACTAGTAAATAAGTCTACACTAGGTGGTTCAGGGGCTGAAGTAGGTTGGTGTGCACACTCCAAGAGGCACAATTTATTACACAAGAAGGCACAAGAATTTATTGCACAAGAAGGCACAATTTATTACACACAGAGGAAACTGAGTGATCATATTACAAAATGACATTTGGTTTATTTCCCATCATGGATCATGCTGAAGAAAATGAAATTAAGGTTGGAGTATTTAATTCTTATTTAAAGCAAGAAAGAAATTCATAATAGAAGGATACTGTTTAATATATATATTTGCTTCAAATGTTCAATACAGAAATGCTGTAATGAGATAACTTTACAGATCATCACTATATATTTTAGTAATAATTTATAAAACACATAAAAAGAATTCAAGGTGATCACATGTCCTAAAACTATTTCTGTACACTGGAATATCTCAAGGACACTAATTCTGATGAATTAAGAAGTAGAGGGCTACCAACAACTGCTCTTCTAAATGTCAGCTGTTACATCTGGATACTTGGATATGATCTCTATGGAAATTGAGAAAAAATGTATAAATATTTATTAAAGAAAACAGAGTGGGCAGGAAACAGAACTTTATTTTTTCCTTTCTAACCTACTTAAACTAATTCCCCAGGTAATCATTGTGGCTCTTTCACTCGTAGAGTCCTCAGCTTTTTCCTTCAACTCCTGCAATTTTTCATCCTTATATCTCTTTCTTACATCATCATGCTTTTTTTAGAATTTGCGCAACACTGGCTTCTGTCTAACCCATGGAAGACTTAGATATACCACAAGGTGAAATTAAACAGCAGCAAAGAAAATTGCATGTTAATAAGGCTCCTAAGACACTAGGCAGAATTGTTATTTAAATGAACTGTGGTGGTTCAAAGAGAACGTTTTCTTTCTCTTTTAATATTCTATTTTAGTTCTGCTCTGGAATTTGCAACCAAATTCTATCTTTGAAATACCTTGGCCGAATCCTCTCAAAGCTGATGCCACTTAACTGGATCTGTAGACACCGATAACCGCAGAGGCTGAAACTGAGGCACTGTTCAACTCAAAGGTAAAAGTTCAACTGTTCAACTCCTTTTCTTCAACTCAAAGGGAAAAGTACATCAATTGTAAGGATAAATCAAAGTCTTATTTTTGAATAAGCAGTTGAGTACTTGCTTGGTTCCAATTGGCTTTAGTTGCTATTATCTACATTCATAAACATCCTTAAGAAGGAGTGATTCACTCCACTGAAGCCCAGAAGAAGCACAGTGGTGATATTGCTAATGAATGTAAAAGCGAAAAAAAAATTGTTGTTAGGTTACTTATGACAAACTATTTATAGACCAGCAAAGATTGCAAAGAAAGCCAAACTTTCTTGAATCTCCAGTTTATATTTCAGATGCAATTATTTTCATTCTCCAAAAATAATTGGGGAGAATTTTTACGCTACTGAAAAATTAATATGAACATTTTATTTACACTGTTTTTCTTTTGTAGGAAGCATGTTATGGAATATCAGCATATTCAGATCCTCAAGGAGAGTGCAGGGGTAAACAAGAAACATCTTTTATTCAGACTGGACTGTTAACAGAGGGGTTTATTCTCCAAGAAGGAACAGGCCAGTGACTTTCCCTAACACCCCCAAAGTGTGGTAGATAAGAAGTAGTCACTTATACAAGATATGACATTAATAATGCACTGTGAAGAATGAGTGTAAGTTTCAGTTCCCACTCCAACAACCCTATCTGCAACCTTACAGAAGTGAGTGTCTTATTTTGTCTCAGTTAGTACAGGTAATAGCTTGACATGATTGCAATTAGGAGGAGAAATACAGTCAAGATAGGAGAAACTCAGATACTATGGTAACAGAGGTCTGACATATCTACGATGAGAAAACAATACAGCAATACTGGATGGAAGAAATAAAACCAGAAAGACATACTTTAGTACGATTAAAAAAAAAAAGTCCAAGGTGGTCTAGTATCAAACACACTTCAAGGGCACTACCTAGGTAATTACCTCAGTATTACCCTTTTCATCTACATATATTTCAAAACTTGCTCTTGCCAACCACTCTTACTCTACCATTCTTACTCATTATTTGTTTCAGAGGGACACAAAACCCAAGAAAATATTGTGTCAAAGCATGGCATTTGGAATAGGCATAACAGATGACTGTGAAGGAACCAAGGAGAAGGAGGTGAAGGGCACTCAGCCTGCGGCCAGCAGCACAGTTGGGGAACATGTGTCAGGCCTGTGGTTTCTCCATCAGAAGCACTACTGCTGTATTTTGCATGTTTCATTTGCTCTTGGAAGAATAATGAGCTGTAAGGAAGAGATTATTTTAAGCAGAGTTGCTACCAATATATGAGTCTTATTCCAGAAGTGCCACACGCGTGTTTCTTGAAAAAGTCAAAATCTTTTCCCACTCTCCAGGTGGAGGAATAGTATTCAATACTATTCACTGCTTTACCCCACCCAGTATTTTTCCTGTGTGTTTCCATTCAAAATACAATAACTCTCTTTTTCTCTAGAAAAAAAAATTCTCCCATGGCCTGACAAAATTACAGAAGGCCCACAGAAATTATGCAGATCAGCACAGAAAAAGAAACTGGTTGACTATTAGCATGTCACACACATGGTAATGAAATAGTATTTGACTTTAAAAACTCTCTTATATAATTCTTCAACAAAGAAAAGAAAAAGGAAGATCCAATAAATTACTTAGATCCTGAATCCCTTCTTGGACTATGTTGCTCATATTTGCTTTTGAAGTCCTGTTAAACTGTAAAGTGATATTTATAGCTAAATGCAGGGTTTGAGAAGAACATCAAAACATCTCAGGTAAGTGCTTTCTGGTGGCTTAAAGTGCCAGGAGGATTCAGTTGTGCATATTTTCTCATTTGTTTTAAATCCTCTAATACTATGGGAAAGTAGTCTACTAGCCTTGTTCTACAGATGAGAAGTTTTATTAACTTGGATTAAAGTTATGATATCTGTACATGGGGGATGGAGTGGTGATTGCAATAATAATTCTCACTTGGATAGAAGCGGTGGATTATGGTTATAAATCTTGGCTTCAATTATATCTGCATAATAATGTGCAAGGGAGCCTACAGACTTCTGAACATTTGAAATGGGGATACTTTCACGAGAAAAGAAAAAGTAGTTTGAAAGTCCAAGCTCACAAACTAGTGGTATTTACAAGACATTTACATGCCAGTGTGGTGCTTATAATTCAGTTATTCTTTGTTTCAGATGTTCTTTAAGGTCCATTCCAACCCAAGCCATTCTGTGATCTGATGATACTATGATATTAAAGTCTTTGAAAACCTAGAGGTTCAGAAAGACGCTTACATAAATTTTAAAAAACCCCGAACAAAGCAAAACAAAGAAACCTTAAGTATCTGCCTTCACTTTATTTCAAAAGAGGCATATAATTGGTTTTGAATACAAATACTGTCTCTCTTCATCCTGTATTTTGAGACTTTCCATTCTCTGTCACAAAGACAGACTTTAGAAATGTGGTCCACAGAGCTTCCATTATCATTGGAAGAAGACACTGGGAAACTTGGCTTACAGAACTGTGTTGTGCCTTGTGATCAGTACAGTAAACAGAATAAATCAGTGAATTTCCCATATCTCCCATACCTCACAGCACAGGATTTAAGTTATGCTTGTTGAAAGGGAATGTAACACATCATTACATCTGCCTGGTCAGGAAGAAGGATCTTCGCATACGTTTTGACCTAACTGTGTGTCTTACACAAAAAGAAGGTAAGAAGTAAGACTATTTTCAGTCAGGGACTCTAATTTTTCTTGCCAAGCAGTAAAGTAGTATTTTCCAAACTATTTTCGTAGTTGTGTGAGGAATGTAGAAAGCTGTCCCTGGAGAACTGAATTATGTATTATATATCACTGAAATTACAGGTGATATGCCTGTCTTCATGCTCTGCGTGTCTCTGTTAGCCTCCATCAGACCTGAAGCTGGAGGGACAACCTAGAGTTACCTTCCCAGTATTGCACACATGGATTATGGAATGCCAAGTATTTTCAGTTAATCATTCTCAGTGATATAAAGGCAGCCTGTCATTGCAGTTCATGGAAAGCCAGCTCTATCCCCATTAACATTAGCACAGCTGAGAGATGCTTCACTGGAAGAAAAAAGGAATTGACAACTATTTACTAGAAGCAATATACAAAAGAGATGCAACAAACTGTAAATTAGTCAATGTCCCCTTCCATATCAGAGATTTTCAGTTCAAGGGTAAGGGAGGTATTTCTTAGGTCAATCAAGGTCCTAATTAAGGGCTTCTCTAGAATTTGTTTTCCTTTGTTTTCTTTTGAAGATAATACTTTTTATAAAATATAGCTGAATGGATAAGCAAACATTTTGGTCACTTTTCAGGACATGCTAGATGAGGTAACTACAAACAGATATTTCAGTCCACAATATAAAAAATGCCTTCTTGGGAAGCATTCTTCTTACAGAATCATAAAATGGTTTGGGTTGGAAGGGACACTTGAAGATCGTCTAGCCCAACTCTCTCATCATGGGAGGAATATGTTTCACTAAATCATGTTGCTCAACGTTCCATCTAACCTGATCTTGCTACTTGTAATGATGTGGCATTCACAATGTCTCTGATAATTCACAATGTCTCTGATTTTTCTTTATGTCCAATCTACATTTGCCATCTTTCAGTTTAAAACTGTTGCCCATTGTTTTGTCACTAGAGGCTTTGGCAAGTTTTTCTCAGGGTTTTTTTTGTTGGTTAGTTGGGTTTTTGGTGTTTTAGTTTGTTTGTTGGTTTGGTTTGTTTTTCCCATGTTCCTTTATATATTGAAAAATTGCAATAAGGTCTCTCTGAAGCCTTCTCTTCTCCAGGCTGAATAAACTCAATCCTCTCATATTTTCTTCACAGGAGAGGTGCTCCAGAACTCTGATTATCGTTGCATCCCTCTTCCAGTCTAACACCTTTGTGTCTTTCTTGCACTGGGGCCCCAGAACTGGATTCAGATGGAGTCTCTCCAAAGCAGAGGAGAGTGGGGACAATCAACTCCCTTAACTGGCTGACCACACTCCTTTTTGTGCACCCAGGATGTTGTTGGCTTTCTGCACTGTAAGTAGACATTGCTGGCTCTGTTGTAGCTTCAGGAGGGCCAATTATTTTCATTATGTCAATAACACATTTAAAATACTAGATTTTACCATTTATCTCACTGGCACTCCTTAGCAGTAACTCATGTCAACAGTAACTGCTATATGCTAGCTTCATTTAGATGTGATCTGAAGCTACTTGCCTAAGGATATAGGAAAGAAGATTTCTTCATATTTATTTTCAGAAAACTAATGAACTAATGAGTAATAGAATGTTAATCAGAATCATGGGAAGATGTTACTAAGCATGGGATAATATCACTGCATAAGAAAAGGCTATAACTGTTTGTAGATTATCACAGAGTCATAAAATGCTTTGGGTTGGAAGTGACCTTGAAGATCACCTAGTTTCAAACCCCTACCATGGGCAGGGACACCTTACACTAGGTCAGGTTTCTCAGAGCCCTTAACCACCTCTATCATCTGAAGAGATAAAGGAGGTTGACAAAACTACGGAGAAACCAGCATGGTTTATTAGTTTGCTTCAAAGTAAGAAGCTAGTCATAATGGAGACACTTCTCCTCCACTACATCAAATATTTTCTGATTAATAATTTGGACAAATGGCTGCCCATGAATCAATACTTTATTTTGTTAACAAAGTAGTAGTCAGCAATCTCCTTGCATAAGGGGTCATTTTAATAAGATACACAGAAATAGAGAGGGCTGCCAACAGTAGACAAATTTTTTTCCCATTAGTTGCACTTTGAAAACTAAGTAATGTTTGAGACTGTTGATGAAAGAAAGACTATCAAATACTGAAATCATCAGTAGTAAAACTATTAAAAGATGTAATACTTAATTTGAACCAGTATCAAAGATCAGGATGCTTATCTTTAGTTTCTTTATCTTCATCTAAATTTTTCATCTGCAAATTTCCTGAAATTTCAAGGGATAAAACGCCATAAGGCACATTACAAGGAGGATGCATCTGGAAGCTCCTGAGTGAGTCTTCAACAACAGTACTGAAATGCAGGAAAACCTGACCTTTATTGAAAAAAATGAAGCAAGGTACATATGATGTTATCTACACTATAAGGCTGCAAGTTAAATTGATTCAAACTTGATTCAAAGGAATGAAAAGATACTGTTTATTCACACCAACACTTCTCTGTTTAAAATTTATTTTCCTTTTTTGCATTAAATTTTCAGTGCTTTCCTCTCTGAAGGAAACATCTCATTTACGTTCAGGATAGATGCTTAACTCCAAATTTAGGTATAAATCACAAAGTTCCCTCTGACAGAAATTTAAATAGAATACAGCAAATATAAATAAAGTAAGGATTTGCAGGCTTGAGCTGATTTATTACACATTTAAAAACCCCAAACAAACAAACTAAACCAAACCCAAAAACTCGAAACACCAAAGTTTTCAATCAAAGCCAATTCAAAGTGCTAGATGAAATCTTTTACTCTATGCAACACAATATGGAATGAAAGAAAAAAATTCTGTGTTAAAGTAACTGGAATAAATATTTCCTAGTACAGGAAGTTCAAAGGGCTCCCTATACAGAAGGAGAAAGGAAATAGCAGGTAACAGTGTATATGTAACAAGAATGAACCTAAGCCAGGAAATGTAAATGAGAACAGACTTAACATAAATGGAATTTGTACTAGTGTTTTCTCCAGAAGATGACAGCTTCTAATTGACTTTAAGGTGCTTTGACTATACTGACTTCCTCGAAAAGTCCTTTTTGAACATGAATCTCATTCAAACATTTTGAACAACTGTATGGCAATACATATGTTCCTATCTAGCATGGCTGTGAAGATGATGCAGAACTTCTTCTGCATACAAAATACTGAAGACTTTTCAATTTTTTCAGAACAAGAAATGAAGACAGAAGAGTAGAAATCAAGTATGCAGCTTTCTAGGATGGACTGAGAGGATCTCAGTGCTTTAGATGACTTTTCCTGAGCTAGTTCATCAGTCCTGTCCATCACCCTGTTGAACACTAATCACAGGTGCACACTGATTTTCAACTGCAAACTTCCACAATGAACTTCTCCATGATCTGAGAAAGGCCTTTGCAGACCAATTTTTGAAAAAACATGCTTAACCACAGATTCCATGATTTGCTCCAAGTTCTATAGCAGCAAAGTCCCAAAGAAGACTATTAAAAAGTTACAGTTTAGACCGCAAAAACACAATAGGTGATGTGCCCCCTGTTTCACGGCATGTAGCTACAGACTGAAGAATGGCAGGAACACTGGTTTTGGAAAGGGGTAACTTGAAGATGCTACTATTTAAAGGATATGTACCCATAGAGATTAAATTCCCATTAACTGAGTATGGCATTGAATGAGAAAATCCATTATCTACTTTTTCATCAAGGAGCATACCAGGACTCACAAGTTGTACATACCAGTCAAAAAACCCCCCAAAACTAGGCAGCCTTGGAAATTAGGGTAGGCAGAAAGTGATAAAAAGCAAACGGATTTATTATGTGAGTAGTAATCAAGGCCCAAGGAAATTACAATGCCATGTACAACCTTTAGTTAGGCACTTAGTCACTTTCAGAACTTGGGAAAATATATTGATTTTGCAATAGACTAGGGAATTACTGATAACATTAGCAGGATCTACAGATACTCTCCAACCACCCTAAAATTCTTATAAGCAAAACTCCTCTCCAAATCCACCGAGAACATGTGATCTAGTAGAAAACTTGACTCATGGTGGGATGTTTAACACTCAGAATCAGAACAGATTGTGAGATTTGAGAAATAACCTCAGCAAAAGGACACTGCTAGAGCTAGATATACATTTCTAAGCACACTTCATTTAAAGTCATCTTGTAGGGGCCAGAATCCTGTCTGGTGTAGATCATCATTAATCCATTAATTTATAGTTCCTTAACCTTGTAATGTACTGGAACTGCAATTATTTACTGTTAAAGCTGTGGAGCTCTTGCTGTCTCTTGTTTAAAACTGAAATTAAATCTCCAGACAGTGATGATGAAATGTTGCAGGAATGTGGAATCAGTTTAGTGAATGGTGCACAGAAAGATGGTGGCTTTCTACAAAAAAGGCTTTATAGAGGCCTAGGAAAAGTTGAGCACATAAAAAAACAGTGAAGGGAGCCGTCTGAGATACCTTCTCCAGGACAATGACTTAGTAATGAATGAAACAGAGAGCCAGAAACAAGTGATTGCAGGAAGCAACGTATAGCTCCTGCTGTCGGTCAATCATATGCACAAGCTAGCAGTTTGTCACAAGATGAACTAACAGGAATAGATATTAGGAAGAAAAAAATATACAAGTGAAGACAAACACACACATGAACTGAAGAAATCAGGGAGAGAAGATGATGGACAAGCAATGTCTTCAGAGGAAAGGAGGCTGAGGTGTGTGCAAGATACAAGCATCTGGACACTGGTGATGCTTAGACTACAAGGAACATTGACAACAGAAAAAAATAAAAAGTGTGAGCCAAAAAAAGCATCCCAAGTATTATTTCCTTCCCTAGAGAATGAAAACCAACTGCAGAAGCTAACTGAAAATTTATAACTTGTTAATATCTAACATAAAAATTTTTTCCATGCCCAACTATGATTATGCCAAGCAGAAGATCAACAAGGTTATAATCAGGAAGCTGAGTATAGGTAATCTGTTTTAAAGTACACCCTGCAGCATGAGAGAAGTACACTTAGAGAAGTATTTAAATCTGAACAATGACTGGAGATAATTGTCCAGCTAACTACACAGACCATACATGAACAGGAAAGCAGGTATTAAATAGTAGTCTGTGAACCCTTTCCAAAACATGACAAGAAGACAAATATTAGCCCATAAAGATTCACCCTGCAATGTTCTCTGCTAAAATAGACTAAGGCCATCACCAAACTACTACTGTTCTGAATATTTAAAAAAAAAAAATGCTAGTGTATTTCACTTTTGTGGGCTTTTTAACCTTTGGACAGAATTTATAGTGTATTACTTTCTCAAACTACATTAAAATAAGTACCAATAAACTACAAGGACAGTCTCAAAAATGAATAATGTCCCCTACCTGCTCCAAACACTTGAAACAGATTAAATAAAATAGAGTGCTGTATCCAGATATATCAGTATCTTAGAGTGTGAGTAGACAATCTATTACCGGGTGAAACCTTCATCTAACTCTCTCGAGGCTGCTCTCCCTGCCACTACCTTCACATCTTGTAAGACCATGAGTGCAAAAAAAAATATTGACGTTGCCTACACCATTTCTGTTCTATGCTTTCATGACCTTCTGTAGGACTTAGATAATTCTTTCTACTCGTGCTAAAACTTTCTTCTGTAAATTTCTTTTCACTGTATGTGAACTGCCATTCAGTTGCAACAAATAACATGCCTTCCCCACTCAAACAACCACATCTCTTTTTATTTATGATACAGTAGTCACCCCTCATTTCTAGTCTGAGTAACTTCCAAGCCATATATCCATGACAAACAAAAGTGCAATACACACAGTAGTCCTATGATGTAAATATACATATAAGCACGCAAACCCTATATATATAGAATAGACTTTAGATACATACACATGTGTACATTTATCTATTTATCTATCTATCTATAGATACATATATCCATTTTGGTCCAGTTTAAAACGGCGTAAAAGAGCTCCACTATATGTCACAGGAGAGATCTGAAGTATGAATCATTTGAGACAACCAAGCATCTTTTCCACACTTTTTTAAAATTTCATAAATTCCATGTAAGTTCATTACACCCTCCTCCACTGAAAAGACCTTTCTCACAGTGATTCAGTTTCTAGCACTGGAATCTGGAATTTTGTTTTCAGTTCTGCCGTTGCCACTCACACCTGACCTTTGGTATATAATGTCACTTTTTTTGTGGCTCAGTTCATTGATCTGTAAAATAGTATAACAATGCCTGTGTTGCAGCACACTAATACTCTCACATGACAAGACAGCCACAGATAAAAAGAACTGTCTAGGAATATCCTGGTTAGCCACTTGCAAGAGCAGGTGCAATGACAGGATTAAGGCTGGCTAGTCACATATGTATTAACTCTGTTAAAGCCAAAGCAGGAAAACTATATGATGATAGATTACGGAAATGCACATTTGATAGGACATGCATCACATACCACATATTTATCTTCTCCTAAAAGTTCAACATGAAACAAAGCAGATTTTCCAGCAACTGTGTTAGAGCTAATGAACAATACAAAAGATAACACCAAGACACAATGCCACGTCAGAGTGGAAGATAAGAATGGGTGATATTTTTGAACCTTGTTAACTAGCTTCTATCCAGTTTGAAAGTATTAAAGGCAAGCAGATAAATAATTCATATCTTTAGGTCTTTCCTATATTGCACAAATGGCATTAAGACTTTTCAATTAATATAATATAGTTTATACGTTTAAAAGTGCATTTTACCAGATAAAATGCAATTAGCAGATACTTGCACTCACATATACCCACATAAAATGTACACATTACTCAAAGGAAAATAATTTCAGAATTAAAATCTTGTTTTGGTATTTCAGTGTTTCTGGTCTTTTTGCTCTAATGTTTGTTTTTCTTTCTAAGAGATTTCACAAAATGCTTTTATTCCAAGATTACCCTTTGTAATGGAAGAAAAAAATGTCCACATTTTCTCTGAAAGATTTTATTCATAAGTTCGTAAGATCTAGAAGTTAATTTTTAATTTTTAGAAAACCATTTGAAATAAATATTTAATGTATCTAAAATCTACATATAGTAATAGTACTTAATCTAAGGAATTTTTCTACTACACTCAAAATTCAGAGTTCAAAAAGTGAGTATAATTTCCTACTTAATACTCTGTTTCTAGACAGATGTAATTTTGAATAAACACATGTTCCTAAATCATAAAAGAAGAGATTTATCACTATGAAATGTTACCCTTTTCACTTTCATGTCTCTTTAAATAAATACTACACTTTGAAGTTATTTAAATTACTTATAACAATTTAACACCACAGCAAACATCACAGGAAGACATTATTTCAATACCTTGAAATAATCGGATCAATCATTAATTTGTGATTCTTTTGTGCTGGACTTTCCAATTAATTTTTTTTTTACTATTTTCATCTGATATCCAGTCTCTGAACTTTTATTACTTTTTTCACTAAACTTTCTCCTCACACTTTTTAGAACTACTCTGAAGAACAATGGTTGCTCAAGCAATTAAAACTGGCAGGTGACATTTATTTTCGTAACTGATATGATATTTAGATTAACTAATTTGCATTCAGTTACTTGGACTGTTATTGTCCAACTGAGTTTTCACTAGACAGGAGCACTGTGTCTCATCTGGTCTGTCACTGCAAATATATTTTTATTCACAAAGATTGGTATTAGAGAATAGTAGCGGAATGTCCATTGCATTTTGCCTACACCAACTTCCTTTGAGTTACTAATCTCAGACATCAGCTTTCTCTCTAATACTTTGAAATGAGCCTGAGCATAACACAGTAGTACATCCCTGGCCATGATCCTTTGCCATGTACTGATACTTCCATTCACAATTTCTTCAGACTTTATAGTTTTGGATGTGACTGACCACCATGTAATTCTCAAGTCATATTCACTATTGACTGATTTGACATTTTTATGTGGATACAATGCTCCTTCTGTAGATTTCCTGGAAGCTGAGTTTCCTACCAGTTTTTTCTACAGTGAAAGGAAATAAACTGATGCAGTATGATTGTCCAGAAGAGGTATATTATAAGCACATGAAGTTCTACCTTTACACAGCCTGGTGAGCTCAAGATTCTGGTCTATCTGCAGAAACACTTTTAGTTCCAGGAGAATAGCATTTGCTCAAATTACATATTTCCAATCTATTTCAGAAGGCAGTACAGATTTGAAAGCAAACCTGATTAGAAGACACATACAAATTGTACAGGAAAATCATATTTATTTCAAGGCCCTTATAGCAAAAGCTACTTTACTTTGCCAAATGTATGCGTAAGTTAAACAAGTATATGTGGTTATCCTTCAATATCCAAGAAAGGAAAATACTGATACTTACCAAGGAACCTGGAGTAGTATATCCTTTGCTCAGGTAAATTTCTTAAGTGCAAGGTTTCCTGATTATCAGACAATACTTGCCTGCAAGTTATGTATTTCTTTGATATTGCCTATATCTTTAGCCTTTCTTCCTAGATAAGAAAACATTTTAATGTTTTCTTACTGTATTAAAAAAAAGTGAAATATTATGTCATTACATCTTCTAAAAGGAGTAAAAACATCTGCAAGCTGAAGTTATTCATAAAGCCACAAATAAAATATCTTACTAGCTTTTTAAATTATTATTCAGGAAAATTAACAAAACCTGTTCATGTCACAGGCAAATTCTAATAATAATCACAGGAATTAACACCATCATAAAATTTTAAAGAACAAGCAATAGTTTTTTTTACTGCCTAGTAGCACATGGAGATTTGGAACAATTCCTCACCTCAGTGGCTATAGCTGGTATTATCCTGTACAAATCCAAAGAGGTCAGACGGCGTAAACTACCAGGTATGTCTTTGCACTACAGACAGTACTGAAAGCACCAGGATTTAACTTCAGAGTTCCCTGAATGTCTCTGATAAAGGGAAGCACGATGAATTTTTGATTAAAGAATGACCAATAAATACACTAAAATAAAGTAAAATAAAAAAATAAAAAATAAAAAAATAAAATAATAAAATTTCCTAGGTGACATATTGTAGGGGGTTTTGTCCTTTTTAATAACAAGGGATTTACAATCAGTGTGACATCTAGGTGTCAATAATATATTGCAGGTATATCTGGCTCCTCAAGGGCATACTATACAACTGACCACAAAATCAACAATTTCTTACCAAGGTTGTCATCGTGATGATCAGAATTGTAATATAAACTCGTTTTTCTAGAGGAAAGCCTCATTATCATAGTGTTTACCTTGACAGTGCTAAGTAGATTATGTCAAAAAATTATGCAGCCATGCTTGAGCCAAATTCATCCCAGGAATAATTTAACATGACAAGCTATAGATTACAACTGACAAGAATGAATCCATCACATGATGTTCTATATATCATATTATTGAAATGTGATGGAATCCTGTCTTTTCCAGTCTTTAAAGAAACAAGAAAAGGTTTGAAAAAATCTGATACAATTATAACAGTTGATAGAAAAGTAGTAGTTTCCCAGTAACGCAAGAGATACAGTCCTGTATCCACCCTATGGTGAGCCACTCTGATCTTACTAGTTATCAATTTCTATGACTCTACTTATATCATTCTCCTAGGAGAAGAAAGACAATTAAATATTTAAATATGGAAAGGAGGAAAGAGAAAGGGAGGGAGGGAAGGAGGGAGGGAGGGAGGGAGGGAGGGAGGGAGGAAGGGAGGAAGGGAGGAAGGGAGGAAGGAAGGAAGGAAGGAAGGAAGGAAGGAAGGAAGGAAGGAAAGAAAGGGAGAAAGGAAGAAAGGAAGAAAGGAAGAAAGGAAGAAAGGAAGGAAGAAAGAAAGGAAGGAAGAAAGAAAGAAATAAAGAAATAAAGAAAGAAAGAAAGAAAGACCCCCTCAAACAAAAACTAGCAAGAAAGATTCAACCTGGGATTTGCAAACGACCTAAGCAGTCTTCCAGGGAATTTTCCTTCTACTGCTTTTTGTAGAAGGATTGTTCCGCTGATGTAATGTCCCTACTGTAAAGAGAGCTTGCTGAGCATACAGGTAGCATTGCAAGTTCAGTTTGAAAATTAGACTTTTCCCAAATATGCTGCATCCTCAGTGCATTTGTTATATTGTTTTTGTATTTTCTTTCTGGAAACTTGAATAAAATGCATTCCATTCACCCTTTGCACTAAGGTCCCTTTTAAACTCTACTGTAATGTCTGTTGTTTCTAAGACATTTGGAAGATTGCTGATTATAAAACAAAAATGGATACATAGCCTTTGGTCATGTGTAATAATGAAGAAAAAGAGAAGACCAAGGCTTTAAAATTTACAAAGAAACTTCAGTGATGTCTATCATTTACACTAATACCACTGCATACACAGGACAATATTAGAAACTGTTCCAATAGAAAATTTCTAGTGAAAGAAGTTATATAAAACTAGAGTTGCAGTCTATGTCTTACAATACATAACCATTTCAATTTGGCACTGATATATTGATTGAAAATATCTACAAATATTTGACCATTTGTACTACAGTTTGGAAATATCAACTAGACAACACCACTGAGGTTTATATGGTGTGGCATTCACCTTCACTGACTGCTGGCTGCACCCAGTATTTGCTGCAAAACACTTTCTTTGCAGTTTATGCTAGGAAGCCATGCATCAAAAATGACATTTTTGATCCTACAATGTTAAAGCTTTCTCATTCTGATGTGTTGGTAAGAAAAAAGGTTGGTAAGAAAAAAGGGACCCACATATATAAATGCAATTGCACTAGTATATTGCTTTCTTGGAAGAAAAAGCAACTAAAATAAAAAAAAAAAGATTTTCCACTATTTTTTGCCAAAAAATCATTAAAAGCTTAAAGCATAGGTATATAGTTGTCATCTGTTACTTTTATATACAACATGAATGTGTTGAGATGTCTCCAGTTTTCAAGGGAAAATCATTAGAAGCCATAATTATTCACAAAGGAGGAAAAATTACAACTTTAATGACAAATCCCTCTTTTATGTTGCTAAATCAGAATTTATACACTGTTAAGGTCATGCCCTTACTATGATATTCCAGCGTAATTTTTAGAGTAGTCTATAAGAGACATACAGTGGACTTCATCATAATTCACCTACTGAGTTTTAGAGAGGGATGAAAAAAGGGTGAATCCGAGGTTGTCTGCATCTGCCTGTGTTGAGACTCTTGTGTATCCTTCTCAAATGCCTGATTTATTCCTGTTTCCTCCTATTTCCAACCCACATACTCAGCACCTGGAGTCAAACAACAGAATCATAAAGCCAAAGACCAGCCCCAGCTGGAAGGGACTTCGAAAAATTATCTGGTCCAGTCCCCATGGGAAAGGCAGCCTGGATGAGATTGTCTAGCAACTTTGCAAACTGCATCTTGAAAAAGTCCAAGGCAACTAGGCAGATTAGAGCTTTAAACCTCATTCTGTACCAAAATCTTGTCTTCTCTAGTTCAAAAGTGACACTTCAAAAGTGTCACAGTACCTAGACTCAACAGCACAGGAATTTATTGTTCGGGGTCTAGATTACATAAAGCTTTTTGATCCAGAAATGCTTTATGTTCTTGTCACAACCAAGGTATAGATATCATGCCCAGGGTTTCCCCCCAAATTAGAGGGTGATTCCTTGATGTTTTTGGTGTATTTAAACCTAATTTCAACAAATACTCATTGGGTACTGAAACAGAAAATAGCAACTTGGTTGGTAGCTTTAGCCTTCAGATTTCTCAGTGGAGTAGGAATCACCCTTTCTTCTTCATTTTGTAGTTTCTACTGGATCCAAGTAATGGAGAGAAGTAAAAGCTACCACTCCTTTGTAGAATAGTGAGGTTGGCATAGGAATGGCCTGGTATGGTCAGGTTTGGTGTAGTAGGGAGATGAAAGAGGTCAAGGAACTCGAATTTCCTTTGGGAGAGAAATATTAAGCAACTGAAAAAAGGAACAACTTAATATAAAAAACACACTCTACACATACATTTACACAAAGTTCAGTGCTGGAGATCTCCTGATTATGCTATACATAAGATGAATGACCAAATTTTTTACTAATCCAAGATTTACAAGCAATTAAAAAATGTTAGGTTTACAGTTAGTCACAGGGACATACTTCACATAGTGAAGTAACTACCCTCAATATGAGCTTACCGGAGAAACATGCACCCTTAGCAACCAAGAGGACTTTCTGTTTAATGAAACAGCACAATTCATTACACATTTTACTGCAGAGTATCATTAATAAAATACCACTGCACCAGCCCTTCTGGGAACTCAAATCTGACAGCATTAGTTAATTGCCTTCAGGAGGAATACAAGTAGCTTAGAGAGGCTGCAGAAACTTTTCCTCCAAATACATTAGGCTGCAGCAGAGTAAGGACAGAACAAAACACAGGCATTGTTTCCCTGTTTTTCACTGACAACCTCACCAGTTACTCTTCACCAAAGATATTATCATGTATTTCTTATCCTTCCATTTTCCATATACTTAGGACAGAAACAGAATTCAGAGATAAAAATCATGACAACCAATCATATCGAACCTCTGTGCATTGATATGCTTACGGACAGGGAAGAATAAAATCCTAATAATCAAATTGAAGGTGACAGGAAGCTTAATGCCCTTCAATGGATAAACAAAGTAATAAAAAAGAAATATGTACTTTAACAGAGAACACAATGCACAATGAACAGCTTTCTTTCACATCGTATGTAACCCATTTACAGAAAGGAAAGAAAATCCCACATTTAAACTGACTTAAAACTGACATTATTTCTAAAATCAGCACAAGCATGAGATAGTTTAATAGGCCTTGAGACAAATCAATTGAGACCAGTCAGTGCAAAATGACCTAATAACACCATGTGGAGCATATGAACTTTTCTAAAGCAGAGTCATTTCCAGAAACTTGAGGGAGAAGAATTTGTTCCAGTTTAACGTTCAATAATTAACTTTCATAATACCGTACCTGAGAAAAGTATCTGTGGTTTACAAAAATAATTTTTCACTTACACAAAGCAAAAAAAAAAAACCATAAAAGAGATGTCCCATGTAAGTACAAAATGGTCATGAGAAAAATTCTTGCTCTGATTGCTTTCATGTGCTACTGCTGAAGAAATAGCTAGTTATCTCTTTCACCAAGATTAACCTGACATTGCTTTGCTCTCACATGCTGCAATCAGACCTTCATTCTGGAAGCCGCAGTGGCCTTGTGCTCATAGAAATCTGCTAAGGGCAACCCTAACCAGGTTCTGTGATAGGTGACTGACAGACTGCCTAGCAGTGCATGTTGGACACCTTGACTAGCAAAGCCCCTGGCATGATCACATGCAGACTCCTTGTAGTCAAGGCGATGTCTAGACTGAGTACGGGCATGAAACGGTGAGAAGAAAATGCTCTGGAAAAAGGTGTTTAAAGGTGGGTGTCAGTGTTGCAATGTTCAAATAGTGGATGGTTAAGAGTGACATCCCTCAGATACTAATACTGGGTCCAAAGAATTTTAGTGCCCTCATCACCCGACAGGCAATGCCAGCAAGAAACTGGGGGGCACAATATTGAGGGGAGGGGACAGTGTGCTGGAGAGTAGAACTGTTATTTAGAGGAATTCAGTCAGGCTGAAGAAATGGGCTGCAGTTCATAGGAATGAACTACTTAAGGAGTTTCCCAAAGTCCTGGAAAGGACTCACCCCTGCAGCAGGACAGGCTAGGGCTCACTGAGTAGAAATAGCTCTGCAGAAAAGGTGCTGAGAAGCAGCAAGTTCCTGAGAGCCAGCAATTCCTTCCCAGGAGGAAGCAGTGCACCTGGCAGCAATGCAGCCCCTGCAACTCAGGATGCACTTGCACAGCCGCAGCAGTAGGGTCAGGCACTGATCTTGCCCCAGTGTTCAGCACTGGTGAGACCACCCAAAGAGTGCAGGGTCCAGTCCTGGGGTCCTGGCACAGGACAGACACTGACATACAGGAGTGAGTTCAGTGGAGTTCACTATGATGACCAGAGCTGGAGCATGTGGATGAGAGATCTGGGTTTCTTCAATTCTAAAAAAGATGTTAAAGTGAGATTCTTCTGTTGCTGAGGAATGAGGAAGCATAAGGAAGATAAAGCCAGTTTCTTTTCATTATGAGAGGAAACAAGCACAGCTTGGAACACGGGAAATTCAGATTCAATATAAAGAAAATTTCTTTGACCCTATGAGGTTTGTCAAACAGTAGACCAAGATGTCTGTGGAAGTTATGGCATCTCCACCCTGGGAGATGCTCAAACCTTAATGAAATGAAGCCCTGAGCAACAGTGTCAAACCAATACAAATATGTAATACTCTTGCAAACCAACTCACCTCTCAGTTTTGTCTGATGTTCTTTAGTATATTTGATGACTGTTGTAATTGACCATTGCATGATTCATGCCAGTAAATATGTTTGTTGTCTTTGTCAGAATATTATGGATTTAAACTGTGGTGCATCAAGGGTAAGATAGACATTAAAAAATAAGTTGAAAATTATCAGCTGTCTACATTTGTCTTTATTTGATACTTCAATAGCAATTAATATAACACTTGTTTTAATTCTAACTCATAAGTTTCTTTTATAAAACAACAAATGACTTGGATATTGCATGCCTGTATAGCAGGCATAGTACACAATATACTTTATAAAACCCATTCTGTAGAATCACTGTATTCTACTGAGTGTCTTCTCAAAGGAAAAAAACAAAACAAAACCTAAAGACAAGGGGCTGTTACAAGGTCCTCGCAAAGATGACTCTGACCTATGACTATTTCAGCAGTATATACCTTAGGTTCTACTTTGGCAGGTGTTATTGGAATATAACATTATCAGATCTCCTTCACCAATGTCACTTGCTATGACAGAGAAAAAAGTCCAGGTGTATCTCCTATCAGCTCACAGCTACCAGTGCACAGCACTGCAGAAATTCTCTTTTGTGCCTCAGCAGAATGTGCCATTTGCTGGGAAGGAATGCAGCAAAGGAGTCAGCCATGAGAAAGCTTCTTATCAAATGCGACTTCTCATTCCAGTAGGTCCAAAGCAGCAAAACCCTTGACATTAGTAGAATGAAAAGTCAAATAATGCAAATTGACATAATCATCAGTACATCTCTCAACTAAATCCTTCTCCAGTGGTTTTATTATAACACCATATAGTATCTGTAATGGGTTCCTGATTACATTTTTTCCCTAAAGGTTTCAGCTAAGATAGGTTATACTACCATTAAGGACCACACTGTTTCATTACTGAAATATGTATTTCTAAAAAAAAAAAGAGATGGGAAAATGACCAGCAGAACACATTAGGAACATACAAAAAATTTACTTGTGTTGCATCTGTTACATCTTGAAGACTCTGTAGAGTAAGAAAAGATACTCCTTTACTGATTAGCACAAATATATATCCAGAGTCCTTTGTTCTTCTGTTTGTATTCCACACAAGCCAAAAGCCAGAGTGTGCATTATATCTGTTGAGCAAAAGCATCCTGCTCACAACTTGGCATTTCACAAATAAGTTTAACCTTTCTCTCCTCTCTCTCACCACCGTATCACCCTCCCACTTTTCCTGACTTAGTCTCTTAGACATCTGAAAGGGTTTATATTAACATTTTTAATGGTCTCATGAGAGAGAATGAAACTCAACAATCTATCAAAACTCTTCGTGCAGTCTTACTGAGAAAAGACAGCCGTGATACACGAGATCTTTGTAAGTTAACTTCTTTTTCCAAATTAACACACTAAGACCCAAGAGAAAGTCCTGCTACTGTAATTACTTCACCGCAGTGGAGATACTATAGGGGATGAGATCAAAGAATGCACATTCACAGAACCACACTGGCCTGATCTCTAACAGTATAGCCATTGCTACACAGAGTTCAGCAGAGGACATCTACTTTTTGACAAGAGTTTTGCAATTTGCTTTGCTCTCTGTGCCACTATATACACACAAAAAAAGTTTTTAAGTCTTCATGAACTTGTAATTGCAGTGGTAAATTTCAGTTTTTGTCCACATCCCAAGATTAGTAGTAAAGTAGCAGGAGAGCAGCAGGAAAGTAGCAGAATGGGGATGCCTAGCACTTAACATGCTAGGCAGTGCCAAATTTGTCTTACCTAAAAAAACTATTTAACAGAAAAATGCCCACTCCTCCTGGGAAAAATTCAAATATAGAAATTATTACTTTGTTTCTTAAAATTATTTAAGGAAGACGACAACAAAATTCTCAGTCTTTTTTTCTTTTCTTTTCTTTGAAAACCAAATCCCTTCCTGCCTCCTGTGGTCTCATAATGCAAGGGAGTCTACAAAAATTGTCTCTGGGCTGGATGTTAAAATGAAGAATGTAAGCTAAAAACTTTATTATAAAATAAAAACAAGAGGAGAAACCCCCAGAAGTCACAAAGTTTACTCTGGAAAGTCCTAAAAGCCAAACTTTCTTCTCAAAACTATAACATATTCTCAGAAAATCCTGTAAAAAGAACCTAGAAGGTATTTTATTTTTGTTCATCTTAATTGGGGAAAAAAGGAAAAACCAACAAAGGAAAACAATAAAAAAACTACCAAAACCATCAGCCAGAGCTTCTTTGGGTAGAAGCATCGTGTTTCATTTACTTTAATGGCAATTTTTAACTCCTATAGATTGAAGTTTCTACCATTTCACTAACTTTGGTGGTATTCCTAAGCACTAACACATTTCTAAGCATTGTTTAGAGAATAAACAACCCTTTCATAAAGTACTGAAATTATGATGTGAAAAACTCAAGACTAAATAATAGATTTTAAATTACAGGGTTTCCACTTTACAAATTCTCACCGTTTTGTGTATGCATGATTTCCTGCATCTAAAAGATGGTTCTAAAAGACTTCACAGATGATCATACACAAACACTACATTGTTAGAAGTCATGCATTCATAAAATTAGACATATTCATTCTTCAAATGAAGAAGATGACACTATTTAGCTATACAAAGGAAGAAAAAATTATTTATAAAGAAGAAATTATAAATTCAGACAAGGGAAAAAAGGAAATGAAAAGTACTACACCTAGGGAGAAATAACCCTATGCACCAGTACAGAAGACATCTTTCTGGTTGAATCTTTCTGGATCTCAAGCTGACCTTGAGCCACACTTGCAGCAAAGAAGGAGCTACATGGACTCATTGGAAAGATGTCTGCGAGCAGGTTGAGGGAGGTGAGTCTTCCTCTCTGCTAAGTCTTGAGTCCAGCTCTGTACTTCCCAGTAAAAGAAAAATGTGGATTTACTGGAGTGAGTCCAGTGGAAGGCCACAAAGATGATGAAAGTGCTGGAGCATTTCTCATATAAGAAGAGACTGAGACCTACAACTGTTCATCCTGTAGAAGAGAAGTATCAAGGACATATTATGTGAGTATAAATACCTGACGGGGGGACTGAAGAGTAAACCAGACTCTCACAGTGGTGTCCACTGATGGTACAGGAGGTAATAAGCATAACTTAAACCACATGAAGTTTCATCTCTACACACACAAAAAAATTGTTTTGTATTTTGATGGTGTTTGAAGACAGAAAACAGCTTCCCAGAGAGGTTGTGATGTCTTCCTCCCTGGAAATATGCAAAACTTGATAGGATACACTATTGATAAAGTTGCTCCAGGTGACTGCTTTGAGCAGAGGGTTTGGACCAGATAATGTCAAGAGGTGTCACCAAACTCTGTTTCTATGTGATTTTGTGAAAGAATACTCTCATCCCTGTGTGGAATATATCATCAGGGTAAATATCATTTTTCTTCCATTATATTTTTGAAGGAGGTGTTAGCACATTCAGAGACATGAAACAACTCTTTCCTTTTTTACTTTTTAAATGTGGACATCATCTAAAACCCATTTCATTTCAATATTTCAGTTCAAAGATACTGGTTTACATCAAACTGGAATTTCAAAAACATGTAAATTTTGGCCTTCATGTAAATCTGGAGTCTGTCTCTGGATTATTTTTTATACCTTCTCTCAGCTATACTCTATTATTTTCAAAATCACATTATCCAGTCAACAACATTTTCTATATATTATTTGTAGGAAAAAAACATATATTTGTTTACTGGTTTTAGTGTGGCAGAATTTACTAGTGCTCTGTAGATATCTGTCAGGGAGTGCCAAGGCAAGAGAAGAAAAGGTAATGATATTTTCACAGAGAAATTTATACTGAGGAGATCTCCGGATGTAATTAGTTCAATATCATTCTCAAAAATTTCAAATTAGATCAGCTTGCTCAAAACCTTGTCCAAATAGGTTTTGAAGACTTCCAGGTGTACAGGTTTCACAACCTTGCCAGGCAAGGAAAGGACATCAAATTTATTCCTATCGCCAAGTTCTAAAGTCAATAATGAGTTTTATATGGACAAAAAAATTGGCAATCATCTTTCTTTTTAGCCACAGACTATAATTTTCTCTTGCAGGATCTGCAAATTAGTCTTTTGTTGAATTGCGGAAACACTGAAGTATCAGAAATATATTCATCTGGGCAAGGCTATCTTCCTTAAACACAAAAAAAGGCCATAGAGAAAATAAATGTAAAATATTTAATTGGGTCATTTCACAGCATGGAGAAATAGCACTGAATAGCTTATTACCTTACCTTGTGATTAAAATGACACATGTATATATTATTCTTGATATATCCATACTCTGTTGTTTGCATCTCAAAAGCACTTTAGAAGTTTGTTGGTTTGAGGTATATAGAAAGATGACATAATACTGCCTTGAAAATGGCAGATTTTCAAGAGATACCATATATTTTTCATTTAGCTAATTCATTTAGCTACTTTGGCTGTAGCACAGCTGAAAGATCAAAGCTGAGAACTTTACAACTACCTCAAATTTTTTAAATAGTCAGAAAATTTGCATGCATCTCTTCACCAGTTAGAGTAATTTGACCTATATTATTTAAAGAAAAATGCATTTCATATGTTTTAACAATGAGTTATATTCTGGACCAAACCTCAAATCAGGTAATGTTTTATAAGCCTGGTAGTTAAAGAACAGTGTGAAAAGCTATACAACACATTTTTGTTTTCTCAAATCAATTAGTCACTGCTTGTTATTAGAACATAACAAATAATTTGTATACACTGCGTTTGCTAGAAAGTTTTAACACAGATTGTTTCTTGAATAGTGTAAGAATTAATTTTAAGATTTTTAGCTTGATTGGAAAGGGTTCAGAAGTTATGGAATTTTTCCTTCTAATTTCCAGAAATTATATTTATTGATATACCTATGAATTATGCTAAAAAAAGGGCTTATTTTATTTTTGATGCTCTTTTGCTTTTTTAGATGTTTTTCTCCTTTCCTTTTTGTTTTCACTTTCCTGTTCCATCTTCACCATTTTTATCCTAAAGCTGTTACTTTTGAATATTACATATCATTACACAAGTACATATGGTTACATAATTCCAATCCCAAATTTATACCTTCTCTTTTAGCAATTTCTTTTTGTGTCTTCAACAACAACAACAACATTCTAAAGAAACCAAGAAACAATGCAAATTTTTGTTGAATATTATCCAGAAGAGAGAAAAATGGAATAATTTACACTGGATTTCCTTTATATTTTTGTATTTTACATAGCTAAATTGTAATACAATGCGTTTATAGTCAAGAAATATGTACCTTCATTTTGGGGGAGTGCAATGTGACATGAGATTGAAAAGGTTGTATACAGTATTAAGGAGTTCTGGAAATGCCTAAGATATATCATTTAGGAATCTAAATATGTCTGATCACACCAGAATACCTTGTTATCCTAAGTCTGCAGTTACAAACACCTCTTGTTGTATAATCAGCCTTTACTATCAGTACAAATTGGTGTTGGAAAGTGGGTAATGTCATGAATTACCTACAGTCTGTATTTATATAATCGCTCTGGTTGGAAACTCATTTAAATCCCATAGCAGTGCTGTCAAATAAGAGAGGAAATGGGGTTGGTAGCAAGGGGACTCTTGGTATCAGAAGCAACTATATAACTATTCCATGTTATGCCTTTATTATCTCAATTGAACAAAATAATACCAGCTTCAATAGAGATACAAGGTCAATATAGCTGATATAGCTTGATATCGTAGCCCTGTGGCAATATATTTTTGGCACACTCTATATTCATATATGTTTGTAATACAACACCTTGGCTAGTGAAGACACTGCTTCAAAATACACCATTTGAATAAAAGTGTAGATGGATGTTTGGTGTAGTCATTCTAGACATTTATCTGCTGCATGCTAACAATGACCAGAGAAATCAAACCAGCACTTGCTTACTGTCTGCCATTGTGTTGTCTAAACTTTAACATCTACTATACCCAAACATCACTCTTAGTGTAAAGTCTTACATCCTGGCAGATTCCCCAGAAGCGGTGCATTCTGCCACCTTTTTAACACAGTTGACAAGCTTTAGACTTGTACAGAAGCTGGACTAAACCCATGTGAAGCTGGTTATACTTACTAGGCAGGGTCTGTCATTTGATTCAAGGGCACATGGTTTAAACTTTGTACATTGCTTCTGAAGTTATATTTCTTCTGTAGTTGAGCTTTACAATAGAATTGGTTGGTGGGAACTCATGGTAAACTCCTTTAAGGTACACTCAATTCCTGCATCCAGAGCATTTATAATATAGTTAAAGAGCACTGGTCCTAAAATTGATCCCTGGAGAACCCCACTGGTGACTGGCCACCAGCCTGATGTAACTCAGCTTACTGTAACTCTTTGAGCCTGACCCATTAGCCAATTGCTGAGCCAATGTAGCACGGACTTGTCCAGCTGTGTGATGGACATTTTGTCCAGAAGGTTACTGTGCAAAACAGTGTCAAAATCTTTGCTAAAGTAGAAAGACACCCCATCTCCTGGCTTCTCTTGGTCAACTAGATGAGTGACCTTGTCATAAAAGGAAATTAAGTTGGTTATGCAAAACATTCCCATCCTGAACCTCTGCTGACTACAACTGGATATTCCTCTTCTTTTATTCCATGCAAGTTTTCTCAAGTCAGACATATACAGTATCAAAGAACACCATCATCCCAACATTTGCCAGTGGATAATTTACGTCTCTTATACTGAAAATAGTCTATTATTCTTTATAACAGAGGCTGTATTATATGATAAAATAAGTAAAATAAAAAATATTTTCAAAAAGATTGTGGACTGAATCCTAGCTATGAAGTAGATCTAACGCTCGTGCTTTCTTTTTTTTGTGACCAGACATGGAAACAGATCTTTTATTGCTGTTTTAAAGGAAATAATAAATAGTAATTGTCACTAAACTTGAAATCTACTGGAAAAAAAAAAAGATAACTTCTTAAGATTTCTTCTGAACATTTTTCTTTCACAGAGGAAGCAGATCTGCAGTAGTATTTCACTTTATTACAGAGCATAAGTGTACAAAGTATGTGTTTTATGAAATTCAGTGAAAAAAAGTGAGTCCAAACTAAACACACTGTAATTAACACCATTTATATATAATTTTCAATGTTGCGCTAAAGGCAAGCACAACTTCTAGACTCTTAGGGTTAAACAATGCTGAAAAGAGTGACCAAAAATGCTAGACTTCAGAAGGTTTTCTCACATGAAATCAACTCCCTTTTTTATAGCACTGATTAAGTCCTGCTCTAGCCAGGATTACAAATGAGAGATGTCCCAAGCATATTATTAAATGAACAGGTAACAATGGAAGGAGGGACAAGTCAGCAGTGATGTGCCTAAGCAGAATAACAGACCCATGGAAAAGAAAATGAGGAAGGAAAAATGAAAGTATGGGCCATACATTTACCATCGTTATTTAGAGGGCAGATATGAATATAATTAACATTTCATGGATTTTGCATCAATTTTACTGATATGGAAATGCTGGAGTATGAAAAGTTGATCCTTAATCAGCAAAAGACACCTGAAAAATGTGAAATCTTAGACTACTGGTTTTAAATGTCTTGAATTCAGGAGATTCTTGCAATGCTTTGTTGTGCTTTTGATAGGGTTTTTTGTTTGATCAGTTGGTTTGGGTTGGATTTTTTAAACTCTTCTTGTCATCGTCTCTGCTTCTATACGTGACTTAGAAGTGTAATTCTTCTTGTTCTGTGGAAAAGGTGAGAGACACAAATTGTGGTAAAGTAGTCTGAGTCCAGGCTGTACTTCAAATATGGTCTGCATGATTCAAAGGATGCCAGTGATTGGTGTTGCCAGAAACTGAAGGTAACTGGATGCAAAATAATCAAGATCATTTTGATTCCTTAAAACAATATATATGCGTTTTCAGTACTGGCACAGAAGCAGTCTAACTTTCAAGCTAGTTTACCAATCTAAGGTTTCTTAAATCTGTTTCAAAGCAGGCTAAAGGGAAGCTAGGACAAAGGAGATTTATGTACATCTGCTCACAGAGCCTACATATGTAGAGGCTGCATTCAAAGAAGTACATGTCATGACTCTTATTTTGGTAAAGATGATAGAAACAAAATTTGACATTTCAAGTATTATCACAACTCATTTTTTTCCCCTCTCTTTGTCTTAGTTTGAAATGCTAAAATATTGGTAAGCCTCAGAACTGAATCACTTTTTATATTGCAATTTTCAACAGGCTATCAAATTCAGAGTACAGAGAGGAGGAAAATGTGTCATAGCTACAAATTTATGGAATATTTTAGAAATACATCAACTTTCAAATATATATTCCCAGGTGGTACCTGGGGGGAACAAGAATACACTGAAATAATAGCTACTACTAATTCCAAAGTTTGGGACACAAATAATGTCTGTTGGTCTCTGATGCATAAAAGTGCTCATATTTGTTTAGATGTAAACCTGCAATCAAGCCTGCAGATGTTAATAGGAACATTTGCATGCATAAAGCTAATTGCTGCTAAATCGGCTACTTGAGTCAGCATTTAGTGATGAAATTCCACTAGGATTCACAGCCTGAAAAAAATATAAGGCTTATTTCATATATTCAGGATAGCTAAAGTATGTGTTTTTCACGCAGTTCACTAAGAAAGCAATCAGAAATACTCCTGGATTGAGTATCTACTGGTAGATATAGTAACTGACACTTAAAGAAACACCAGCATTCAAGGTGACTGAAATATGTCAACACAGCTGATGTGTGGAAAAACATCTGCTTCCTGAGCATCTATCAGCATCTTAGAATTATCTGCCTACCCCACACCTGCAAGGAAACCTGCACAGTGTACCATAATCCAGCTTCAGAATACACGATGTATGCTCCGGAAGGAATACAGGAATTCCACTTGACAGTGATAACACCACATTTGAAATTTGTTTTCCTTTGTCATTTAGACAAAGGACATGAAAACAGATCTTTGTTCATGACTAGCAGCATCTTTTATGATTTAAAACACCAAACTAGCTTGCACTGGCTGCTGTGAACTGTCTTAATGGAATCAGGCTGTTTTCAAGCCTCAGCCTGCTTGAATGAATCAAGACAGAATGTTGCAGCAGAAATTTCTCTGAATCCATGTATTCTTCCACTTTATGTGCAGGTGACAATAGAACAGTGAATATTAAAGTAGTCCAATCATTAAATTTAAGGGGGAAATTAGGAAAAAGTATAGGAACTCTTCACATACAATTTTAAATTTAAATATAATCAGGGTTAGCTCATGTGATGCAGTAATTTCCAGGTATTGTAATACAAGAGGGCTTGCCAGGTTTCCACTGCTGGTCCACCATAGTTTTATATCATAACTAGGAGAAAGAAAACCTGCATCCTTACAATTTTCCAGCTTGTCTTCCACCATAGGGAGCAGGAAATACTGAGTGATGCTGACTACTGTTATGACAGTCTTCTTCAGTTTGCAAACTTCATGGCTAGGGTATCAAATAATATATCAATGTTGGTGACATTCATTCACTCCCCTCAGAGGTAAAATATGAACTCCTCATTTGGATTACTGAAGTTTCTATGTCTCATTACTATTCCCTCTAAGTCATATGGACATACTTTACTAGCACGCATTGCATTGCCAAACAAATTGTAGAATCAAGGAATCATCAAGCTTGGAAGAGACCTTTAAGGTCACCCAGTCCAACCTTTCACCCATCACTGTCATTGTAACTCCTAAACCACTAAACCTCATCACCCCGTGCCAGATCAAGACACCTCAAACACCTCCAGGGATGGTGGCTCCACCATCTCCCTGAGGAACCTATTCCAATGCCTGATCACCCACACAGTGAAAATTTTTCTTTTCTAACAGCTAATCTGAATCTCCTCTGTAAATCTGCCTTATAAAGCCAAAGAGAACTTAACCCTCTTTTTACCAAGCAGAGATGAAGAAAGCCAAAATTAGTATCGTTAATTCTAAAGATATTCTAAAATTCAAAGAAAGATACCATTTTTGCTTGGAAATAAAAATGCTTTCTCTTGCCCCACTAGAAATGAATAGTACATAGGAGGTAAGCTTTGCTATTGCTTAACGAGCAGACACGTATAATGTAAGGAATCTTTTTATCTGTTGTATATGATCACAATTTTTGTATAAAAAATGCTTTTAATTCTGATGGATTAAAAAGAAATTGTTAAAGATGCATCTGTATTTCACAGTGGTTTAGAAAAAAAACATTTTGACAAATAGAAACATTGATTAAATGCTGATAATGACATTGAGTCAAATATAAACACAAAAGTAGTAAGCATTTTTATGGTAGAACTGCATTATCCTACCTTGGGCCAAATCTGATCACTAATGCAGTTTTGTAGAATTTCTTAGAAAGTCTAAATGACTTATCAAAATACCTTTCTGCCAAGGTTCAGCCTTAATATATCAATGCACTTTAATGTTAAAAATCAATTTTTGTGAACAAAAAAAAGTACCAGTAAACAGAAAAGCTGAACTGTTAGTTGTATTTTATAAAAGTGAAGATTTTACAAAATTTCAAAAGCATGTTTAAACTGACCTCAGTCTTCAGAGTAGTGTATCACATCTATACAGTCCTTCTACAATATTATATGTAAAGTGAGGACATTTAAGCATGAGAAACAGTTTTTATAGGTGTGACTTTTTTATGGGTGGTGGTTTCATGGCTCTATTAATAATATAATAAACCTAAAAGAAATTCAATTTTTTTCATTTAATAGACTTCTGATCCTACAGATCTTTCTAGTAGTGTTTAAAGCTCTTCAGGGATATCTCAGACTGAGGTAAATTGAAGATTACAGACTAAGTAAAATTAAATATGAAAGCACAAATAATGAAAAAATGACCAAAACATGCACAAGAAATCTGCAGGATATGGACAAGGATTGTGGCTAAAAGTCTAGTCTCACTTCAGTTACTGATGGTTTAGCCTTTGGCTTCCATTGCTGCTCCCCAGGGAAGTGGTCACAGCACTAAATCTGACAGAGCTCAAGAAGAGTTTGGACAATGCCCTCAAGCACATGGTGTGACTCTTGGGGATGTCCCGAGCAGGGCTAAGAGGACTTTCATGATCCATATGAGTCCTTTCCCACTCAGGATATTCTATAATTCCATGATTTGTAGTTAATATTTAAAATCAAACGGGGCATTGTAAGATTTGGAAAGAAAGACTATCCTGAAAGTTAGGAGGAATAGCCTTTGTGACAAAATGGCATTCTTTTAATTTTTATTTCAGCTTGAGTTTTGAAGTGTCTTCCATGCTAGTATCTTCCTATGTCAGGCCTATTTCTACCTTTTTTTTCTCCCTTGTAATATTTACATGTTACTTCTGAAAATTTCTAAGTTAATTGTAATTTTTCCTCCATTCAGATGATATTCAGAATTGCATAACCTTCTTCAACCTAACTGACAAAATCATCTTTCCTTTTCCAAGGACTACTTCCACAGATTGTTCTGAGACTCTGAATTTAGTCTTGCCTATAAAAAAACCTGTGAGGCAGCAAGTGCTTTGAAAAGAAGTAAAACAAGATAAATGTGAAGTACTAAAATCCAGGGGTTTTCTTCTATAGACAGACTTTTCAAGATCATATTTTCATTGCTCAGTGTTCCTGTTTTTTCACTGTGTTAAATATCATAGGATATGAAGTAGAAAAGAAAACAAAAGAAATAAAACCACAAGTTTTCAGTTATGTTCCATCTGTCTGCAAAAGAATCCTTCCAACTACCAAGGTGTTCACTAGTTCAGAGAAAATCTGAAAAAGCAACACCAGATGTTCAAGTTTCTACATTACTATTAAATTCAAAACTTTGAATTAGTAGCATATTAGAAAGTCTAGAAATAAAATGACTCAATTAACTCAAATTTATGTAAAATAAGATAATATTGCCCTAAAAAATTTCTGATATTTCCTTTATTCATCTTTGAAAGGAGAATATCACCATTTTTACCAGTTGAGGTCAAGTCTTAATTATCTTTTTACTGCTTTTTTGTTTTGTTTTATTTTGGTTTTGTTTTGTTTTGCAGTAAAAATGAAATTATATTCATACTGAAAGAATAATGCATAAGCGTACAGGAACATATTATTCCACCTTTGAATGTAAATTTTTGTCACTTCTTTGTGATTGTGATCTATCTGTAATGCTTGAAAGTTGTTATTGCTTAATAGCTGTGATTAGTTGGATTACTGATATAGTTAAAGTGCCATGGAATATAGATCATCCACACTACATGTGTGTTATGTATATGTATCATATATATGTTTCTGTATTTTATATATATATGCAATATATACGTGCTTGTGTGTGTACATATATACACACAACTATTGTATTGTATTGTATTGTATGATATTATATAATATTATATTATATTATATTAATTATATTATTCCTTGGGAAGACACTTTAGTCAAGGACATAACATAAGGATAAAAGAATATTTCTTCATTGTAAATAAATGCAGAAAAAACTATTCCATTAACTTATACTCAAGATATAACTTCTACCCCCTCTTTTTCTCTCTTCCCCCTGCCACAAAAAGAAAAAAAAAGAAAAAAAGAAGACTTGAAATTTTAGAGTTAACAAGCTGGTATTTTTCACAGACACGAAAAACAACACTGACCTGTCACAATCCACACTTTCCATAACCTGGTATGTATCACTTGGAAATAAGTGCCAGTGTTGACAGCACTTTTCAACTTTTTAACATCTTGTTAACATAACAATTCCTAAGTCATGAACAAAACTACAGATTTTTTTCAACCATTCTTTTTGTTTAAGTCATTCTATGATTCAGGGAAAAAGACTATAACAGAGTTGTCAAACATGTCACTAGCAGTTTTGCATCTGTGTTTCTGATGCAGTTAGAGAGCTCTGAAATGCAGGAGAACCAGAAGACTGCATTCAAAAATAAATAAGACCCCCTAGAAATGCCATACGACCAGTGTGAAATTCACAGATTTAGAGAGAAAAAAATCAGGAAAACTTCCACTATTATTTTCTTGTGCAAGAATGCCTTAAAATTCTTACAACATTTTAGCATAGATTTTACTTGCTCTGGTAAGATCCTGATACAATTTACTTCTGAAATTCTGGCCTGCTTTGAAGGACCAAAAATTCCTGGATTACAGTAATCCTTGAAAATATAGTAATATTCTATTATTTGAAAGAAGAGCCAAAGTTAGTGGTTAGTCTTTGGTAAGTGAAATAAAATAAAATGTTTCATATAGAAAAACACAGAACCATAGAATCATTTAGGTTGGAAAAGACCACTAAGATGATCAAGCCCAACCATTAACCTACTGTTGGTAAGTCCCCCACTAATCTAGCTCTCTAAGTGCCACATCTATGAGTCTTTTAAATATTTCCAGGGATGGTGACTCAGCCACTTCCAGAGTCACTGCATAGCAACTTCCAATGCTTGGCAACTTTTGGTGAGGAAATTTGTTCTAATATCCAATCTAAACTTGCCCCAGTGCAACTTGAAACCATTGCCTCTTGTCCTACCTCTTGTTACTTGGGAGAAGAGACCGACTCCCACCTGGCTACACTCTCTTTTCAGGGAGTTCTAAGAAGTGATAAGATTCCCCTGAGCCTCCTTTTCTCCAGGCTAAACAACCCCAGCCCCCTCAGCTGCTCCTCATAGGACTTGTGCTCAGTCACTGTTCAATCTTCTCTGAATTTAATAAAACTTGACAATAAACATTTTTATCACAGCTTTTTACTCAATTTAAAGTAATTAAAACAAATTGGAACAGTATAGCTATTGTTTGTTTCAATCTTATTTTCTGTAGGTCTTGAGTTGCTTAGAAATAATCATCAAAATGAAGACTCTGTGCAGGCATTAGTCCTGTGAATGTTTTGGTTAACTTTAGCAAAACCCCTTTACTACAGCAGCATATTGAAAAAAGATAATTGAAACAACTCTGTCCTGCTTGCTACACATATAAGGTCACACAAAGCAAAATCACCTATTAATAACTGTGAGAAAAAAACCAAGCAGCTCTATTAGGCTAAAGTGCAGAGTAAGATATGTGCAAATATTAAACCTAGGCTGCATGAAGGAATGGAACAAATAGTGATTAAAGGGAGACTTCCAAACTTTCTAGTTCCAGTAGCAGGAGTTTGAAGACACGAAAAAGGGATCCTTAAATATTTATATGTTGAATGGCAGATATTTGACAGTCATAATCTTTCATATCAAATACTTACATGAAATGTTTATATAAATATGTATATATATGTTTATAAAACATGGTTCTTATGTGTTGTATTATTTATGGAATTATATACTAAAATTTAAATTATAAGCTAAAGATACAAAGAGAAATCAAGCAGAAAATAAACATGGGCATGCATGTTTGAATCTCATGAACTGTATATTACTATGTCTGCATTCATCTCCTTGAAGCAATGTTGATGTAATATAGTTAAAACAGCTGATGACAGTGAAGAACACTACTAAACTCTTCTAAAAATTCATGTTGCTAGGTGCCACTTTTTTTTTATTTTCCACATGAAAACATACATATAATCAATATACTAACTGAATACTAACTTGTTTCACAATTGGAGTTCAGAGACAAGTTCACATGAAAACAAGATACCTGAACTGAGAAGCCTTCCAGTTAAAGATGCCTTTTCTAAAACGACATTGCAGTCATGGCCCACAGCCATTCAAGGGCTACATTGAGAAAGCCTGGTGCCTCCCCTCCACTTGTTTCTCACTGTGTTTCATAACAGAAGACAAAGAAGTGGATTGTCTTACTTGGTAGGTTTAAACAGTCCATCATTTGAATTACCAGCAAAATAAATTACTGTCACTATTGTCTCAACAAGAAGAGATCAAAAGAGAGACCAATTCTTTTATTTTGTCTGATTTACCCTGACTTCACTGGAACCTTATTCTCTGTGCCTTGGTGAAGTGATGCCCTTCTTACTATTTCATTAAAGTATTTTTAAATTATTGATAGGTGAGGTTTCCCAATTGGCTTCTGCTTCTCCTGTAAGTCTGATGAAATACAGACATCTGTACTCATTAGTTAAAAAACAATCTGCCTTAATGCTTTATCTTGACTCCCACAAACCAGTGGCCAAATTGGACATACTTATCATTTTACTGTCTTCTAATGGACTAAACCCCCTTTGGTCCCTGGATTGTTTGCAAGGCTGAGCACTGAACTTGGCTGACTACCCTTTGCTGTATTAAAAAGGTCTGGGGTTTCCTGAAACATCAGAAATGGAAGTGGCCATTTAAGAAACAGTTATAACTTTTTCAGACTGACTGATAATAGTTGCAAGGCAATAATCAAGGGAAGACAGGGTGAAATAGACTTAATAGAAGTACAGTCACAGAAGAGACAGACGATTACCACCTGGCCATTTCATAACAATAGCTTTTTGCATTGTCCTTTTTGTTACCATTTCTGCTGATACTTCTTGTCTTGGTTGGTGTTTGCTCACTATCTTAGCTCTTTCCCAGTCTTAGCATGTCATCCAAATCCAGCCATCTGCAGGCAGAAAACCACTGATCTTTTCAATTATTTTCCCTCAAAATGAGTTAGAATTAATTTTTGTTCCTTTTTCTTAGTTGCAAGTGTTTTTTTGTACCATGATTTCATTTCTTTGTTGTCAATGTTATTCAGAATTTCATTTCAGACAGGTTACATTACATAAATTCCACTGAATTAAATTAAACTTTTACTTCGTGGTTCCTAAGACCATTCATCCATTTCCAACAATAATTAAATGGAACCATTTACACAAAAATTATGCATGAAATAGAAAGCTGAAATGAAAAGTAATACACCAGAATAAATAATCTAGTTATTATGTTTGCTCATAAACCACAACCATCTACAATATAAATGTAGGATATCAGCAGGTCCAAACCTTGATGAAACCAACTTCTCTAAAGGTGCATCCTTCTTCATGCAGTGAATAAAGTTACCTGGCATTGACATAAAATAATGGTGTAAACTCGAAGTCTTTGTCCACGTATTTTTGGAATGAAAAGCTAATCTGTTTGCACTATTCCTTCAAGAAAAAAAGCTGACCAGGTCTGCAAAATGCTGGATTTACACTGTTCAGAAAGACTTGAATTTCTTCTGTCCATACAATTATACTGATCATGTATTATCTTTAGGCCCCACACTCAAGAAATCAACAACAAACCTCATCAGGTTTAAAGGTACCAGCCAATCAGCATGCATCTAGAGGGAAAATAATGTTTTATCATTCAGGCTTTCACAGAGTAGAAGGGCAGAAGGTATCCTGAAATATACTATTTCAGAAATTCTTTTGACTGTGAGAATCTAACTATGGCCTAATTTTCATGTCATTCATTTATATTTGTCTATAAAACCGAAATAATTATACTGTATTATAAATCTATTTGGTGGCCCACCAAGCATGCTGCTGTAGTAGAATCAGCTGAACAGTTATATATATTAACCATAAATTCCATCTTTTATGAACCAATACAGGAATATGACTATGCTCAGACTAAAACTTGCTTCAAAATACCAAATATCATGGCAGCTTGGAAAGATGGAGAAATCACAGATGTGCTGCTATGTAGTTATTATTAGAAATAACTCATCTTAAGTTTATGAAACACCCATGAAAGACTTTTTTTATGAATCATAAGTGGAAATTTTATTCATGCTTAAGAAAACCCAGCAACAAAAGAAGAAAAAAGAAAAAAAAGCAAATATTTCATCCCAAGATTTAAACCCACACTTTTGTGGTAATTTTTTCTTCAGTAAGAAGGAATATTATTATATGTAGTATTTGAAAGAGCAGTCAAAATTACTATGTTCCCTTTGTTAAGAAAACTGAGACTTTCACCACTATATGTTTTAATTAAATCTTTGAAGATGAGTTCATATAATGAAATCGTAATAAATTGTCTATATGTGAAAGGTTGAATCCCATATAGATGTTCACTGACAAAAATGATGCCTCAGAGTGTTCATATCTGGAGAATAATACAGAGAATCCTTAAACAAAATGAGGTTCAGAAAAACAGATGATCCGTCTGACTTCAGCGATTACTTGGGCAAATGGACTTTATTGGCTCGAGATTAGGGTACTTGATATCTATCAGAATTTAATAGTAAATAAATAATGATCTCAAACTTTTGGTGAAGAAGCCCAAGTAAAAGCCCTCCTCCTTTCTTAAGGGCAGAACATAACCCAAACATGGTAATTCTCAAGGATTGGGTTTTTTTCCCTTTGGATAACTTCTGTCATTTTAGAGGCAGAAAAATTCACTATGGGGAAAACTACCACGGTAGTATAAACAGAACCAGCTGAAAGAGGAGCTGTGCAGCAGTATGTGACCAGACTGTGAGGGGGCGTCTTGCAATCCACCTTACCTTTGCAGTGTGCCCAGCTAAACACATCCAATTCAAGCTTGGGAAAAAAAAGAAAGAGTCATCCAAAGTCAACGGAGGCTTTAGAAACCAACTTCTGCAGCTTTTCAATTAAAAAAAGTCTTAACAGAATTAAAGACTTAATTCTTCTCAAAATAAAGGCTGTTCACCCACATTCTCAGTGTTGATGTCCAAACACTGAAGAACCAAATAAAAGAGCTTTGCTTGGCGAAAAATACATAGTCTCTGAATATTCTCTTAAAACTAAGAGAAAAATATATTTACAAATAATCAAATTCATTTGGTGCCAATCCTAATGATTATGGTAGTTTCTTTCAAAAAATTATGACAAAGAAAAATGGCTCGTAAAAAATT
The DNA here is from genome assembly GCA_018881555.1 of Amblyornis subalaris. Classification (NCBI taxonomy): domain Eukaryota; kingdom Metazoa; phylum Chordata; class Aves; order Passeriformes; family Ptilonorhynchidae; genus Amblyornis; species Amblyornis subalaris. The sequence goes on along the minus strand of JACAXG010000116.1, from coordinate 1,552,611 downwards.
TTTATTCTTACAAAAATATTCAGTATTTTTCGAGGCATTCCATGCTTGTCATATGCCATAATTGTACCTTAATCCCAATCTTTTTTTGCATTTAGAAAAGGAAACTTGTCAATTTAGAAACCTATGTATTGCAACTTATGCTGTCATTGCTCAAGAGTAGCACCTATAAACTATTCCAGCTCAGGTGAACTATGAATGATTTCATGACAGCTCAAATCCATACGCAATAAATGAACTCACATAGCCTACTGGAATAATAGCTTCAGAAGTAATGAAGAAGAGTTTAAGCCCTTTCAGAACTTGAGTCTACCCTTATTTTCACTACATTTACAATTATATATATCATAGACACAAAAGAGAGAAGTTCCATTATGATATACATTTTTAGCATAATTGCATTTTTAAGAAAAGAGGATTCTGGTGTTTTAATTTATTTCAGATTATTTTCACTTCTGCAACTGAATACTGTATATAACTGAAGTTAACTTTAGCTTGACTATTTCTACTATTTATAAGAAGAATGCCCTTTAGAGGAATCACATTTTCATAGATAAAAACACTTGCAGTACTAAGCTAGAATTTCTTCTCTTTATAAAATACAGAAAATCTAACTAGTTCAGGGGCAGAAAGGCCTCTCATAAAATCACAGTTTAGCTACACATCCTCCCCATTCAAGAAGAGGGTCTTTTTCTATTTTTTTTTTATTTTAAAACAATACCTCTGGAGACCAAATGATGTCTCAGACTAAGACCCAGCTGAGCTAGGCATACAAAAAAGACTCCTAATCAGAAAACAAACAAACAAGCCACCAAACAAAAAACCCCTTGAAAACAGACTTTTTACTTCTGACCCAACTCAAATACTCATTTCCTATAGAAATGTCATTAGGGCAGCATATGATAACAGTGTTAGTCAAACACTAAAAAGCACCACGAGAAAAAAAGCCAAACCAAGCAAAAGAAACATTAAGAAACAACTTCACCAACAAACATGGCCCTAATTCTAAAAGAACTGCAACCATAAAGTTGCAACAAGAGAATAGGTGTAACATTGTCAGAAGGCTTTGCTTCCACACTCAGCATTTTAAATGCTGCTGCCTAGCTGTCTCTGAAGTTGCACTGCAGTCTGTTATAATAAAGGAATGAAGTGCATATAGCCTTGATAACGCAAGAGGATTCATCCAGAACACACTATTCACAGAGGAGAAGGGGAAATATAAATGAGATCTTAAGGCCCTGAGGTTTATTATTAACATTAGTAGCAGCAAAGGAAAGTCAGGTTTTGAGGCAAGATTTTTTAACTTAGAGGTCTAATTTTAGATGTTGGGATCCTCATGAGTGGCCCTATTTGAAAAGTTAATTGCTATCCTCCATGAAGTCTGAAAAATAAGCTGTCGAGAATGCCAAAGGAGACCCATACCTGTGATTAATAATGAATGCCGTACTCTGTAGTCTATCCCTTCAGATCTTACATGGTGATGACAAAATATTTCTGTATTTTATTGTGATTCTATGACAAAATTCTGTGAAGCACAGTAAGAATGTGAAAACAGCACTTTCAGGCAGTAAAGTGGTTTTTCAAAATATCTTTGCCATTTTGGAAAAAATTTCCGCAGATGTGGCAGACATTCTGCCTGGGCTTCACTATTGGTGTTGTGTACTTTGGTAAAAGGCCATAGTACTTCCTGCACTTTCAGCAGAGGACATAGACTTAATAGTTTATAGGTATTACCCATTTAGAAAAAAGACAAGAGTGTCTAACTGCTGCCTTGTCATCTAAGATGATGTTATAAATAATACTAATCGGGAAGTCACTGTTGAAATGGATTTGTGATTAAAAAAATACGTCAAAATATTTTTGTAAAAAATATTCCATTTTTCCTTAGAAAGGAGAAGAAAAAAGCTGTCATCTCTTCTATCTGACTTGAACTTTCCTGTGTCAGTCTGTTACCTTCTGCCAATCTCTAACAATTTTTAATCAGTTCTAGAGTACTGATTAAGACAAACATCATGATAACTCAACCTAGATGCAGAACAGAGCCTCTATACTTCCTGAAGGAATAACAGAAGCAGGTAGTATTCAAAGAAATGTTTCTTAAAGATTCATAGTTCCAAAAAACTGGTGGCTTAGGGTTTTGTTTTCTCTCCCCCACCTTTTTTTTTCCCTGATGTGCTCTAGTTAATGACAGGACAGTTTACATCTTCTCCTGCTTATACCAAAAAACACATTGATCATGGACAGCCCAATATTTGCAGAATAATAAAATAAAATTTATGTCTGTCCCGAAGATGTCCCATTGCAGAAATTTGCACAATTTCATTGCTCAAGTCCATAAATGAAGCAACACTCTCTGGAGCTCTTATGCTCCACAATAAAACAATCTGACTTCAATCTTAGAAAGGGGCAATGCTGAGGTGTAGGAGAATTGAGCTAAGCATTTGTGAAATTCCAATGCCTCCCTACACCAAACAAACAATCAAACTCACTCTTTTTCATCAGTAACCCTTTTAAATCTGTCAGATAACTTGCTGTGTTTTCTTAAGAACTTAATGGAAGCTAAAAAAAATACAGAGGGATTAGTAAAATGCTGGTGGTGTGAAATCAAGTTCCTTTCCCCTTAACATCCTGAATTTCAATAAACATACCATTCAAAAAAACCATGTACAGTAGCACATGAAAAACTTCCTTAAATCGGAAGCCAAAAAGGACTTTGTCAAAAGACTCACTGACTACTTATTTCCAATTTTTTCTCTTTCTAGAAGATGGAGTATTACAGAAGGTTTGAGTTACTTACACATCACACAGTACAAGAGATAATCACTATTAGCATTGTGACTCAGTCAGCAGTCTAGGGTTCCAGGGGAATTAAAATTCAATGCAAAACCAAAAAAATACAAAGTGGAAAATATTAGTGTTGAGATTACACAGAGCTTCTTCAAATTTTAGCATTGTCTGGACATAACAGCAGTGCAATAAGAAGAAAAAAAACCAAAACAAACCAACCCCAAACTGTGAACTAGTCAAGCTAACGAACTTTTGTGGCTAAATGTTAATGCTTTGGCATGCCAAGATCCAGAGAAGTATTTAATTTTGATACTGCAGCAAATATTTAATATGTGAAAATCCGTCAGTGTTTTACAGCCACATAAATAAATAATTTTTAACAGAAATAAAACACATTCAGTAGAGTGTAGAGATAAGATACAAAGCTGAACTTGTATCTCTTCAGAACTTGAGAATATATCGATTGAAATTTTAGACCCAACCATACTGCCTTACCAGCAGTACATTGAAAATGGCAATGCAAATCATCATGAAAAACAAGATGGAAAATCTTCAAAAACTCTTGCAACTGTGTAATTCAAAGGAGGAAAAAGAAAGCTGAAAGGAACAACCTTCCCTGGGGTTGCGCCTTTTTTTTTTTTTTTTTTCTTTTTCTCTACAGTGACTTAATGAATTCTAATGAAATTACATGCTGGTGAAAAAGTCTCGAAGGATTTCACCCATTTACTTCAGATACAATTCTGACTTTGGATTTAAAATTCATAATAATGCATAATGAGAAGAACCCCCCTTTGTTTTGTTTGATACATTTCTCACAATTAACGGGCAGAGAAGAAATGGACTCTGATCAGCTTCCTAAAGACACATCAGAACCCTAAAGAGCAGCTGGTCCCTTACAAAAGCAAAAATGCAAGCATCCATGAATGTAGGTATGCTTGTACATGCTTTAGACATCTGCAGTTTCATAAGGATTGATATATTATGTCCAATGAATATTCTGATTTTATTAATTTTATTTGTTTCCTCTCTGTGAAGTTTACTGCTGGAAAATTCTGCTGTATTTTTGTTGGCTGCAAATAAATTTTTAATCTGACAACAGCTGCATAGTCTTAAAAGGATAAATTTACATACTGAAACAAACTAGGAGAGATAGAAGGAATATATTCTGTGGCTTTCACATTGCTGAAAATGGCTGTTGTACATCTTACTATCTATATTTATTGCCTCTTGTGACACATTAGCCCTAATTATTACACATTACCAGCCGAGTCCTGTATTAATCAAATTTATTCTTTTACTTTTAGGTGAGGGAGATTTGCAATTTTGATTATGATATGCTCCATTAGAAAGGAAAGAGCTTCTGACAAGACAGTGCACTAGATTTATTAAAGAAAAAAAAATTGTGAATACAAAAATGCAACTTGGAGTGTTCTGGGATATATCCCTTAAGTATGGAAAGAAGCAGCAGGAATAATGCTCAATGTCTTCAATGCAGACCCACAGAGGCAGAGAGGGAAGATTATGGGATAAGAAAAAGTGAACCAAGAGGAAAAAGAAGAACTAAAAATATGAAGCCTGAATACTGTTAATTGGGAATGCTTAAAAATAGCAAGGAAATGGAATACCTCTCCTATGAAGAAAGGCTGAGAGAGTTGAAGTTATTTAGCCAGGAGAAGACTCCATGTAGATTTCACCGTGGCCTTTCAGTACTTAAAGGGGGCTTGTAAGAAAGATGGGACAAACCTTTTAGCATGACCTCTTGTGATAGGATGAAGGGTGATGGTTCCAAATGAATTACTGTATGTTTCCATAAGAGACTTCAGAAACCTGAAATTTGCTGAAAACAATTCTCACATGTACGTGCATCTTCTCACACTGTCCTTGCAGAGGACAAGGTTTACTTAATCAAGCAGAAGTATCCTGTGATCTGAGTCCTTTGCCCTAATAGGTGAGGGGGTACCTGAGGGTGTATTCCCCTTTCCTTCTTGCAGGATTGTTCTGGGCACACACATATATGGGGTCCACACCTTCATGAGATGGTTCTCTCTCCTCATTGTTCACTCTTGTTTCCACTTATGTGGCAGCTCTCTAACTTCAATGATTTTCGTGCTAGTTATTCCATATGGATTGCCAACACGTTTCTTGCACTTTCTGTGAGTTTGGTTTTCCCTTAACCCTTGCAGTAAAATGCCATGGGGCTAATTCAACACAAACAAAGCACTCTGGACTTTTTTTAGACAGGTGGGCGAGGACCAGGACAAAAGTATTTGTGCTACTGAAAGCATTTCCAGAGATGTTAGAACAATTTTTATTGTAACACAAAAAATACCTGCTATTCCTTGCACCTTATAGAATGAACAAACAAACAAAAAGAACCTCACAGAAATTCCTCATTAAGCCAATACCAAATTTAGCATTTAAGAGTGCTTCACCCAAGCCACCTGTCTTCTCTATCCTGCTGCATATATTGTTATCTTTTTCTATTTTCTTTGATTACATTTAGCTTGGGCAAAAAACATCTTATCTGCTTTTTCATGCAATATAATTGGAAGATGTTGGCTTGTGAAGTAACACTTTAGCGATTAATAGTGAGATTAGTTGTTTATCATAAAGATTGTAAATTATTCTTTTTCTCTCTATGAATAGATTATAAGGTGAGAAGTGTTTCATGTCTTCTCCACAAAGAGTAAATCAGCTCTAGCACCAAGTCATGAAGTAGCAAATTGAAAACTTGCTATAAAATGTTTTAACATATAGGACTACTGAATAATAATTTTATCTTACTGATAAATTAAGCACATTAAATTATGAAGTGAAAACACACATTTGTCGCCAGCTGCCTTCAATATCGCCATCTTGCCATCTAGAGAGCTAATTTATGCATTAGTGCTGAAAATAAAACCCTTTCTTACAGTTAAAATAAAAAAAAAGCAGCACTGTGTACAGTTTTGGTATTATAGCTTCATTTTCCTTTTTACCCCTTCTACATTTTGTTTTATTTTGCTATAGGATTGGTTGCTGGAGGCATAAATTTTGATTAATAGCATAACACAGCTAATCATCATCTTTCAAAAGAATTAACTATCTAGGTAAGCTACAACAAAGCAAATTTCAACAAGAATATTTTACCAGGCAAATTACAAACAGGACCATAATTACCAATTTTGAGCAGTGTCTTTCAGGATTTCCTCTACATAGGGAGAAGTTTGTTGGGAAAGTTATTGTAGCAAATATTTATGAACTGATCATAGGCCTGCTCCTCTAGAAGAACATTATATCATCCTTAAACTCAGTTCATTGGCCATGTGGCAAATAACTGAGGTCTCAAATGTAAAAATGCTTTGCAACATAAAGGTCTGTCGGGACTTTTTTCTGACAAATTATTTCTTCTAGCATGAGTGAGGCACTGTCTCACAATTAAATAAAATCTATTTGGACTGGTCTCTAAATTTTTACTTGCTTTTAGTATTTAAAAGTCATTAAAGCACAAGGCAATTACAGAGGTGTGTTTTCAGTACCAGTAATTGTAAAGTAAAAATTAATCAATAATAAACCAGAACTCACAGAAGAGGTACATTACACACATATTAGGTCCAAACATAAGATCGTGGCCCCTAACTCATTGCTGCATATGTCAGGACATGCTTCCTTTACCAACATTGGACAGTTAGCTTTCAAAGTGAATCTTATATCGTTCTCTTCTTATTTTTTTATAAAGCATACTCTTAGTAATAGAAATATCAGAAAAGACAGCAAAAAGATTTTGCAATTTCACATAATAGAATATCTTTTGCTTTATTAAAAGTAAAGAGCACTGTTAAAAATGAGATACTCTGTTCCCTTAATGAGACTTTCTTTTCCATTTTCATCACGGGAAAATGCTCATCAGAACTGAATTAAAGAGTTGCAAATTCTTCTCCAAAACAGCTGAAGACTGGATGCCATTCAAGAACATGGTAAAACATATGGATGATCTAAGGTTTAAACCCAACCCTGCAAAATATGTAGAAATTCTTAAAAGTAAAATGAGAGTTTCCACGAGTCTGACCAGTTTTCACAGAGTTTTAATTAGGGCTTTATTAGAGGAGAGAGTTCAACAAGAAGGGTTCAGAGACTTTACTAAGCTCTTGTCCCTACAGGTGGAACTGCAATAAATGGTAAAATTGTGTAAGAATAAAGCATGAACTAAGCTAAGTGAGGTTTTAAAATAAATATCATGACCTCTATATTTCTGAACTGTAAATGCTTGAGGTTACCTCCTCCATTGTTCCATGGTCTGATGAAAGTCCAGCAGAAATAGCTTACTGTCCTATCTCATGGAAACCACAAAATGTTCCTCCAGAAATCACAGAATATTCTGAGTTGGAAGGGACCCAGAGGGATCATCAAGTCCAACTCAAAAAAGGGGCATCGGCTTATCAAAGAGGTCAAGAAGTAACTTGTGTAATATTTACTAATAAAATATCTGCATGCTATCCCAAAACTAAAACAAAATATTATGAAGGGAAGAGAATCATACATTTCTTATGACATCAGGGAAGGGACTGCTGACGTTCTTTGTTTTCATAAGTTACAGCTTCAGCACAAGTTATACAGTGGTCATGGTTCTGGATATATTTTTTAAGGACAGGGGAATGGATAAAAGCTGTAAAATAAGCAGAATTTTTCATTTGCTTGCTTCTAATATGTTCCAAATCAAGATGTTTATGACAAGACATGATACACAGAAAAATGTCTGTGAATGTGCAGAAGTAACTACATACCGAAGATACACTACACGCTGTTTAACTTCAGAGTTTTTTCTCTCCCTTTCACACCACCTTTGTAATATTTTGATCAGTCTAGTCATCATTCTCTACAGCTGTATTGTCTTACCTCCTCTTGCTACAATTCCTGTCCTACTTTCTGAGCTGTTGCTCTCTCCATCTTCACGATCCTTCCACTCACCCACACCTACTGTTTGCAAAGCATGTAAAAACATCTTTTCATCTCTCTACTAAATTAGCAGATCAAAGAGCAACCTGTCCCCCCCTGATTTTATAACACTTTCATTGCCAGAGATGTCTCACAGACAGCAAGAGAAAACCAATACAAAGAAACAAGCCCGAAGTAATGAAGAAGCTGAGAAATCAGGGGATTCCTCAGCTCTATTGATGCATCTGAAATCACAAGAAAAGCCATAGAAATTTTCATTAAAACAAGGGAACAGAGAACTGCTACACTAAAGTGGCTTAGCTTATTTGATCAAATTGAATCTGATAACCTATACTAACTCAGAAATTGGAGTAGAAGTATCTTCTGGAAGTTAACATGAAGAAGCATAACAACCTAACAGAAGTGTCTTGTAGCTGCTGTATTGAAATAACACAATGACTTGAACAAAACATGCATCTTTATTCCAGAGTTAGATCAAACATCGCTCAGTTTACCAATGTGGGAACAAAAGGGGATTTTGAACATGAAGGTAGATGTGTGATTCTAACCCTGAGAAACTGATTTAGAAGAAATATATTTATATAGTTAGGACTGTAATAGTCAAGTAGACTCACCCACTCTTTTCAGCTAAGGGAAGTAGACATGATAGTTCTTGTAACATTTACTCTTATTGAGGCATATTTATACTTCATCTCAGCTGATGACGGGGTACAATTCCGGATTACTCAAAAGAATCACAGGAATCACAGTAACATTTGGTTCTGGGAAAACTGTCTAGATGGAACTTTTTCCCAGACAGAACAATGCAAGGGAGCCAAGGTAGAAATAAAAATTGTCTCAGGACAGCATTTAGGCTTTCCCGTATAAAAACTATTTATGAAACTGTTCCCATACCTGTGGAAAGACACCTAACTTTACTATTATTTTCTAAGAGTAAGAATTAACAGACAAGATTTCATTTTGATGATACTGCTTGTGACAGTAATGTCATATAACTTTTTTGTATGTCAAAGATCATAGAAATATTAAGATGAAATTTTGTAATTTCTCTTAGGATGTTTAATATTATAGTGTGTTTGAAATATTGCTCACAAAACTAATAGTAATTTTTTTACACTACAAAAAATAGTAAGCTATACTTAATTATAGTGTTTACTGATGCAGTTCCCCAAATCATCTTTTCTTTCTCATTCCAATTAGCATGCTTAAAAACACATTGACAGCAAAAAAGCTAAAGATTATAAATCATTGTTAAAGCTGCAAATTAATTCCTTTTTAAATGAAGGTGTTTTAGAAATGCCAAAAGAAGATCAAGGTTGGGAAAAAAATTAACAGGCAGGAACTGAAAAGAGTGACAGGCATTAGATGGTATCTTGAAGTAGCCAAAAATAAAGTCAATAGTAATACTTTCTACCTGTTCCACGATTTATTGGCAGCACTGCTTTTAAGATTAGTACTTAATACTAATGAATTTTCAGTAATGAATCACTTCTGGGGTGTGGGATAGTTTTACAGTCAAATTACTCTGTGTTTCCTTTAAACATGAATTGTCCAGATTTATCTCTGATACAATTCCTTTGACTTCTAGCAAACTACGCCACGGATGAATTATTGCCTTGATCATTGTACCTATGACATTAAGACAGTACTCTACTACTCTGCTCTTAAAAAATGAAGAAATTACACCCATAAAGTCTTTTTTTAGTTTTCTTTAGGTAAAACAACAAACAAGTAGAGCTGTAAACTAAAATAACCATACTAGTAACTTTTAAAGTTACACAACAGTTACTATAAGATGTTTCTGGAAAAGATGACAGAAAGAACCAGTCTAAAGCAAAAATAAGAGGGAATCTCAGAAGTTTGCAGTTGAGTTTTTAGCTCAATTTCAGATTTCCTAAAGAAAAGTGCATGAACGTATTTCCAAATATCTATATACAAAATTTGGTTACTGTTTCCAGTAGCTGACCAACTGCTACCATTTTAACAGTGAAATTATCAAGTCCCTTGATAATTTCCCCAAACTGAACATACTGACATTTCATTGAAATTTCATAACTAATTCCTTGAAGAGGTTAGTGAAATTAAGAAAAACAGCTGATAAGACTTTCCCCCTCCTTCTTGGGAATAACATTAACCACAGAATCACAAATCTGCAAATCTACAGAATGATTTTGAAAGGAATGGCCCTTTAGAGGTCATCTAGTCCAATCTGCTTCTTAAAACAGGACCACTTAGATCCAGATGGTCAGGATCATGCCCAATTTATTCTTGTACACCTCCAAGGACAGATATCTTGTAACTGCTCTAAGAAATCTGCTTCAGTATCTAACCCCTCTCATGCATAAAAAACAGCCAACAAACCAACCAACCAATCAACCAACAAAAAATTTTCTTATAGCTAATGGGAATCAAAGCAAGCTACAATTTTCAAAATAATTCTGAAAGGTACATCCCTGACATAAAGTGAGGGATGCAGGTAAGTTTACGCAAAATTATCTGTTCTGCATAACAGAATTACAAGATTTTCCTCCTCCGAAGATATCCTCTAGATGTATTTTCACTTTCTGGAGGGCAAGAATTTTCAAGGAGGACTGAACAGCTGGTAATTTAAATGCATTGAAGGAAAACCAACGTATTTTCATACTACCCGAAACATGACTAAGATGCGGAGATGTTAAAGCCAGAAAATCCCATGACCTGAGGCAAGTCTAAACTCTGCAAAGCGCTCCTGTTCTTCAGTACCGCCTCAAACCATGTGCAGGGTGTAAGAAGGGGGTTAGGTACTTTTCCAGCTTGGCCGGGGTGTGCAAGTTGTGCAGTCGGGTAGCACTGGGTTCCACGTGGTGAGCAACACCATGTGAATCATTCGCCTATCTTGCACACTCTGCTATAAGTACTGTTGTTCTTACTGTTAGTTTTCTTCTTCTTAAATCACAGCAGCTTTCTTTGGCTCCTAAAGTGGGGCTTGTAGTGTTGAGATAAGAACAGGTCTGTTCAGAGTGGGTTGGAAGCAAATTTGATATAAGCATTTGTTTTATTGCATACAGAGCCACTGGTCACGATGTTCACAATGTTGCTTTGTCTGTTGATGTTGTGGTGCCTAACACTGTATTAGTCTCCTGCATATGCACTGTGTGCTCTCCCTGATTCTCTTTTTCAAAACAGGAACAGGGATCAGGATTGCTTTATTGCTGTGCTGTGTGATATCAGCTTATGACATTATAACATCAAGGACAAGGAGGGTCATTTGGAATGTGTATTCAGTGTTGCACTCCTGCCCCTATCTCAGGCATTGCCCCTGGGAATTCATTAATAATTGTACCCAGTCCATGGGGCGAACAGGGGAGGATAATTTTCCTCAGCTTTTCACCCCCTTTTGCTCCTTCAGGCTTGTTACAAGAGCTTTTGAAAATTTTGAATTTTCTTTGGATGTTAAGAAAAGCATACTTTTGTTGCCATGTCTGCCATGTCTCTTCACTGCAGTCCACACCATGTTTGGAGTTAAGAAAGAGATTTTTAGGAAGGTCAAGGGACCTGCCCAGGAAATTCAGTTTTTAGGAGTAAAATGGCAAGATGGACATTGTCAGATTCCAATGGATGTAATCAACAAAATAGCAGTTATGTCCCCACCAACCAGCAAAAACGAAACAGGCTTTTCTAGGAATTGTGGGTTTTTGGAGGATCCATATTCCAGAGTAGAGTCAGAATGTAAGCCCTCTCTACCAAGTGACCTGAAAGAAGAATGATTTCAAGTGGGGTCCTGAATAACAAGCTTTTGAACAAATTAAATAGGAGATTGTTCATGCAGTAGCCCTTAGGATAGTCAAGACAAAACAAGATGTGAAAAATGTGCTCTACACTGCAACTGGGGAGAATGGTCCGTCCTGGAATCTCTGGCAAAAAGTACCTTGGGAGACTCAAGGACAACCCCTGGGGCTCTGGAGTCAGGGATACAAAGGATCCAAGATCTGCTACATCCTGACTGAAAAAGAATCTGGCAGCTTATGAAGGGGTTTGAGCTGCTTCAGAAGTGATTGGAACCAAAGCACAGCTCCTCCTGCACCCTGACTGCCGGTGCTGGGCTGGATGCTCAAAGGGAAAGTCCCTGCAACACATCATGGCATTGACGCTATGAGGAGAAAGTGGATCATGCAGATCACACAGTGAGCCCAGATAGGAAACCCCAGTTGCCTGGTGATCTTGGAATTCATCACAAACTGGCACGAAGATGAATATTTTGGACTATCATCATCATCAGAGGAAAAGGTGACGTGCTGAGGAGGTCCCACCACATAATCAGCTACCAGAAAATGAAAAAAGTGACACTCTCTTTTTATTGATGGTTCCTATCATATTGTAGGGATACATCAAAAACAGAAAGCAGAAGCAAGGAGTCCTATGCACTGAGTCACAGAAGCTATTGAGAGACAGGTTGCAGAGATGAAAGCCATCCAGCTGGCTTTGGATATGGCTGAACAAGAGAAATGGTCAGCACTCTAGCACTACACTGACTCATGGATGGTGGAAAATGCTTTGTGGGCGTGGCTGGAACAATGGAAAAAGACCATTTTGCAGCACAGAGCACTCCATTTGGGCTGCTGAGTTGTGGCAAGACATCGTCGCCTGAGTACAGAAATTGACTGTGAAAGGACATCATATAGATTCACACATAACCAAAAGCTGGGTTACTGAAGAACTTCTCGACAACAGACAGGTGGATTAAAGTGTGTCAGGTGGATCTGGACTGGCAACATAATGGTGAATTGTTTCTGGCCCAGTGGGCCCATGCTGGCTCAGGTCATCAGGGAAGAGATGCAACACACACACAGGCTTGTCATCGAGGAGTGGATTTAACCATGGACAGTATATCCCAGGTTATCCATAACTGTCAAATGTGCTGTGATCAACCAGGCCAAGTGGGTAAAGCCCCTGTGGCCTGGGGCATAGTGGTTGAAATATGAATGTGAGGGGGCCTGGCAGATTGATTACATCATGTTTCTGCAAACCCACCAAGCAAGTGCTACATGCTCACACGATGGAAACAACCACTGGGTGGCTGGAGATGCACCCTGTGCCTCACTCCACTGCCTGGAACACCATCCTGGGCATGTCAAAGCAAGTTTTGTGGTGATATTTCAGGCACCCCTGAAAGAATTGAGTTGAACAATGGGACTCATTTCAAGAATATCCTCATACATAACCAGGCCAGAGAGTATGAGATTGAGTGGGTGTATCATAATCCCTGTCGTGCACCAGCCTCTGGGAAAACTGAACAGTACAATGGACTGTTAAAAACCACATTGAAAGCAATGAATGGTGTGATCTTCAAACACTGGGATCTACACTTAGCATAGGCCACCTGGTTAGTTAACACAAGAGGCTCTACCAATCCAACTGGCCCTGGCCAATCGAAACATCCACATAGCATAGAAAAGGATAAAGTCCCCATGATGCATATCAGGAGTGGTTTATGGAAGACTGTTTCGATTAGTGCTGCCTCAAGCAAAAGCAAATCTATCTGTGGGATTGCTTTTGCTCAAGGACCTGGGTGCACTGGTTGGGTAAGGCAGAGGGACAGTGAAACATGATGTGTACCTCAAGGGGATTTGACTTTTGGGAGAGAACAGTCTGTAATATTGAATTGTATATATATATATATATTGGTTGCTGAATGACACTGCCTGGATGTGCCATATGGGCAATGAGTATGGACTGCTCCAGATACATCCGTTGCGTGCTCCTTATGCAGCTTGCAACAACCCAGCAGCACACCAGTCCTCCTGCCCCGACAGACAGTTAGGATGGATGGAACCCACGGCCATGGACTAAATGAACTTAAAAGACATTTTGGGGGGATAGCCATTGAGTACGGGAATGATACCCATGCTTGTGTGTACATACATATATGTATGTATATAGTTGAAAGATGTAGGACCTGGGCATGATACACATGGTATAGAATAAGGGGTGGAAATGTCCTGGTTCTATCCAGGACAGGGTTAATTTTTGCAGCATCTAGGAGGGCCACGATCAGGACTGTGGGGTTATTCGATACCATCTCACACCATGTGCATCAGAGATGGAGGGGGTGGCTTTCCTTCCAGTTTGACATAGGGTGCGTACAAGTGTTGCTGGGTTCCGTGTGGTGGGCAATGGCCTATGAATTGATTGCCTGTCTTGGACACTGTGTTATTAGTATTGGTATTGTTATTTTGCTGTTCATTTTTTAATTTCATTGCTGTTTCTAGCAAATTGTTCTTATCTCAGTCCAGGATCTTTATCTTTTTGTGCCTCCCCTTCTCCTTTCCATCCTGCTACAGTGGGAAGGGGGGGAGGAGTGAGCAGGCTGAGTGTGATCTGGGGTGTTTCAGTGGAGACACTAAATTGGGAAATACCATTCCTAAACCATGACAGAAGGGTTTCTTGGTTTGTCATTATTATGTGATATGCTTTCAAAATCAGTGCAGTGGTGAAGCACTACTGATTAATTGTCAGTACTGATAGTCAAACTCTGAAACAACTGTATTTCCTTTAAGCAAAGGATATAGGTAATCCATTTATCATCAGAAGATAGATACATAGATAGATACATTGATACATAAGTGAGTACACTTACTAATATATGTGAAATTGGAAATCAGATAAGACTAGTCTTAACAGGAATCTACAATTTCCTCTTAGGTATTTTTTGCTGATAAATTTAATGTATTTATAAATCCATTCCTATGTTAAAGGACTTATACTGCCTCAGATATGTGACACCAGGGGTTTTATTAATATTTTCAGGTTATAAACCTGAACATTTTATTCTCTTAAGTGCTGCAATTATTTCTGAATTTCTAAAACTATTTTTCCACTTCCCAGCACACCATTAGCTGAAGGTTGTGTGCAATGCTGATGTGCTAGTGTAAAAGCAATAATTTGGGTACTTCCACTCACTTTGGGGAGTTAGACACTATTGTCCCTAAACGTTTCAAACTACTTTTCTCCCCAAAAGGGATAACACTGCTTTAATTGCACTGACTTTCTTCTAGGGAAGAAAAAAAATCACAGGTTTTTCATAAAAGGAAAGCTCACCTGAAGCAAATATTTTTATGAATAAGACTGGAATAAGTAATTGCTTTTACATTACAACTTGAAACTCTAGAAAAGTTGTGTTTGTTGTGCTTGTTTAGTTTTTTTTTTTTATTAATTGTCTGGGTTTTGGCCAGGATAGAGTAAATTTTTTTTCACGGTAGCCATGAGGGACCAGAGCCTGGAGTTGCGTGGGCATGCCTACTTGGTACTACCTCAGACCCTTGGTGGCAGGAGTAAGGTGTTCTTGCTTCCAAGAGGAAGGTGGGTGTGGCTTGCAGTCGGGAAAAAAAGCATGTAAGCGTGGCGGGTCTGTCTGCCATTGTTATTCATTGTCCCAAGGCTGGTGAGCATTTTTCCGTGTAAATCGTCTCTTTCATACACCTTTGTTTTTAATATTGTTGCAGTTGCTGTTAATTTTGTTATCTCATTACTGTTTTCAGTAAATTGTTTTTATCTCAACCCATAATCTCTGCCTTTTTTCTCCCACCAGAGGGAGAAGTGGCTTGTGATTTGGAGTGCCATTCCTAAACCATAACATTAATAAAAGAAATAAACTGGAAAAATAACATTTTAAAACCAGACCCTTGAGTTCAGAGGTTTTTTCAAATTGAAAAATATAGTGCTGACAAGGCTGGGCAAAATATGGGAGTATTGTATACACACTTAAAGGATTACAAAATAATTTTATGTGCTAACTACACTGGCTGGGACTGAATGTACTTGGATCCATGACAAAACTTCGTCTCAAAGAGTTAACGAGATACTGAGCACTCGCCTTTTGTTAACACATAAGCCAAAGTAACATGGAAATATTACATCAAGAATAAAACCAACAGTAGCTGAGATCTTGCTACAAACATAAATGAGAACACCAATGGGAAACCCATCATCAATGAAAAAAAAAAACAAAAGAAACTTACAAGCTTGACACTGCTCATTTTTCACAATTGTGGTGAAAGTCTTCCACTTCTTTGCTCCTTCAGACTGCTTATCTTCATATCAACCTGATAAGAAAATAATCAAAAACTCAACTCCCATCAAATACGAAAAAATAAAATATTTTAGACAAAATAACTTGAGTAACTGAAACCTTTGAGTAGGTCAATGTGATATATCATCTTTCTCCTTTTACTATTTTTGTATTTCAAGATTGAATACATAGCACATCTTTGGCATTAAACACTCATAAAAAAGAAAAACACCCCAGTGTAAACTCTTAAAGTTGCACGATACGTCTCCTCAGTTTCTGTCTATTTTTGCAATTTAGTAAAATATAACATAATCTTTAGAAATGTAATCTGTGAATTTGTAGTTGTATGTGGCAGAAGATAAGCCTCGTACATTGCTATGAATTCTAGGACTAGAAGTAGTCTTTTATGTCTCAGGTTTATCAAAGGCAGGCTTATATTACCCAGAGAAGAGCTTCAAAAGCACTTTAACACTCAGTCACTGATTAAAAAAAGTTTAAAACATACTTTTTCTTTTGTGGGGTGGGGTGACGGCAAGGGTAGGGTAGTGGTAAAAGGAAACAAATAATGCTTGGCAGTAGAAATCTACCACATGGCAGTTCTTCCCTAAAAATCCTCCTCCTTCTGGTCATATATCAGTTGTAGTATCATTCTTAAAGTTAAAAGTATTAAACTGATAGTCCAGATACTTAGTTCAGTAAGTCAAAATAATCTTCTGTATTTTCGACCTGACAGAGGGTTTGACCTGAAAATAATGAGTTACTTTCAAGATATTTCTTTTAAAATAAAGTTGGTGTTTTGGATTCAGGACTTTAAAGAACCTCTACCAGTTTGGTTTGAGAAGCACTAGGCTGTACAAAACTGGAAGAAGTCACCAAAAACTAAAACCAAACTGACAAGTCATTTAAAGAAGACCTCAGCTGATATGCTGCTATTTTGTTCCTGAAGTAATCAGCCATTTGCTTATCACATTAACTGGGCAGGCTTAGATTGGTCAGGCTTATTTTCATTTTGAGATGCCAGAGAAGTCAGGGAGGAAGGTTTCTTTGCTTTGCAAATATCTTTTTGCATAATCCTGGAAAAACTGTACAAACTGAGATTCAGACGTGAAGTAAGGTGAACAAACATAAGATAAGCAATGCTGTATTTTTCTCCAGGTGCATTCCTAGCTGTGCACTTCTAAATCACAGATTTGTAGAACAAAGAGAGAGGCTTGACTTAGATAAAACTCACAAGACTTACATGTATGCTTCCAAAGTTTATTTCTACAACTAATACAAAATCTGTCCCTTGACTTTCTGTTGTTAAGATCTCAGTCAAGACAACTGTTTATGTTAGAGTAGTCTCTGCTTCTTGTGTTCTTTTGCCTTGCAGCTTTTTCAGCCACAGGATTGTGATTCACATTGAGAACTGGACCCAGGGTATCAGGTTTTTGAATTCTTCTATGAAGAACCATAAAGTCACAGAATAACTGTCTGGAGGCCTCCTCAGGAGATGTCTTGATCAAAATCTCAATTCATATGCTGGAATAGGACTGAATTCAGAGCAAGGATTGGTTAAACTAAGTATTGAAAAACACATTTCCATGACACATTTAATCTAAAAAGTAAATAAAGAGCTATAATTTTAGTAATTCCATGTAGTTTTTACAAATTTATAAGGGCTACTTAACATCATTTATTTGTTTTTGATTACTCTTCAAAAATTAATTGTTTTATATAATTTTCTCTTACCTTACTGCTATCTCTAATTTGAGTACATGAAATGTTTTGGATATCCATCCATTTTTAGATATTCCTGCTTCTACATCTGGCTACAATGATTCAGTTAAAACTTGCCCCAGTCCAAATTTATGTGACAGAAAAGCTTTTCTTGCAAACTACTTTTAAAGCTAGCAGAAATAGCTACTTCATCCTCATTATAATGAGCGATATGTTTTCTAAGAGCATCTATTTTTTAATAATAATCTACTCAGAAGGTATGAAGTCTACCAGAATGATATCTGTGTTGTTTCATGACTAGTTTTGGACAATGCTTTTTTACTGTTATAAATCAGGAGCACTAGAAAATTTTCTTACTGTTCAACTAACTACTTTACTTTCAGAATGCACCGTTTTAATAATTTTCCTGCTAATGTGTTATGAGGAATTATGTTGTGTGATGTGCACTGCTAAGTGGTACTCTAATATTAACCTGTGTTATACACACACAGCCTATTATTGAGGAAGGCTATAAGAATACCCACTTGACTTGTGAGGTATTTTGTAGAATTCTTGGCAAAAAACTAAGCTCAATTCAGCTGTTAATGAAGATAAAGAGGCAGGCAAGGTAATCCCAAAAGGCAAAGACAGAGAACAGAAGTGAGCACAAACTCTTACTCTTAGGGATTTGGGAGTGAGGCAGACGATCTTTGATATTTCTTTTTAAAATATTTATGCCATTCAAAAGAGTCAACAACTGAACTTCCTGACTATGCATAAAGGGTCACTTATGATAAAAGATTTAAACTTGATATGCTGAACATAAAGGTCTACTTAGCATCCTGCAGCATTCATTCTGAAAAATCAGGGACAAGAAGAATTAAGCTTAGTTCTTTCTTCACTCCACATTTGCTGTCATTATAGTAAGATCATAAATTATTGTCTCACTGGGAAAAGAGAAGAAACAGAGAAAATAGAGAATTTGAGGTACAGTTCTTTTCTGTGGATAATCTAGTCATGACTTTAGAAGAACTTGTTTTCCTGTGTTCCCTGATGTTGGGCCATTATCTGAGCAAAAATGGATATTCACGAAGTACAGAATAGTTTAAAAAATTAAGAAATACTCTGGAAGCATGGCTATCAGAAGGATACACAAGTATTGGTAGTTCAATTTTTACAACCCGTATGTCATGCTTTTGGTGTGTACTTGCCACTAAAAAGAACACAGAAACTCACTTCGCCCTCCCCTGCCACACCCTGTCCTGAAGATTCCTAGCATTTCCACAAAGGCATATTCTTACTAAAAGCAAGTGCCTTATTACCTTATCTAAACATTTTATTAATGAAAATGCAATGTAGAGTGAAGGCAAAAGAATGACGCAGTAAAACTATAGGAGAAACAATGGGAAAAAAATGAAAGGAAAAGCAGAAACACTGATTGCCAATATTCACAGCAAATGTGTGAGAGTTCTATGCTTCAAGTAAAGTCCAATTTCCTTTCAGAGAAGGATGTTTCTTCAAATAGATTTTACTTGACAATTATGATCCTATTTCACCTAGTTTATGCAGTTTCATAGAATCATAGAATAGTTTGGTTTGGAAGGGACATTTAAAGGTCATCTAGTCCAAATTGGCAATTTGCATTGGAGACATTGTATCAAAATTTGTCTCCCGTACAGAAGAGCTTCCCTGTAGAAACCCCTCCCAGCTCTGACTACAATCACCTACGTAAAGATACAACATATCTCGCATGATACTCTCCTAGTGGACTAACCAGAAGCAATCTCTTCCGGTCCTCACATCTGGGCAACAATGTTACATGGTCTATATGTAAATTAATGTCTCCAGACTAATAGGACTAATGGAATCACTGTTCCAGATCCATGTTTTTATCATATTAGATACCTAATTTTCAGTTTACATGTGTCTGAGGCCAATTAATGCTCATTTGTTCTTGGATACACTTACTACAAATCTGGCAAACAGAAAAAAGATCCAGATTTTTTCGCAATATGTCTCTGGAATTTAGCAGGCTGAAAGAAGAGCTACTGCATGATCAGAACCCAAAATCTCAGAGCTCAGAAAAGCAGCGGAATCAAGAGATGGCAGTAATATACTCTGCAAGTACTTAAAATAATCTATAATCAAGTGTTTCAGAAATATGTGTAACCATATAGTTCAGATTTCATTCATGACATAAACGAGAGTTTTTAGTGTCTTAGGTGAATGACAGTATATACTGGCACTACAAGAACTCCCTCCTTTCTCTCTTTCTTTCTTTCTTTCGCTCTCTCTCTCGCTCACTCTCTCTCTTTCTCTCGCTCTTTTCTTTTTGGAGGAAAAAAAAGAAAACCAGCAGCAGATATCCTCAATAGCAAATCACATTCAGATTTTTCCATGTAAAGACATGACTGGTTAAGTAATAAAATAACTGCTTATGAATGAGGACCAAACACAGACATCTTATTAGTCTGACTGTGCTTACACCATTTAAAAGTCTATTAAACATACAGGTGACATTCAGCTCTGATCTTTAAACTGCTAGTACTATAATCCAAGAGCATTTACCAAGAGGTTGCTCACTCTGTACAAGAATCCTCACTTTCCCTTAGCAATACTGGAAACAGACTACTGCTGAGCTTAACATCTGGTGCGAGTAAATAAAGAAATTCTCAGGGTGAAAAAATCACATTTTTGCTAAGTCGTTTAAGTGTCTTCCCAACTGAGAAATCCGAAATATCTTACTGTAGAGCAATGTGAAAAAATTATTAAGGACATGATAAGCATTTGAATTAGGAGCCATCATTTGAAAATGTGAGGGCTTTATTTTTTGTGCTGTGATTTTGTTTTTTACCTATCACAACTAGGAATGTTGAGGTGAAATCTGTTATCTTACTCACTAAACAACACCTATTCATTTCAAAGGGACTATTTATACACAAACATACTTTGTCGGTGTAATCAAAGAATGTTGAGGTTTGATTTTAATTGTGTACCACAGAGAAGATGAGATGGCGCCTGCAGAAACAGCAGCTCTCACCAGTAAATCTATTATTAAACTATTAACCAGTTAACAGGCCAGCATATATCTACAGTCTGACACTCCCTGCTTTAGCAACAGGTGAAAACAAATCTTGAAAATAATTGATTTGTCAAATGCCTGCATAAAATGGAGTGCTCTTCCACCTAACACAAAAGATCCCACTCATTACATTAAAATTAAATGTACACTTTCTAAAAGGATGCTGTGCACACATATACATTTCAACTGCAAGGATAAGATCCTGTCTCTACCCACAACTGATATGCAGCCCCAATTTATGACTTGAACAAGATGCAATAAAGAGCCTAAGGGCAGTGGGCTTGAAAACCGAATATTTTATTAAATCGATCTCAGGTAGAGGAACTCACTATCTTTTTAACAGAAGAATCAGATGACTTGCATGATTTATTTGAGCACAAGTGAAGGACTCAACTTAAAATTAGAAAATCTTGAAAACAATAATTCCTATACGTAGTAGATTAGTTTTTTAATCATTGCCAGCAAAATGTCTCTCAATTCAGAAATACAGTGGCTCCCAAACTGGGATTTCTTATTCTAAAAAGTCAGTTGCTATTTCACATGACCATAATCTCTTTAGGAACATGAAAGTTTTAAGAAATTTGTCTATGGGATTAATGCACGAGCAATTGGGATTTCTGTTTCTGGAGAGTGGAAAACAAGAGCAGTTAAATAATTATGAAAAAATAGAGCCTTTATTGATAGTGTTTGAAAGGGACACATGCTACTGGATCTATAAACAGTGGATGCACTTAATAAAAAATGTTTTTCTTTGGATTTTTTTGCATTGAAACCTTTATTACTCTAACAGATTACATTCTTATGCCAAAGGGATGGTTATCTATTTACAAGTCAATAGACTATCCGTTCATAAAGTGCTTTTTTTGTGTAATACAGGCATTTCAAAAACAGGTTTTGGATAAAATTAAATGAGTTTCAATATAAATAAATAAATTAAGAACCTGTAAAAATTCAAGGGGCACTCAGCCAGGCAGATACAGCATGAATCGGTGCAATGGAATTATTGTTTTAAGTAAAAGATCTTAGAAAATTTGTTATATTATGGAACTTACTCTGAAATAGAGTGGTATAAACCTCAATTATAAACTTTTTCTGCTTCTGGCACTGGGCTGGAGAGACTGGGAGAAGAAAAAAATTACACCAAACATTATTCTAAGTAATGCCAAATCTACAAGCAACCATGTTAAATCTGCCCTTTCTAGTTTGTTTAGTGTTAGATGAAAAATTGTACTTTTATTTTACTTGTGTTCTATCTTTGTATGATTTCACAAAATGTTAAAGTCTTATCCTCAGCTCTTTTAGAATTTCAGACCCTCTTCTTCTTACTCTATATTATCTACCAGCAACACTCCTCATTTACTAAAGAAGTGCTTTATTTTTATCCCAAGAGATATAAGTTTTACTCAGAAATACACTAGGGGAAACCATAAATGCTGTAAAATTCTCTGACATGGTGAAGTGGGGGTGCTTACTGGAGGCAGTCATGAGTAGTGACTGTTCAGTCCCTGGAGAAATAGTAGATGGGACACATGCAGAAATTTCTACTTATTCACAGCTCATACTGCCAAATAGCTCACTGCACAAAATAAGCTTCCTTCACATTTACAGTTTGCATTTTTCATGTTTGCTTCTCTGATATTTCCCACAACAACAACTCTGAAAGATACCAAAGCATTTCTGAAAAAGCCCTTAGGGATTTCTTAGACTTCAACCACTTTACGCCACGACTTTCCAAGTAGGCTCCTTAGTCTATATTAGTTCCTGCAGTCAGGCTAGCAGTTGTGCCTACATTTCACATACAGAGAAATACAGTCAATCACATTAAACCAGAAAAGTTAATGTTATTTCAGATAGTGCTGTCATCTTAGATTTCTAATTATTTTAATTATAATTATACAGTATACTACTGTATTAAGAATACTACATTGAGAATATTAGAGAATACTATATTGAGAATATTAGAGAATACTATATTGAGAACACTACATTGATCTGTTACATCAGGTACTGCAGTAACTAAAAATTTTCTTTCAAGCATGGACTATTTTAATCTCCTCCACTAATACTCGGAACGGTGATCAAGTCTACCCTAATGTCCAACCATATACTTGTATTTATCTGTTACTGTCTTGACTCTAACACCTTGTAGTCTCCTATCACGTTAGTCAAGCTCAAAATCCAGCCTTCATCTTCTTGGAGTGCTCAGGATTTTATGCTTCTTTATCTTTCTGAATCACCTTTATCTTCTTAACATGCCAGATTTTGTCTTCAGGATTCTATCAATGATACTGGCTGAACATAATGTGTTTTCTTCTTTCCCCCCACCCTTTCCACCCCTTTCTTCTTTCCAACTCTTCATCCAGTGTTGGCTTTCTCTCATTTTATCAACTCAACAGTAGTATATCTGGAAGGAAAAGCAGAATTTTATCCCGGAGATAAATATGTCAGTACTCTTAGATTTAAACTGCTGGCAGCTTATGAGTAGAGAAGGTAAAATTTTGAGATTTTTGGCTGTCCCATATCAAAAAATAAGTAGAAGTATAACTGGTTCGTAGAAAGTTATCTTAATAATTTTTGAGGAAATGTTGATAGAACTTGCAAAACAAACTCTTTGGACCGTTAAATAAAAATTATGTTTGCAATGTAGAGGACTTCTGTCTTGAATAAGTTTAGCAACTTGGACATGAATCTATCAGGAATGACCTGGTTATTAATGAAGTCTACCTCAAGATCTTGGACACTTCTATCTAGCAATTACATGTTTCTTAGAAATAAAAATCTATCTGAGAAATTAAACATAACTTCAGCATCAACAGAATCTGTGAGTCTAAAATTTAAGTTTGTTATTATCTCATACCTCAGCATGCATAAAACTTGATTTCCACAAACAGAGTTTTGAAGCTCTGTTGTGGCAAAAACTTTGAATTTATTCTCCAGAAATGTACCTGTGATGCATATGCATATACATTAGATAGACCTGACAAAATTCAACCATGACCTTGCAAGTAAAACATACAACTATTGGAAGTAAAATCTGGCCAAAAAAATGTATGTCAACCCTACATTGGTTTAACTTAGAAAGCTCCTATAAGACAAAATTTTGTTGGAATAATTGAATTAGCAACTCATACTCTTTTTTTCTCTGTAACCTTGAAGGCACTTGAGACTTCCTCTGTCCAGGGACCTGGATAACTAACTCACTTGAACTTCTGAGACCCTTATTCATGCCCCGACTTCAGCAGCCTAAAATTCTCATGCCAGAAAACTAGTTTTATCCAAGTTAAATCACAGAGCTCCAGGTAAGGCTGAGAAATACCAAAGATTTACTCATCATCCTCTCAGGAAGGTGCACAGACAGGGATTTTGTAATGCCTACAAGAGGTAAGTGCCACAAAATCCCACAGCTCAGGTTCGGAATTCAGGATTCACTGGGCTGCCTAGATATTTCCCTTTGTAACTAAACAGTGCAGATTTTGGGTTTTTTTAACTTAATAGAAGACCTACTGATGTATTACATGTGCTCTGAGGAGGGCAAAAAAAAAAGCAAACAGAGGAAAGTGAATTCATTTATAAATTCAAATGCCTCTCGTTTTTCTCTTTTTTTTTGTTCAGTTCATAGGATTTTCTTCTAGATGAAGGTCCTTTGTTCCTTCAAAATCTTGACTCCTCCAGATTACATTCTGAAAATTCTAGCAATAACTTAAAGGTGACCAGTAACACATTTTATAATCCAGCACTGCAGGGCATTTCAGACAAGTACTTAGAGTGTACAACAAATCACAGAACCTACAGCAAGAATTTAGTCTGTAGACTACCTCTAAGTAGTCTGCAAAGATTAATTCTATCACCTCCTACAGTCAGAATGTTGCAGCATGTAAGTTTTCATCAAATATTTCAGTGCATGCACACAGTTGCTAACCAGCCTAAACCAATTTTCAGTTGTTATTTTTCCATTAAACTCTTTTGTTTCTTTTCCTTGCCACAAGACTGCCACCACTAAATCATTTTTCATCTACCAGCATAGTTGAATTTCAACAAAGTAGCACCAAAATCTAGTTTCATCAGTGTGGGAGAAACACTTAATTTGTAGTCCAAAAATGCGTGTATTGAAACTTTAGCAACTCTCATAAGGGAAAAAAATGTGGCTGCTCCACGGTTCTAAATTAACAGCATGACAATCTGAAATGCAGAGGTATCTGTTCTTTTGAAATCAGGATTCTAGGTTGTTTTTAAAGTGGCCAAAATATAATTTAAAAGTAAAAATTAATTAAACAAGTAACTCCCACACTACAAAATTTTATTGTTCTATACAACACATCAATAAAAACTGCAGTAAAAAGCCTTTAATGTGTAACGATAGCCTTTTAGTACCATAGAAATGTACTTTCAAGACAGTAGCATGTTATAACTTAAGTGAAGCTCTCCGTTAGACAGTATCAGAAAATAAGGCATGAAAAGAAGACAAAAAAGCCTTCTTAATAGCTCCTATGCAGATGACGTAGGGCAAAGACAATCAATACCTATGCCTCATTTATTTTATGGTTTTGAAAATTTAAAGACAAAATGTTAGTATTTTCTGTCCTGTTGGGCTTCACAGACTTGCATCAGTAATGACAAAACAGATTTGCATATTGAGATGTAATTTATATGAATTTATATTCCAATGTCACGTGGTTATCGTTCCCTAATAGAAAACGGAACACCTACTCCATTAGTCTGGATTTACTAAAAAACACATTGGCCTATCAATTTAGTTAGTCATCAAAATGACCCAAACAACCAATCCAAAGGATCATAAACAGAGTAAAAAATCACATAAAATATATGCCACTAATTTAAACATCATATTAAATACCTTAATAAATAAGACTAACTTTTACAATCTGTGCAGCTAGTCCTGACTGAAAAATGAGACTA
This sequence comes from Amblyornis subalaris, assembly GCA_018881555.1. Taxonomy (NCBI): domain Eukaryota; kingdom Metazoa; phylum Chordata; class Aves; order Passeriformes; family Ptilonorhynchidae; genus Amblyornis; species Amblyornis subalaris. The sequence continues at coordinate 1,527,148 of JACAXG010000116.1, read as the reverse complement.
AAATAAATATAAAATATAAAATATATATAGAAAATAGATATGTTTTCCCATGACTTTTTTTTGTGGTATTTGAACAATTATTTTAGAAGAGCTTAAATGTGATTTAGTGTGACAGTCATACTACCATGTTTGAAATCCTTACTACCCCAATCAGATGCAGTTCTTAGAAACAAATATGCTGTACTAGAAACAGAAGAGGGAGAGCCAATATGGGAAAGCAAATTTAAGAAAAAGGTGTGCTAGAAAAATGGAGCATTTCATCCTGTTCTTTTAAAAACACAGAGTGGAGCAATTTTATCATACTCAAAATATATGGCAAGGTCAAGATAGAAACTGGTTAGTCCTTCTATGCAACTGTTTTAGCTAACAATAATAGCCGAAGTGAAACAGTAAGGCTTTTTCTAATATTCAAGAGAAGTAAGAAACAGCTTGGACTTCCACAGTCTTCTTCCTGCAGTTTTGCTGTATATTTTGCTTCCACCAGTCTGGAAAACTGAAAATAAGCCTCATCCTATAAAACTCTACATTAATATTTTTTAACTGACTGGCTTCACTCCTTCAACCTGCTTGACAGTGCCACTATTTTTATGACTCCCCAAGGAAAGCAGTCACTGGATATACACATTCCAGCACTCCAGCATACAGACGAGATTGACCTCTCGTCTACAATGTGTTTCACTTATGCTCAAAAGTCAGACCAAACTACTAATATATTTGCTAACCTATATAATATTATAGACTAGTGTTTTTTTTAAAACTTCTGAAGGAAATTAGTATCAGACAATATTAAAATTAAACTGTGTTTTACTCGTGCTTCATCTTTTTTTATGAGCAGAGATATATCAACAAGAGAAAGTTGCTACTTCACAGCAAGGCAAATTATGCTTACAGAATACAGAGTTTGTACCAAGGATAGCACACACAGAAGTGACTAAAGAGGCTGTAACTGATAAACACCTCCAAGCATGTGCACAAGGCAACAATGAACACCAAGACTAGTGTGTGCAGATCTAGGATGGGTAAAATTCTGCTGATCAGGCTTTATAGCTGCAGTTTTTGCCATCTATCTCCCAGAGCAGCAATGCAAATTTTGAAGAAAAGAACTACTTTTTCAGACCTACTTTCTAAAACTTCTTCCTACCCAAAGTAAATGCATTAGCTTTTGGAATTTTCCGTGATTTATTTTCACATAAAGGTGAATTGGGCTCTTCCCCTTTGGCACACTAGATACAAAAATCTGAAGCACTTTTTTGATATGCTCTCGCTGAATCCAGTCTCACCAAAAGGTGGTGGTAATGAATGGTAAGGATAAGTGATTGGTGGAGCTGTTGTCACAAATATTTTAATTTAAAGTTTAGGGATTCACAAAATTTAGAGAGGCAAAAAACCCCACTTCAATGCTAATCTATTAAAAATTTTGCAGTTATAGTAAACTAAAATATTTTATCTGCCACCAATGGAATGCCTCGTAATACTTGGTATTAGCACGGTCCTGAGGCTCACAGGTTTACAAAGAATGGAGCTATTTTCTAAATACTGTATCTCAGAATTGCAGCTTTTTCTACAGCAATACAGAGCTTTAGTTTATATCACCCTTGAGATTTCTTGACTGTCAGGGCCTCAACACAGAGAAATGGGTGTTGTAAAATATATTTTTCTGTTTCATATAAATTGCTGCGGAATTTGTATGCTTAGGTTGAAAGAAAGTACATAAATCAAGACCAAGAGAGCAGGCTGAAACAAGATTTGGGACTAACATCCAATGACTACTGTAATCTAAAACTGAAATGGAAGAAGGATGGTGTTTTACAAACTACCAGATACATAAATTAATCTGATACCGTTTCCATTAAAAATCTGCTAGAGATACACAAAATCCACCTCCTTCCCCATCTTTTACATATTGTTACTTGTACATTCCTAAATTATGGATCTGAAAGCAATGCCATGGACAACAATATCCTTCCTATAACAGGACATGACCGTTATAAAAAGAGAGAAGAGGAAAAGAATGAGAAAGAATCTATCAGCGGTACCTGATACCTGTATGATGGTGCTACAACCAAAGGATGTAACTAATTTCCCTGGAAATCTCTTTTGTAATACCAGATCATATTTAGTAGCACAACCACTCTGCAGAGTATCATAGGATGAAAGTAGCATAAGCAAAACAAAAAAAAATTACCATCAACTTTAAATCGAATGTGTCTTTATGCATGGGCAAAGAACTTACAGCTACTATACTGTTGTGGTTTAAGAATGGTATCCCCCAATTTAGTGTTCCCACTGAAACACTCCAAAACAACACATCTCTGGCTCACTCCCATCTGTCCCCACCCCCTCCCTCTGCAGAGGGGTGGAGAGAATTGGAGACACGAAAGGTAAAGATCATGGGTTGAGATAAGAACAATTTACTGGAAACAGCAACGAAATGAGAAACAAAGAGTAACAACACCAATACAAATTAAAAAAAAAAATTTGCAAGAGAGACAATCAATTCACAGGCCAATGCCCATCCCGTGAAACCTAATGTTACCCTGGCTGGAAGCGACCCCCTTGCTCTCACCCCCTAAGTATGGTGTGAGGTGGTATAGGATAACCTCCAAGTCCTGGTCATGCTCCTCCTGGCTACTGCAAAAAATAACTGTCCTGGCCAGAACCACGACAAATACTAAACTGCTTCAATCATAAAACTTTTATTACTGGCACGGGTAATATTTGGCAAGAAAAGAAAAAAGACAACCTTGAAAGCAAGGTAGAAATTTAAATAAAATATTCACTTTCCAGTATTCAGATAATCCTTTTTTATTAATTTTCACTAATAAGAGTTTCACAAAATGAAAGCAGAGGGTTTTGTGGTTTTTGACCTTGGTGAGGTGAGGAGATGAGATAAAAGGTGCAGGAGCAAATGCTATGAAGAAATCTTTAAAAATACTTCAATAATACTGCCGATGACAATAAAAGCTGGTTTTTTGGTTTATTTTTTTGAGTCTCTAATAATTGTATCAATAAAATCTGTCTTACCATTTTAAACTAAATAATGCTTCCTAAGCTTGATGTTTATTAGCAAGTTTGAAAGAAATTGGAAAATATTTCAGCTATAACGCTAAGATCTGCATGGCATTTGAGTTCTTGTCTACAGCTCTGGGATAGTTACTTGGCTCCAACCCAGTCACTAAGTAGTGAAACAGGATCTCTAATGTTGTCCCAACATTTCACTCCATCCATTATGTAGACAGCTTCCTGTCCCAGACTCGCCTGTGAGTATTAAACATGCACAAATCCCAGAACAGACTTGTACGTACAGACTGGGGAACGAGAGACTGGAGAGCATTACCATGGAAAGGGACCTGGGGGTCCTGGTCAACGGCAAGTTGAACATGAGCCAGCAGTGCCCTGGCAGCCAGGAGGGTCACCCATGCCCTGGGGGGCATCAGGCACAGCATCGCCAGCCGGGCAAGGGAGGGGATTGTCCCGCTCTGCTCTGGACTGGGGTGGCCTCACCTCGAGTGCTGGGGGCAGTTTTGAGTGTCACAATATAAAAAAGACATAAAGCTGTTAGAGAGTGTCTAAAGGAGGGTCACGAAGATGCTGAAGGGCCTTGAGGAGAAGCCAAGTATGAGGAGCAGCTGAGGTCACTTGGTCTGTTCAGCCTGGAGAAGAGGAGACTGAGGGGAGAGTTCATTGCAGTTACAAATTCCTTGTGAGGGGCTGACACTGATCTCTTCTCTGTAGTGACTAGTGACCGGACCTGAGGGAATCATCTGAAGTTGTGTCAGGGGAGGTTTAGGTTGGATATTAAAAAAAAGTTTTTTCCCCCAGAGGGTGGTTGGGCACTGGAAAAGGCTCCCAAAGGAGGCGGTCACAGCACCAGACTGACAGAGCTCAAGAGGAGTCTGGAAAATACTGTCAGGTACATGGTGTGACTCTTGGGGTTGTCCTGTGTGGGGCCAGGAGTTGGACTCGATGATCCTGATGGGTCCCTTCCAACTTGGCATATTCTGTGATTTTGTGATTCTTAGTATCTGCTTTTGCAAACAAAAATGGAAAGGAATTTTTTACCAAGTAGCAGTTAAATGTCTTGTGTGCCTTTTTCAATTTTGAAATTTTGAGCTCTTACATTTTCATGTTGATTAATGCACAAAGGTATAATTTCAGTCTGAAGTGTAGGTATAGTGGAATGACAAAATAATTATTCTACTGGCCATCACAAGAACTCCTAATATGCCTTTATGCAATTCCTTTGGTCTACCAGGAAATATTTTTAAGAGCTGCAGATAGAAATACAGTGTGTTATAAATAGGCATAAAAATATTTCATATCTAGTAAATAGCTGTGACATGTGCTTAAACAGCTTTTTTTTACATTTGTTCATCCAGGTCAGCAGAGAAGATAACATCTATATGAATTCCATGTGGTTTTCAACGCTTGTCAGAGTATGTCCTTAAGTATGTTACTGCCATTAATTTCTGCTGTCATACCCAAGTATAAAGCACAAGAACAAAATGAATTCAGAATATTCCTATCCTTGGATCAGAATTCTGGCACTGCACAGTGTGGTTTTACCAAGAGGGGTGACAAGACTCAGGGATGAGAGATTGTCATTCAGTGATGGAATGATCAACAGTCTTCTGCAACTCCATTAACATAGCGTAACTCTGCCAAAAGCCATTATCTCTGGTGGAAACAAAGCCTTGAGGTAAAATCAGCCATCAAACTTACTACAAAAGAAATTACGGAAGGGCATGTAGTCCACCTCGCCATCTCTCTGTATGTCTTATCTATTTTAACTAATATTTAAACTCTTTCTCTCTAATCACATTTTACAGTCCTTCAAAACACACGCTTAGTAGAGCCTGAAATTCGATGGAACTCATGGGATTTAATGAATGGCATGGATAGGCATGGCAAATGGCATGGCAAATAGGGAACTCAGATCAGAATTTTAAAGTTTTCGTCATTAATGGAACTCTATTCATAAAGAAAAGGATGTGAGTTTTTGCACTGAACTAATGGGAATGGAACAAAGCAACTTTTCTTTGGGGTTTTTTCATTTTTTTTGGTCTCATTTTTCAAAATAAACCTACTCTAGATGTCAATACAGATAAAAGTGCTTTGATTTAAGTAAAAGAACTTGGTCCATGATGTGAAAGACTTATTCTGGGTTGAAATCACCACTACTTTATTTCAAGTGTATTAGTTCACTAGGGTGAGCACATTGCTAGACCTTCAAATCAACAACTGTAGACCAGGACTCCCACCTACACAAAACATGTTACTTCTTTTCATAAAAGACATTAAGACAGCTGCTTTGTGTGGACTGAAAGAAGGTTATCGAAGGTTATTGAAGAAAGAAGGGTTAACTGAAAGAAGTGTTGTAATCCTCTGAATAAAGAAACTACTGATTGAAATCCTCAGCCATCACCATAACCAATAACATAACAATAACATCATTCAGGAAAAAAAATTAAAAAAATGTGGTGAGGCACCACACAAAAGCTGAGTTTCTCCAAGTCTTCTCACGTACTTAGCACTAGCCTCACAGTTTGTTGGTGTCTTTCAAAAAGGACCAAACACCAACAGTCTTCAGTTTTTTCTACTACATTTGATCAGACAGGTTACAAAATCCAACTTACCAAGCCTAAGAATCAGCAAGAAATAAATGCGTTATTTTCATTTTCTGCTGACCTAGATTGTGGTACTGCTGAATTGCTCATCTGTGATCTGTGCTTTCTTACACCATATACTACAAGGTTTTGGCTTAGTCATACTTGTTTGGCATACGTTTTCTTCTCAGAAACCCTTTTTGAGGTCTGTCTCTCTCTTCCTCTTTCAAACTCCCCTTGTTCTTTCCGAGGTGGTACCCCATATATGTTGACTGTGCTGCAGTCCCCCAGGAAACAGAAAATCAAGTTTCAAGCTGCGGTCCTCACCTGCACAACCAAGAACAGAGAATCTTTTCATAAACAGGAGTGCCCTACTCACTGAACTACTGAGTGCCATTATTAGAAGCAACTTCTAATCATTCATGGGGAAAAAACCCCAAACAATAAAAAACAACCAAAGAACCTACCACTTCTGTATCATCTGGTTTGGCAGGACAGAAGCATCTCTGTGGTCAAGGAGGATAGTGGTATTACAATACTGTCAGCACTGCTTCTGGAATTCCAGCATATCACATCACTGGTTTGTCCACCCAGCTGAAGCTCTCATCAAGTATTTAGTTTGGAGTGCCAGGTTGTCATACACATTGTGGAAAAATGTGCTCTGTCTGCCTTTGCTTAAATGTACTGTCTAAATACATTCTCTCACCATATTCTTGGGTCTAATGAACTCTATTACTTAGAAATTATTCAGCTATATTATCTCCTTGAATAAAAGAAGAGCTTGTTCTCTTTGTCTGCCTTAAATGACTTACTGCCTTACATTAGGCTGTACACTGTCATTTCAATTCAGCAATTAACATTTTCTTATAGTATCATTAAGAGTACCATACTATAGCAAATGAACCTTTAACTTAAGTAACATTTTATTCTCTGCTTTTAAGTGCTTCTATCAAATATCTTACCATTCTCAATCAATACAGAGTATCTATCATCATAATTTTTAAAAAAGACAATATGGTCATTTTAATTCCCTCAGTACCACTCTAGATTCCTTTAAAATCTAGCATTTAAAGAAACAGCTAAAATAAACAGGGGCTAATACAAAAATTTCCTCCTTTCTCTCTCCTCCTCCACAGCTGCCACAAAAGCTTCAGTATGACTAGAACAGTTCAATATTCCTTCATGCCAAACTGATTATCTATAATCTAGTATTATGTGAGTCATTAAAAAAATAAACTAAACTCTTTACCTACTCCTCAAAATAGATTTAAACAAAACTATCGATCAGACTTCCAGTGAAGAACGAGTAAACTGAAGGGAGGAGTCCAAACAATTCAATAACATTACCTCATTATACGAGGACGCAGTACTAGCTTTAAAAGTCTATGCATGTTTGCTACTTTTGATTGTTACTTGAACTGTTTAGTCTAAGACGAAAAGGAACATGGAAGAATACTGTGTCTTTGATGCTCTGTATGTCATCTAAAAATATGCATGTCTTCTGAAACACATCAGGAGAATAGCTGCAGTGATTCTGAAGGGTGATGCATATGCTCTCAACTTATTACCAACAACTTGAAAAAAGAGAAGCATATAAGAGCACAGCATCAAACTAAATGTTCTTAAAGAAATTTAGAGGGACAGATCCTTCAACTTTTTGAGTGTAACTCTGCAGCACTTAAGAAGACTGTAAAAGATACATTAATATTCAAGCAAAAAGAAATTTGATTAAAAGTAGTATCCATTTTTGAAAAGAGCTTTTGCTCCAAAAAGTGATGGAAGGTGGCTTCCCAATTTGCTGAGGGTTTATATTATATTATAGCAGGTTTTGCAGAAAGAGAGAGATGGGACCAAAAAAAGAAAGCTAAAATACTTATTCAGTAATAGAGTGAAGTTTGGGAGGTGTTTTTGTTTGTTTGTTTATTTGTATTACTCTTATTATTACTTCACCAGTAATTTAACCAAGGCTGAGATGCTTGCTTGCTAGTGGAACAGTGTATTCCACATTCAGCTGGTTGCATCCCGAATGGAGTAAAAACAAAAAAATAAAAGTAGAGATAAAATGAACTGCACCAAAATGGTGGTGAATTACAGAGATTGTTTCCATCAAGTAACAGAATTCATAATGAAATTTCACATATTCTTGGTTTGTCATATTTTTTTTGGGGGGGGGAGGAGCAGGCTAGCATTATCCAATATTTTCCTAAATATTCATTTACTTTAAAATTTGGATCTAAGCTGTAAGCTTAATATCTATATTGCTTAAAATGTACAGCTTCTATTAAAGCACAAGAATCAGCATCTCTAATAGGCTCTATATAAATAGGGTTTGAAGGTTTGCATTTAATTTTAAGAAAATGCAAGCTCTTTATTAAGGATAATAAGTTCTTTTTTACGGTTGGAGAGAAAAATTATATAAAGAAATCAATAAAATAAAGTTTAAATCCTCAAATAGTAAATATTGCTTTAAATAGAGTGACACACAATTCTTTTGAAATAAACTGTGTATACATAGTTCCCAGAAATATTTACTTCATCTGGCATCTAAAGCATCTAGCTAATATTTACTAGCATCTAAAACACAGTTCATCAAATGTTGGGATGACTTTTTAAAGGATAAGACACTAGTAAGGCAATATAAGGATCCTGGGAGCTACCCACTGCATGGGCTGTTTAGAGAATATCGGTAGGTTTTCATTCCTCTACCACTCCCTTTTTTACTTCTTATGGACAAAAATATACAGAGAAAACAAGGATAAGGGGTTGGAATTTTCAAATAGGAAATACTATTTTAAGTGGACACACTATATAAGCAATGGTGTCAAGAATATGACCTTGGAACTTCAAGTCCAGGTTCAGTTTACCGAGCTACAGCTCACAAAATGCTGTTACTGTGTATCCTACCATATGTTGTCTAAATATCTTAGCATATAGAATTAGATTGCTGCATGACTTTCTGAATATTTCCCCTAAATGCAATTTCTTCCTGAGCATACAAAATACAGATGCTGTGATTTAGCATGCACTAGGAGGTCTCAGTAGGAAACTTGAACTCAGAGAGAATTACATAGGCTTACTGTTCAACACCAAATTGATTTTAAAATTGCGATATGACAACCTACAGCATAAAGCTCTGCACAATTTGGAATCTCTGTTTTTATCTAGCCTATTATCTTTAAGAGTTTAGAGGATGTTGAGACCATCTGAAGTCGGCCATTTCAAAGAAGTGCACATAATGTTCAGCTGTTATGCTTGTCAATTGGAAATGCATTTCCAGCTGAGGTCTAGAGCACAGATTCGGGTTCATTTAAAGATAAACTTTTATGTTTTCCATCTGACATCTTCAGCAACTGAGCACTTGTGCTTTGTATTTTATGTAGCTGACAGTGCAAAAATAAACAAACCAAAAGACTACTTAGCAAAGAAACATTTTTGCATCAAAACAGATTCTGCTTGTTTGTCCTTGTGCTGTAAATAAACTTTAAGCTGTTGAATTCTTGATATTGCTTTTAGTAAATATAAAGGTTTGATCATATATAGCAAAAAATGTACACCCATTGTTGTTTCATCACATTAGTCTGGGAATCAGATTTGCAACATTCATTCACACTAAGAATCGAGAAAATAATCAGCTGCTTTTGTGCCAATGGATATGAGAGTGGCAGAAACAGATAAGAGCAAAAAGCGATCTGACTAGGGCTAAAGACAGGTGCTTAGGGAAGAGTATACGGATGATGCAAACATATCTGTGTGATTACAGCAGACTTATGTTCTCACCAAATTTCTAGTAAGTCATTGTTCACAGACATCCTAAACAAAGGTATTCTTCTCATATTAAACAGTCTTATGTGGATTTTTCTTCTAAATGGCTCCTGACTATACATAGGTCCAATAGTCTTGGAAAGTCCTATAGCAACATATAAGTACTTAAAACATATGTTTTGTGAAAGGGACAGATTCTTTCACTGCTTATGAAGTGACTTTTGGAAATATTTGTAAAAACATATATATTCTGGTGTTGGTTTGCTATGATAAACATGATTATGCTTCTGCCTGGAAAACCTGACAGAATGCCAACATGTTCAAAATGTAATACCAAAGACACTCCTTCATTAGTTATATATGCAAATCTCCCAGGAATATCTAGAGCTGCAAAACTATAGTCTTTCAGCCATTGCCAATTAACTACCGTCTTCCTTCCTAGGATGAAGAGATTTAACCCAATGTTTTCAAAAGATACTACAGCAATTTTTGGTGAAATTTTAGAAAACTGTAACTAACTTGTCACAGCTAAACTCTTATTATTAATTAAATTTATTTGACTTTATACAAAGTTACTGACAGGAAAGACATTGCCTATTTTTCTGATGATTTTTCCTGTACAGTATATTATTATATCAAGACTCACATCTGTAGCCTGTGCTACAATAAGTTAGCAGCACATAACATTTTTTGCTGAATTTATATGTAATAGGTATCTAACTTCTATGTACTTCATATTGTCATAATTAACACAAATGTGCCTTTAGAGATAGTTACATCATATTTCAAATTATCCCAACAAAAAGGGATTTTTATACTGCAAATTGTTTTATGCATATTTTTATCCATCTAATTACTAAATGCTAATTTTTCACAGACAGTACAAGGTCAGTAAAAATTGAAGTGTTAGGATTGACATAAGCATAGATATGACTATATTTTTTGGCCACAGACATAGCAATTAATATTTGTTGAATTAATCTTGAAAATAACAAATTGTTCATAGCTATGTTTTAGTAGTTGATTGTCAATAAATGTAAAAGAATACCAATACCAGTACTCCTTGCACATCGTCCAAAAAACAGCAGTCATACAAAACTGCTATCAAAGCACTGTAATTTGAATAAAAACAAAAGACTGTTTAATTAAGCTTGTAGTTTTCAATGACTGATGGTTTTAAAAACAAATAGAATAAATCAAACAAAAAATAGCAGTGGATTTGATAGGTTAACATCAAGGTTTTAACATTAAAGATAATAGGGCCAGCTTATAAAATGATTGACAGAATTTATATTAAGATAAAAAATTCTTGTTCAGACTGCCTTTGGAAAGCTACAAAAATTTGTGGTCATACTGCAAATTGTGTCACAAACATATATTCCAGTTATATGCACAAAAAAGATCAGAGATATTACTCAGGACTTGGAATAATCTGTTTCTGAGGTACTCCTTGCTTTCGGGAAGAAGCGAAGGAATTTTAAATGGGCATAATGAAAAATAAGAGTGGTTCACAATCAGGGTGGTTCAGAACTGCAGTAGGTACAGAAAAACTGTAATATTACCATCCTTTGAAATTTCCAAAGCTACTGAAGAAAAGCCATTAGTAATCTCGCCTAACTTTGAAGTTACCTCTATTCTGAGAAAAAGGTTGGACTCCATACCTGCAGTTATGCTTTACAACACAATTTTCTATGCTTTCTGTAAAAGCTCTATATATCAGTGCTGTGCTTGGCAAAGGTGATCTGAAAGAATATAAGAAAAAACTCAGTTGCATATGATTCTATAATGTAATTTGTGAGGAAGAAAATTGCTCTACAGGCTCTACAGGCCACAAGGATGGTGTGTTAACTAGCACATATAGTTATAATGTTGCCTTATTTAGCATCTGGGGAACACTCAGAGGCCACCGTCTCAACTAAAGTAGGTCAACTAAACATGCATATTTGACCAGCTTCTTTAGTTCTCAACTTTCTATTGTTCGTGTGTACCCTTAGCACCATGTGTCCTTGCCTTTGTACACTACGTAAATGAAACTCACAGGTTCTCCTACTCTTTCTTGTTCTTCCTTTCCCAGAAGGAACCCGGGTATTTTTTCCTGCTCTGAAAAAAAACAGAACAGTCACAATCACTACCTTAATTTCTGTGCTGGTTCACTTGACTTCAAACAGAAACCTTGTCACACCATGTCAATTCTTCAGTTCTACAGGAAACACCACTAGCTTCTCTGCCTTTCTTTCTTTCTCTTTCTTTTTTCTTTTTCTTTCTTTCTTTCTTTCTTTTCTTTTTCTTTCTTTCTTTCTTTTCCTTTCTTTCTTTTTTCTTTTTCTTTTTCTTTCTTTCTCTTTTTCTTTTTTCTCTTTTCTTTCTCTTTTTCTTTTCTTTTTTCTTTTCTTTTCTCTTTTCTTTTCTTTTCTTTTCCTTTCTTTTCTTTTTTCTTTTCTTTTCCTTTCTTTTCTTTTCTTTTTTCTTTTCTTTTCTTTTCTTTTTTCTTTTCTTTTCTTCTTTTCTTTTTTCTTTTTTTCTTTTCTTTTCTTTTCTTTTTTCTTTTCTTTTCTTTTCTTTTCTTCTTTTCTTTTTCCTTTCCTTTCCTTTCCTTTCTTCTTTTCTCTTTTCTTTTCTTTTCTTTTCTTTTCTTTTCTTTTCTTTTCTTTTCTTTTCTTTTCTTTTCTTTTCTTTTCTTTTCTTTCCTTCCCTTCCTTCCTTCCTTCCTTCCTTCCTTCCTCTTTCCTTCCTTCCTTCCTTCCTTTGTGTGAATTATCCATCATGTGGTCTCACTATCCACCATGCTATCATATCAATGCAAGGACCAATACAGAACATAATTCTCATATTGAATCCAAAACACAGCACTATATGAGTTACTTGCAGAAAATTAACTGCATCCCAGCCAAGAAGAGAACAGCCCCATATAACCCTTTCACAAAGTTCCTACCATGATTAACTGGGGAGCTAGTCTCATTTTTATAAATAATGGCTCCTACAACCCCCTCTCTTGTTCAGTACTGTCCTACATTTGAGACTACTCAGTCCAAGAGCATTAAAACACAGCCTTAGACTATCAAAACAAAGAAGAGAGATATTAAATCAAGAATTTCTCATCACTTGTTTTCATCATGTTCATTTTTCTAGCCGTTTCTGGTTTTTTACATTTGTCTGGAGTATTTTATGCTTCCCAAACTGTTAGCTTTTCACACATACTAGAAGTCTAATCTCTGTACGTAAGCAGACTTTGTCCTGAGTCCAGCAAGTTTATGAATCAGTTTCTGAGGGATAAAGAGTATTTGTTGGCAGGCTCACTTGTGCAAATCAGGACCTTTTTAAGGCAGGTCACTGTGAACATCTGGGCTACCTCAAAGCAGCATGAGGCTGAAGAGGCAGGCTGATTTGATATGTGGTTGTAATGCACACCAGCATGTTTTGCAGGGAGAAAGGCCCAGTTTGGACTCTCTGAGCTGGCTGGTGCTCCTTGACATAAAACTCCTCTGAATCCCTGGAATAACTAGACCAGAATTCTGTAGAGTTTCAGCAGATCAGGACACAAAGATTAAGCTTCTGGAACCTTCAGGTTGGAACTCTTGCGGGAAAGAAACAATGTCATAAAATGGTAAAATGGCCTTGGAGATTGCACAGGTCTCCTTCTGCATCACAGCCTCGACGCATGCGTCTGCCTAGAGCAAATTTCCACAGCTCAGTAAAGAATTCTTGAAAATTAGTGTTTTTAATGTGAGTGCTAGCACAGCTCATACCATGAGATAGCTTTGTACTGGGGAGATGCAGAAGACAAAATTAAGAGGAAAAATCTGATAAAAAATACATGCTGAAGCTCGAAAGAAAATGAAGGGTCAGAGCAATGTAACTTGACAGAACTGCTGGAAGTTCTTTTTAATTTCCCTCCTTTCAACATTTTTAATTTCCAAAAAAAACCCCTATTATGGAACTACTACAACCAGCCTGAGGACACAACTAAGAGGGAAAATTAGCTCTAATGGAAACTTCTGATCCCAGATTCATGCTTTTGACAGGATCAAATCTACCTGCAGAATTTCTATCTGAATGTGGGGAAAAAAAAAAAAGACCAAAAAAAAAATGGGTTCTGTTGTTGAATAATGGGCGCAAAGTTCTCAATATCAAGTGAAACAACAAACTGGTTAAGCAATGAAAGAAATAACCACAGGAATGTAGAAAATAGAAAATTGATCTAAGTCCTTGAAGGGGTGGAACTGAAAAGATAATATGCTTTTTAACAAGGATGTTGCATCATAAGACAACACCACTTCCAGTTTTCACCAGTTTTGTGGTGAGAATTTGCTCAAACAATGACCTTTACTCATCATAACAGTAAAAACCACACCCCTAGCTCAGATGCCCCCTGCCCACAAAAAGACTGCTACACACGGAACTTAAGTTGTTACTTAGTGAGGACACATCTGCCTTTATCAAAGCAGGGAAAGGATGAGTCAATAGCAACTTAGCCAAGTAATGACTTAGCCAAGTGAGACATGCTAATAGCCTAAGATCATCACCACAGAAGTATGTCTGCTTCTGTGTGTCTCTGTGGATTTGCCACCTAGGTCCCTACCTGTGCAGAAGGAGTCTCCTGGGTTAACCAAAAAGGATGTATTCTATCACCACCCACATAATTCCTTGACAAACTGGGCCATTCACAGTTAGCTGGTTACACGCCTGGTCCCTGAGGAGAGGCAGATCATGTGAGGTGGGGTGGTATTTCTTATCTCAACTGTGATAACTTGCCCGGGCAACAGCAGCAAGCACCACCCATCCTGAGTGGATTATCCCCACTAATGGCCCATTATCAAACTGGATAAACCCCGAGGAACAGAATATCAAAAACATCTCATTTCATTGTGGAAATCCCCATAATGTGGGGCAGGTACCAGCTAGGAAACACCACATAAAACACGGCTCGGGGATTGAGAGAGACCACCACTGGACACCCAGACGACCAGGCCTTTCTACAGGACTATATATGCTTTCCACACCACTGGACACCCAGACGACCAGACCTTCACCACTGGACAACAAAACCACTGGACAACCAGACCACTGGATACCCAGAGGACCAGGCCTTTCTATGGGACTACTGCTTTCAACAGCACTGCAACCACTGGACAGCCAGAGGACCAGACCTTTCTACACCACTGCGCAACCAGAGCTCCAGACCTTCAACAGGACTGCAACCACTGCCAGGTTGTACCGTGACTCTGTCAGTTTAGGCTGGTGTTTCTATATTCCTGCATTTATTTTAACTTTTCTATTAAAATTGTAATTTTGACCTAAATCTCTCTTGAGGTATTTGTGTGGGGTTAATTTCCCCTGTAGGTTTACAGTCAAACCAGCACAAAGGAGTAAATAAATCAACTACCTCAACTTTTTGTGGGAATCAGCTTCTTGCACACTGGGTGAAAAAAATCCAATTTTGAGACAAAGTATCACCCTTCAGAGGCAGACTAGCCAGCAGAAGGTAAAGCCAGGACTCAGAGGTCAGAAGTTTTCATGACTGACTCATGACTTTTCAAATCATGCTGTTCCCAAAAATCCCCTTCACTCCTTTGTTCCAGTACTTTGTTCTTTCTTTTGCTTTGTTTTTTTTGTTTTTTTTTTTTTTTTTTAAAAAGTGTCAAAGATGTAATGTTCATGTTTCATAAAAGAGATACAATTTGATATCTTCTGTGGTTACTGCAGTTCCTGCTTAGTAACAGTAAGGAGTGCTAACGTGACAAGATTCTGTTTTTCAGTCCAGAATTTTCTCTCCTCCCAAAGGGGTACAATCATTCTGTGCTCTAGTTATGGATCTCCTCCCTCTGAATTATCAATCTTCAGTGAAGTGCCTCAATAACTGACCTTATTTTCAGGTGCTGAGCCCCTGGCAGCTCCCTTTAAAGTAAATGGAAGTTGCCAGAGGCTCAGCATTTCAGAATCAGGGCACTTAAATTTGTTGCCTATCTCTGGATTTAAAAACCTGGCTTGAGGTTCACTTTTCTTTTTTAACTTTGCTCTATAATCCAACATCAAGGGAAAAGTGATGAAAGCATACTTGACTACAAGAAAGAAGGGATTCAGCTTTTTCTGTCTGTTGGAGCTCATTATTAAAGAGACAGTGTATGTTGAAATAATGCCTTTTAATTCAGGCATTTTTTTCTAATATGTTACAACTATAAACAACAATTAAGATTATGCAGCTCAGAAAGGTTTTTTTGCTCCTTCTCCAGCGTGTTATCTTTATGTTTTTGACAAGACTGCTTGTAAATCTGACATTTTCTCAGTCACGGTCAGGTTTACCTGAAACATTTCTAATGTGACACGCCTTTTAGTTCGAACCAAGCCTGCCAACCCTGTCAGATCTTAAGTGGGCATAGCACTACTTTCTTAATAGGCTAAAATCAAAAGAAAAAGCCACACCTACAGTTGTAACACTTGTTACAGACCACAGATATTAGTGAAGCAAGGTCATCTCAAGAAACAGGTACTTAATCTAAAGGACCTAATAGAGCTGCAAAACAAAAAAAATCAAGAATTACTCTCCTTACACATAGGTTGGTCTGATGACATTAATGCTTTCTTACAGCTATTACTCTTTCATATTTTGGACCTCTATTTTGCTGCTGAGTGGTTCATGACAGGTTTTTAGCTTTGGTCCACAGCAGAATAGTGCACTCGGACCTGAATAGAAGTAGACACACTTTCTGGGCCAGAGTTTTGGGAAACTGAGTCAGTCACTGCTGGTGTTTTCCTCCTTGAAAGAAGGCATATCAGTAGTACTAAAGATGCCACAACTTTTATTTCTTCATGAAAATATTTCCAGTAGTGTCATATTTTACCTTGCATTACAAACTAGGTAATTTCCACTTCCCCCATTAAAGAAAAAGATATATCCAGTATGAGCTGATGAAGAAGCTACCAAATATGCAAGACATCATAGCAGAAGAAAACATGATGGTTTCTTCTAAATTTCTAAAATTTATCAGAAATTTTATATGCTAACAGATAGTAAATAACCAGGCAAATATGAAGTAAAATTACCATACAACTCATTTTAAAATTGTCAGAACATCAGTGATGTATGAAAGAAATAAGTGAGATGGCAAAAAAAAAAAAAGAGAAATGTCAGGAAAAGTTATAATCTACCTCTTCAGCATCTCTGGAGCACATCCACTAATGCAAAAATATCTCATGTATTTCTGATGGTTGTTAACAATTGTACAACACTTACAAATTGTCAGTACCTCAAATATTCCCCTCATCTCACCGGAAATTTCTGCCTGCAGAACTTCTACTTAACCTAATTGCATCGTAAGCAGGGCGTTGAGAGTACCACTGCCTCACAAGTAACACTATCTCTTGCCCTCTACCAGTTAATATTTTTATTCAGAGATTATTTTATACGCATCTTTTTGTGAATGAACCCCTGTAAATATACAGAGCTAGTATCATGGTTTGACCCGGTGTGAGACAAATACGATTGGTTAGAACAGATGAAGGACAGCTATATGGACCACTTAGTGTTCCTGTGACGTCTCTGTGAAAGGAATGTTATAAAAAACCATCTAGGAAGTGGCGCAGCACTTGCTCTCACTTCCTCCCTTGCTCCTTGCTGACCACTAGGAAGGGAGTGGCTCCTGCCCCCACTGCCCGGCCAGGAGCCCACGGCCCGGGGGGCTGGCGGGGGCAGCTGGCCTCATCCCCCACCGGTCCCATGCCATTTTGGACCCAAGACGAGCTGGTCTATTGCCATCTGGACCAAGGCCAAGCAGGAAAGCAGCCAAGCCGAGAGAAGCCACACAGAGAAACTGAAAGTTGCAGAGAAAAAAACCCTTTTTTCGGAGGTGTGTGGGTGAGATCGAAGAGTGACCTTGCTGTCATAGATAAGAGATTTAATTAGCAGCCAAGACACTTACTCCAAATTTGGACTGCTGCCAGTGCAGAGCAGTTTGGGGGCGGGGAAAGGAGCCTTGGGCCCAAGCCTGGGGAAGCAGGCCTCATACAGCTGCATTATCTTATGGGAGCATGTAAACTGTTATAAATACTTTTGTAGGCATTTTCAGCAAATATTAACCTCTTCTCTAAGCTAGAGGCAAAGGAAAGCAGTCACGTGAAAGACTAGATATGGCAACCAGCAGCCAACAAGAAGACAAGGAGTGGCAGGAAGTGCCAGAGGAGCCATCTTTACCAGCATTGAGATCCACCTTTTTCTGTGAGCTGTGCTGTGTGATCTGGAATAATGCCAAACTAAGTTTCTCTGTAATCACAATAACAAGACGTGGGGGAGTTTGAAATTCAACAGCCTAAAATAAGAACATTTTTATGTTATGTTGTGAGCAGATGAAATTTGCAGCCTTTGGGGATTATGAGTAAAGCAGGAGCCTGTACCTTTAGTGCCTTTAGGCTGGAATGACTTACTCTTAAAATGTTTAACCCCACTAGACTTTTCTTGTGACCCACAAACTGCGGAGTGTATTGTGGGAGAGAGGATACACCACTGCAAAAAGCAGGGCAAGCTGTGGTGTTTCTGGAAGGTTTGGAACCACGCTGAAGATACTTCTTAGGGAACTGTCTTCCGTGGGATGGATCCCACTACACTACAGAAAGAACACTCTTTATCCCATAAAGTGGCAATAAGAACTCTTAATCATAAGATCAGAATCTCATGTTTATGTCCTTTATGTGATCAGTGAGAAGGATTGGAATATATTGGGAGGAGAATGATACTTGTACATTATGCCTTAATATTTTCATTATTTTTTATTCTTTCTATTTTTAGTAGTGTTAGTAAATAAATTATTTAATCATTTTCTCAAGCTTGCAGCCTGTTTTTGCTGTCTCCTCTCCTCTGAAGAATATAGCGTGGGGATCCGGAGTTTGCCTCCAGGTTAACCCTTGACACTAGCACATTAAATCCCAAGCATTCAACGACATCAGTCATATCGCAGTGAAAATCATGTAACTAAAATGTTTTAATACTGCCCTTTTAAGATTTTTTTTACTCTTGTTATTCATTCCTCAATAGTAAAACATTAAGGAATTTAACTTGTTACTCATCTAGACTCAAAACGTTTTTTTAATGAAAGCTATGATTTTGAAATAAATGTTTAGCAGAAAGGTAGAAAATTAAAAAGCAAAGAACACATAAATAAAATTAGAAAATTACATAAGAGCTAGAGAAAAGTTAAGCGGCTCAAGTAACACTCTGTAACAAATTAATTAGATACATGTGCTACTGTTTATGTTGAAACAAGACAATCTGTGTTGCTTTCAGTTCAAGACTACACCTATATTTAGGTATCTATAGGTAGGTGTCTAAGCTCCCATTATAGACAATTGAGAATGTCAAAACAGAAAGCAGAGCTCAGAAACTAGACTGTCAACTAACCTTTCTACTTTCACAGAATCAGTGAATGGTTGAAGTTGGAAGGAAACTCTCGAAGAAAACTTGTCCAAGTCTTCTGCTCAAACAGGGCTACGTAGAGGCAGTTCCAGTACCGTATCCAGATGGCTTTTGAAATCTTCAAGGGAAGATTTCACCACCTCCTGGGAAACCTGTGCCACTACTCTGTCACCCTCACAGACACCCTGAACTACCTTATGTCCACACGAAACCTTCTACGTTTCACTTTTTGCCCATTGGTTCTTATTCTGTCACTGAGCACCACTGAAAGCAACCTGGCCCCATTATATGCATTCTATGCATCGATAAAATCCTCCTGAGCCTGCTCTTCTCCAGGCTAAACAGTCACAGCTCACTCCAGTCTCTTTGTCATCTTTGTAGCCCTTTGCTGGACTTTGTATGTCTGTGTGTCTCTTGTACTGAGGAGATCCGAAACGGACACAGCAGTCTGAGTGTGGCCTCACCAGGACTGAGGAGAAGGGCAGGATAACCTCCCTTGGACTTGTTGGCAACACCTCTCCTGATGGAGTCCAGGATACCATCGGCCTTCTTTGCCACAGGGGCACTGCTGATTCATGTTCAACTTGGTGTGCACCAGGGCGCCTTGGCCCTTCTCCACAGAGCTGCTTTCCATCTGGGTGGCCCCCAGCATAGACTGGTGCTGGAGGTGTTCCTCCCCACGTGCAAGGCGTTGCACCTTCCCTTGCTGAACTTCATGAGGTTCCAGTCAGACCATTTCTCCAGCATGTTGAGGTTCCACTGGATGGCAGCATGATCCTCTGATATATCATCTATTTCACTCAGTTTTGTGTCATCAGGAATCTTGCTGACGGTATGCTCTGGCCCATCATCCAGATCATTAATGAAGATGTTAAACAGGATTAGACCCAGTACTCACCACTGGAGTACAACACCAGTTACTGGCCACCAATTAGATTTGGTGTAGCTGATCATCATCATCATTGTCTGAGCCTGGTCATTCAGACAGTCTTCAATCTGATCATCCAGCCTACACATCAACATCTTCTCTATGAGTATCTTATGGGAGCAGTGTCAAAGGCCTGACTGAACTCCAAGTAGACAATACCACCTGCACTCCCCTTGTCTACCACACCAGTCATTTCATCGCAGAAGCTTAACAAGTTGGTCAGGCACACCACAACATGGTCAAGTATGACTAAGTGAGAAAAGACTTTCTCCAGACATCACTGTGTCACCTAGAACTCACTGCCAAGAGTAAATGTTTGGTTCATTTGTAGAACCTACATACAGATCCTTAGCATGCAGACAGCCAAGGCTTGCCTTTGACTGTGTGGAAATAGATCCTGCTTTGCCAGACCTTTTTAAATCTTGCAGAGATGCTAAACTCAGGCCTATTCTTGCTCCTCCTGTAGCCAAGGAACAGGCTTTCCCAAAAGACTCTGTTATATTTCCTGTGATGACAGCATTGGATGATTCCCATGCAAGCAGCCATACACCCTTCCCACTGACCTCCCTATCTCAACACTTTCAGGTGCACTTTTGTTGCAAAGATGAATTCTGAATAGCTGGGGAAGAAAGTACGTAGGATGAGGAGGGCTGACTGACTCACCCTGAGCACTTCATGGGTCCATCATGCAGCCAATGTAAAGGCAGCAAAAGTGTGGGGACCTTTCTTCTTCCCATCTACAAGCAGTGCTGCTACCCCTCTCCAACCAGTTTATGGTGCGGGATAAATCCTTTAGATTTTTCTAGTCTGAGTAATGGTATAACTGTTTGCTTTCTTTCACCTGAAAAATCGGCAAGTCAAATAGGAACATCTTGTGAAGTGAATTCACCTCGTGGGCTGTCAACCACCACATAATATACAATAAAGGCAGCCTGACTACACAAACAAAATATTGAATTGTACTGCATGAATTAATGTAAACAACTTTTCACTACCATTGATTCTCTATTATCATGTTCTAGAAGAAATCAGATACTGCTGCTCAAAAGTAAACACAAACCAGTAGTGAATTACACCTAACACGTTTATATCCATTTGCACCATAATGTAAGCTCAGGAGCACCTAGATTCAATAAATCTATTTAAAATATTGCAGTATAAGAAACACCATGAGGTCCAATGCAAAACTCAGATCTGTCTTTTGTATTCTGAAATCTGGATAAAGTGAGTTACCCGAATGGGAAGATACATAAGAAATATTCTAGAGACTGGAATGAATTTCAGTGTATGCTATCATCCTGGCTGCACAGGAGAATTCATAGCAGAGACTGGGTAGTTTAGGATTAGAAATTCTGTGCAAAGTAGCAGGACAATTAATTCACCTTGAAAATATTACTGATCTACTTGGCTACTGACAAAGATGTAACATTGAATTGTGCCGGCATCGGCATTTAAATTAATATCCACTCTAACCCGGGTACTAGTTATCTTATGTTCATGAAGTCTTGTGGTTTTGATCTGCACAATGGAAATATGTCAGCTAAAGATACAGAATTGGAAATATTCATTTGGCTTTTAGTTTGCCAACTAATTTATTACAGTTTGCAAGTAGATGAGTGAAACTTCAGGTAATGCACTAATTAGTCAAATTTCTTACTTCATAGAATCTATGAAGTTTCATGAAGTGAAACAGAGCTTCAAGATCATCTATTTCAGCCAGATGATTTTCCATGGACAGACACCTTCAACTAGACCAGGCTGCTTGAAACCTCATCTAACCTGACTTGAACACTTCCAGGGTTGGGCCATAATTGGGAACATGAAGTAGGGCCACTAACTGAAGATAAAAAAGCTTGGCTTTTACTACAAAAACATACAGAAGATTTCACAATTTCTTTCTACAACAATTCTCAAAGAAATAATATCACTTCTAAAATTCATGGTGATTCCTCCAGTAGAAACACTATTTTGACCATACTGTCTTGCAGCTGAAATATCATTATTCATTTCACACAGCTACTTTTTCCCCTCTTCTCTTTTCACTACACAGTGCTGTATCTCAGTAGTTTTGCTGTGAACATAAGGACATTTTGATAACTAACAAAAAAAATCATTATAAGATTATGGATTTGAAACATACTGCTGACATGGACCAATCTATTTTCTATTCACCTTTTAATGTGGAAATCCAATTGGTTTCACTGGGAATTGTAACAGACAGATTTATAAAATTATCAGAACACTGACCACTGCTTTTATTCACATAGCAATGTAATATCATATAGATACACATCTGATAAAAGAATTAAGATAGCTTAAGATCTTCCCATCTCAGTTTTCAGAGATTGACTAATTTGAGCTAAACATCATTTGAAATGGCAGCACAGGGAGTCCACATGCTCACAGTTAAGCTGTTAGTTTTACAGACTTAACTCAGAAAGAATGGAGTCTGCCTAACTATAAGTCTTGAGGGAGTTTCAAAGCTTCCCATTTTGGTTGGACAATTTATTCAATCTCTATATTCTAGTGATCTATGCCACTGTATTTCAATGTTCAAATCTCTTGACACTTTAGGTTAAAAACCCCCAAAAACCAAACCCGTAAGATTCCTGTTAAGTAAATACCTTTCAAGAAAAAAACCCTAATAAAATGTTTACAGTGGATATGAATAGGTCTTGGTGAAGCTATAGGCTATGTCTTAATTTAAATACTTTTTTTTCGTTATCCTGTGTTGTGGTGACCTAATTTTTCATGGAAGAAGAAGACAAAACACAAAATCAATTAGATGATAACTCTTTGATGCCTCTTCCCAATGGAAAAGCAAAAGCTCTCAGGCAAATATTTTAGGAATAGTCATGATCTAATGCCGGGGGAAATCATCCACTCTAAAAATACACAGAAGGGGGAAGGTTTTGCAGGATAGACAGAACACCAGAAAACAATGATGGAAGTTGAATCAAAATAACAGCAAAAATGATTACAGTACTTGAAATCTCAGCAGTATCTGTGAACAAATTTCTAGTAAAATTTAGAGTAGTTTATTTCAGTTTTGTTATTTGACTGGATTCTGGGTGAGTGTATTCTATCCATGTCATCTCTACTTATGACAACAGTTCCTGTGGCTATTCTAGCAGCAAAAGAAGAGCAGAAAAGCCAACTACCATAAATTTCATACTATATGTATTTGCTAAATCACAGTTCAATTTTCACTGCCAGTCAGTCTTACGTATGTAACCACAAATCCTGCACAATAAACAACCATTTTCTTCGAGAAAAAAAATGCTAGCCATAGCAGTGATCTATTTAATAGCTTTTCCATAGGTTCTACAGAAAAAAAAAACCCAACCAAAAAAATCACTCATCTCTTCATACCAATACAATTAACATCTTTGTTTTAGATTCCCTTTCTCCTGAAAGGAATGTCCTAATGATAAAACATACAATGAGAATTTGAGTCAGAAACTTGGGTAACTGGTCCTCTTAACCTCCTTTGGTGGTAAGTTGTTTCAATATGTGGCTTAGAAATACTACACAGTGTATCTCTGGCAGAAGGAAAATAAAAAACCTAAACCGAACATGACTGTATTCAGATGGGAGCTTTATGTATATGGAATAGACCCTTTGTAAAATCCATTCTTGACCTCTGCATCAGTCCCTGTGTTACACTGAACAGGCATGAAAAAACCAGTATGGAATGCCTGGGACAGCAGCTTAAATTAAAACAAGTTTGCTGGCTTGCAAAAAGGCATACATAATTTTTCACGAAAAATATGTCTTCATCTTCTCTGGAACACTCAACTGATGGACTCCCAAAATGCATGAAAATAACATGTATAATTTGTAAATAGCCATGTCCAGCACTGGGAAACTTTCACTATGGGCAACCAGACAGAGTAATCTGCCAGAATTACACAATTTTTTGCTAAAATTATGGTGACTGTGACTCATACTAATAAAACACTTCTGTAGTATTATATCTATTGCTTCAGTTTGGCTAATTTGGCATTAGGTGAATGACTCTATTCTCTTGTTTAGCTTGGACTTTAATATTGCAGGCACAAGGTGATCTTCAAACATTGTTTTCAGCCTGACTGTGTTGCAGTTTTATTCACGTGTCAACAGCACCTGGTAAGCATGCACTGTAAATTGCTAATTCAACTCCAGGCTCTAAAATTAGTCAAAGTTCTAGAAAGAGCACAAGAGCAGGTGGTAAAACACTGAATCTGACTAGTCTGATCAGCTGCATATACCTTGTGGCTATTCCTAGCTCAAATCCCCCTTGTTCTGCTTACTCCTACTAGGCATAGTCGCCATGGATTGATCTATGCTCTTGCATGGAGGACCCTGCTCTGGAGTCCACATCCTCAGGAGAATGACTTCCATAGCTTAGCAATACACTATATCATGAAAAAAAACCCAAACAAAAGCAACAATAAAACTTACTTTTGATTTTGTTTTTCTAAACTTGTCTGTGACTACAGAGACTTCTTTGAGTTACATAGGACTTGGATAAATTTAGCTTAACATCTAAGAAAGCATTTTAAAACCCTAATTTTTGAATGTTATTCTTTCATTTGGCTTAGGAAATTAAAAAGCTCAGATTATTATTCTTTTACTGAGCCAAAGTATTCGGCAGTCTTCTATCTCATCATTTTTTATAGTTTCCTAATGTCAGAACTATTAGGAAGAGCTTACCTTTATGTAATGTACTAGCAAAGAAAGTACTTTCATACAACTAAGGATCTCAGAAAACATTACTATTCATCACTTCAGGAGGCTACACCCAGGTGACATCTGCTTCTGTGGTCATACACTGAGAAAAGCAAAGAAGAAAAGATTCAGCCTTCAGGAAATCCTGATCATCAGACACTTGCTGTGTGGCAAGGCAAAATCAAAAAGGCTGTGGAAAATTTCTCCCATATCTGAAAGACACATGGCTATAATTTTCTTCACGGCTCCCAAAGACAGCATATTTCAGGTCCCTTTTCTACCCCCCATAATAACTTGGAAAATCCATCCATGACAATTTTTGGTGCTTAATGTTTAAATATTTGGCCCAAAGTCCTTTAAACGTAACAGTTTTAATCAGCTTATCTAGCTGCATCTTGAGTAAAACCACAGATATAAGAAGAATAAACTACAAAGAACAATAAATCTACAGCAAAATCGGCCTTTGACAGACAACACATATGAAAGGTAATGAAATGGTTGCTCCTGAGGCACTTCAGCCTACAGAGAAACTGCACAGGAATTCAGTCTAAGTAAAAACATATCAACAGAGATATCACAATTAGCATAATTTATGTTCCTAACAAAGACTGAAACTCCTTTCAAGTTATCTAACAGCAATTTTCTATTTTTCAGAACCTGACTGAGATTATCCAAAGCTTTTCAGGAAAGGAGTATGCTATTTCCGACTTGTCTCTGGTGTCACTTATGAAAATAGAACTTTTAGGTTCGTGGTGAGTTCTGCATTAGTTACTTAAATTAGCATATTCAGGTGGAATGGAACCATTAATACAGGAGGTGCTTGCCACACCTCAACCCTTTCACCATTTTTAATGGCAACAC
Organism: Amblyornis subalaris; assembly: GCA_018881555.1. Classification (NCBI taxonomy): domain Eukaryota; kingdom Metazoa; phylum Chordata; class Aves; order Passeriformes; family Ptilonorhynchidae; genus Amblyornis; species Amblyornis subalaris. The sequence continues at coordinate 1,501,878 of JACAXG010000116.1, read as the reverse complement.
TTTCGCCATGTAACAATAATACAGTATTCAAAGGCAAAGTTACATGAAAATCATTATATTTAAAACTAATTTACTACTATTTAAATAATTGTCATGGTTTCACAGTAGCCAAACGCCAGGCACCCATGAAAAGCCCACTCACTCTTCTCCGCTCTGCAACTGGACAGAGGAGAGAAAATTTAACAAAGGGTTAATGAGTTGAGATAAGGACCGGGAGAAAACACTTCAAGGGCAAAACAGGCTCAGCTTAATGATATAAGGTGAATTTATTACTAACAAGATCAGAGTAAGAGAATGAGAAACAAAAATAAGCCCTTAAGGACACCCTTTTCTCCCCCCAAGCCCTCCCTACTTCCCACTGACAGTGCAGGGAGATGGGGTGGGGGTTTTGGTCAGTTCATCATCCAAGATCTTCTTTCCACTGCTCAGGGAAAGTTTCAGAGTCATTTCCCTGTGGCACCGTGGGGTCCCTCCCATGGGAGACAGTACTCTGTGAACTCCTCCAGTGTGAATTCACTCTCACATGCAGCAGCACTTCCAAAACTGCTGCAGTGTGAGTCCATCCCACAGGCAGACAGTCCTCCCAAAACTGCTGCAGCGTGGGGCACTCTGCCACGGGGTGCAGTCCTCCAAGGACAGGCTGCTCCAGCCTGGAAGCAAGGCCTCTCTCTTCACTGGGACTTCCTCTGGATCACAGTGTCCCGGTATCCACCTGCTCCGGCATGGCCACCTCCCCCATGGGCTGCGAGGGGATCTCTGCATCCCCCGTGGACCCCCATGGGCTGCAGGGGGACAACTGCCCCACCATGGTCCTCACCACGGTCCTCACCACAGGCTGCAGGGACATCTCAGCTCCGGCGCCTGGAGCACCTCCTCCCCCTCCTTCGGCATTGACCTTGGTGCCTCCATTGTTGTTTCTCTCACATGTTCTCACTCCTACTCTTCTCTAGCTGGAAAATTACAACCCCATGCCCCAAACTTTGTTATGATTTCTTCTTAAATCTGTTATCACAGAGGCGTTACCATCATCTCTAATTGTCCCAGCCTTGGCCAGCAGCACGTCCATCATCAGAACCATCAGGGATTGGCTCTGCTGGACATGGTAGAAGCTTCCAGCAGCTTCTCACAGAAGCCACCTCTGTGGCCCCCCCTGCTACCAAAACCAGGCCCTGCAAAACCAACACATCGATACAACCCACCCTTATCTCAACCCACTGGTTATTTTTCACCTTTTGCCTCTGTCCCACTGGGAAAGGGAGTGATAGAGTGGCTTAGTGGGCACCTGGTACCCAGCCAAGGTCAAACCACTACAATACTATACAGCACTTTTATATCTAGATTTATCACAAGGATGTTTTACTATTATCTTATCCTGGAAGCAGCTCGGGGAAGGAATCACAATCTGAGGGGCAGAGTTCATGCTGTATCTCTCAAGGTCAGACATCTCAAACACACTCAAAGCTTCTCTTTCTTTCGATTGTCTCCTCTCTTCTGGCTCAGTTAACCTGGATGGTTCAAAGCAACCTCACTGACCCTCTCTACTCATTTATACAGGAGAGAAATCACGGCTGACCACTGAGGTTATCCCCGTTCACCCGCAATCCATGGTTAGTGGGAATCCCCATCTTCCTCATACTGCAGAGTTATAAAGACTAGGAATTTTAATTTTAAAGGGATTTATTTTAAGAAAAGAATTCTTCATCATATTTAAAGAGAAAAATATGTCTCTGGCAACTTTGTGATAGGAAAAGAAAATCCCCTTTTGAGGAAATCACAAAAACATGTTCTGCAATAGAATTTCTTTAAAATCTGCAGTCAGGGTCTATCAAGAAAAGGAATCTTTCCTTGAGGCATTAAGAAAGCTATTTTGCTAAATTTGTATTAAACTCATTCACATGTGTAGAGCAAAATAAACAATTACTATATTTAACTTTTCAATGCTTCAGTTTCACCTGTTTTTCTGTTTTGTTTTTTTTTTTTTTAAGTTATTCTGATAATTATTTTTGTCTCTTGCGGACCAAAGCAACTGTGGCTGTATAAATGCTATGGGCTGACCCTGGCTCCTGGAGCTGCTTTCTCTGAGGCTGTGGTGCTGGACTTCCACCTGATCCAGGCATGATCCTGCCCACCACCCACAGGTAGATGTCCTGTCCCAGTCTTGCCTGTCCCTATTCCCAGGAATGTGGGGCTAGGGCTGCTAGTCTTGTGTCCAGCACCACCCAGCCCCCTGCAGCACTCAGGCAGTTATTTTGGAAAAATCTCACTTGGAAGAGTGTCTTGAGGCTGTGTGAACCAGCAATCCTCCTGACACCACGTTAACAGGTAAGCAGCATGGTGCCCTTAGAGGCGGTTTTAGAGAGGAGCAAAGGCAATTTTTTCCAGGCTGTCTTACTAATCGAGGTCACCCAGCTGAGCTGAGATGTGGGAGACCACTCAGGTTGGCCCCATGGAAAAACTGCTGTGGCTAGGCCAGCTGAATGGCCATGTGCGTATCCCAAAGCAGTGGGAACAGGAGTTACACACAGTTTCCTACAGCCAAACGTCCTTAGTCCTAAGAGTGGGCCTCAAAGTGCCGTGGATCTCCCAAAAGAACACACATAGCTCAGAGGTTGAATCTGAATATCTCTTCTCTCCTTGCATTATGAACAACCCAAGACCCATCTGTGTTGGGCAGATTCAGGCAGCTTCAACAGAGCCAGAGCCACCACTGGCCAAAGTTGAGCCTGGCAGCCATGCTGGTGGCACCCCTGGAAAAACATATTTAAGGCAGAAAACACCCCCCAGGAAAAGGAGGAGGGAACAAAAAGTGAGACAAACAGCAGTGAAAGCACTGAGGTCAGGGAGGAATGGGGGGAGGAGGTTGCTACAGGCACTAGAGCAGGCTTTTCCTGTGGAGAGCCTGTGGAAGAATATGCTGCTCCTGAAAGACTGCATCTTGTGGGATCCAGCCCCGCTGCAGCAGGGCAAAGAACAAGGAAGAAAAAACCGTAGAGGCAAAACTGTTATGGAGACTGGCTGCAAGCACACAGTCACCAGCAAAGGGAGAAGGGGAAGCTGAAAGTGAAACTGCGCAGAAGAAAAAGGGCTGGAGGAAGATGAGTGAGTGAGCAGCTGGTTGGGAATTTGGCAACAGCCAAGACTAAACACCCACAACAGGAAATGAGTTTCTGCTCTGGCAGTATCAGGTTTGGGAGAGGATAAGGGGGTTCACTGCATTAATGTCTGTTATTTTGCAGTGAAATATTTTGATATACCATTACCTGAAGACTTTTAAAGTTGAATAAATACACAATGAAACCAGTGGTTTTTTCTACAATGTTTAGTAAGAATCAATGGCCTTTATTTTGAGCTAATTCCCTTCCTCTTTCTCCCTCTCTCTATGAAACGAAGTTGAACATCCTGGCAGTTCCTCCCAAATGTTATTACATAACCAGATTTTTGAGGCTGTGAAAAACTTACTGCAGTGCTTGGAGGCTCTACTAAGCCATTTCAGTTTTTAAACTGAAAACCTAGAAAGGATTTTCCTTTCCACAGTGTAACTTATAAATCTAAAGGCTGGAGACCTCCATTAGTGATTGTGACCCTTGTAAACCTAAACTGCAGTTTTAGAGGATCTACACTGAGTGAAAAGTGTTCTTGATTAGAGAATAATTCATTTCATAGGCTCAGTGACTGGACAGCAGGTAGAAATTGACACTGTTACGATTTGTTTGCATAAAGAGCTTAAAATGGGAACACAGAAACACCAGTATTTCAAAGATGCCCAAACTTGTTAAAACATCAAAGCAACTAACATTTGAGAAAAAAACCCCAAAAGTCAAACACAAAAACTAACCAAACCAAACCCCAGTAACTTTTATAATGTAGTTAGAAGAAATATTTTCATCATGAAGACGTTTATAAAACATCCTCTTCAAAAAATGGCTGTTGATCCACATCAAAGTGTTTCCTTCCTAGAGTAGTAGCAACCCCTGCCTTAATGGCAGGTTATTCGTAAAGAGAAGAGAAACTAGTTTCAAGTCCTGTTGCTGCACTTGAATGATAATGCATCCCTGTGTGAGGAGAGAGGAAGAGGATGGTTATACATGTGCATGTTCTGAAACCCCTGTAATATGGTAAGCTACTTAGAGAAGATGAGATTTTCCTCAAAGTCAAGACTCGTACCTTTGTACCATCTGGAGACATTGGCTGTGTTTTATGCTCTTCTGAAAATCCCAAACACAGCACAAAAATCTGTGAAAACAGCTTGCTTGTGTTCTTCACCTTCCTGATTAACGAGCTAAGGTATGGGAAACAAACTTTGAAGACATACTTGTTCCTTTTCTGTTTTGCAACTGTTCACGTCAGAGTGCAAATCAATTTTCTCTGAATCTCAGTAGGTTCTCAGTGACTGCAGTTACTGTCCCACCAAAGATCAAGGACCAGCTATCTGATTAATGTCATCTGACAATTCTGGTACAAGACATATATTTATACAAAACTGGCTGACCTCATTTCCTTAGTAAAGATGGAAGAAGGAAAGGGTTTCTTTGGAGAAAACACAGTCTACAATTTGCTTCAATTTCCTTTTCAATGTGAAATTTTTTATGGTAATTTTTTACTGGAAAAAAATTGGACCACTCAGTTTGTCTGATAAAGTACTTGTGGTACAAAACTCTATTTATTTCAGACTTTCTCCATGAGCTCTCCACGATGAGCATGTGATAGATTTTGCTGTAGACCACACCAGCATGTGTTAGCAGAAAGCCATGTGGAGTTCCTCACTCTGTGCTCCTCACCCACCCCAGGACACCAGACAGATTGTGAGTGTATTCAACAGCTGCAATTCTACTTATGAAATGGATAAGAAGCACAAAAGGGCAATAGAAGGCACCTTGAAGAATGCAGAAATTCTGCATCTGTCTGCTGCAAAACTAACTAGCAGATGTCCTCTGGTGATTGTAATTGGGTCCCTCCATCCTTGTCAAAGTTCCTAGCAAAAATTGCTGAAAATAAGCTCTTCTTAGGGGGTAAGCTGTTGCTAACACAGGAAGGTGTAATTTCCACCTTTCTGCATCATCTTTATTGACTTTCTTTTTTTCCCTGTAACCAGATGGATTAACATTATACAGTCCTGGATACTTCTTAAAAAAGAAAAACCTCAGCAGGCTGTCAGAGTGATTTGAAATTGCAATTTATATTCATAGCACAATGATATGTGAAAATCGTTTATGTGTGTTTTTCATAAAGTTCTTTTCAGTTAATGAGCTAAATGCATGGGAAAGAAAACTCTGAGATGTCCTTGTGTCTATTCTTGCCTCAATCAGTCTTTCTTCAAAAAGACACAACCCTTAAATTTGTAATGGTGTCCCACCACACCTGAGTAAAACACTATTCTAACATAACCTGACTTCAGGTTTTGAATATTGGAGTTAGGAATGTTGTAATGCCTATTAATAAAGTTTATCTATTTAACCTTCAGGTAGACTAAGCCATTTCTAATGTTTTTCCCTGGGTATATTAATATTTCAAAGTTTCTAATGACAGCAATTTGCATTTATATCATAACTTCCCTACAATAAGTACCAGACAAACTTTAAAGATTAGTTTACAAACTCAGGAAATAAATTCTCCATCCATCATTCTTCTAAGCTCCATAGACTTTTAAAGGTTTGTCATATTCAGGTCAGTCAGATTAGAACACAAGATCAAGACCCAAAGACCCATACCCCATATTAGAAGCATCTTTGACTTGAGGACTACAGAGTTGACCCCATTTGCACATCCTGACAGAGCTCAAGAAGCATTTGGACAATACTCTCAGGAGTCACATGGTGTGACTCTTGGGGATGGTCCTGTGTAGGAATAGGAGTTGGACTGTATATGTTTAGTAGAGCTCAAGGAATAATTTCTGATATTATCGGATTTTTCTATAAACTATTAGACTTTATTTACCAAAATTTTCACTTGGGGGAAAAAATTCAGAGAGAAAGAACTAATTAGACAAGAAGACAACATGTGGCGATTGCAGGGAAGAAATGCAGGTTTTTTTCACAGTACTCAACAATACCATTCACTGGTTTATATTAAAACAGCAAAGTAAAATATATTTCTCCACTTGAAAATAATGTTAATAAGAAAGTAATCCGTGATATATAAAAGACTAGGTGCCCCGTACTCTTGTTAAAAAGTCAGACATCAGACAACATGATTGAGCAGGATTTTTGTAGTTTGTCTCTCTCAGAAGCAGCACAATAAGATAAAAAATAATTATTTTCAGGTACTATAAACTTATTTCAGCTTATATTCCCCATGGAAATGGAAAAATAAAAAAAAATTAATTGAAAATAATATGCAGTTATCACAATTTTACACTAAATAATTCTTCATGCCATCCTGTCTTCAGACCTTTGTAAAAATATCACCCTTTAAAAATTAGAAGAAAAATTCTTTGTACTTGCTGATCAATTCATTCTTTTTGTTTCCTTATTTTTCAAAGATATGTATCTGACTATGTTTTAAATTGGAAAGATTTTTTAACTTTTATGTTATGCTAGGTTCATAATTAAAGCTGTTTATATCACCATAATTGCATGCTGTCATGTATAAAACATTTATATATTCTTTAGGCAATGACTGCTTATAGCTATCATGAATTATAGATTACATCCCACATACATGTTTAGATGCAAACACATTCAAGCATTCTTTAATGTTAATATAAGCATTGCTGAATATCAGGTAGTTGGTTCTAACAAACATTTTACTGCAATATCCCTAGGTCTAGCTGAGAGAGTGGTGTGAGAAGGAATCATATACTTGGCTCTCAGTGAGCTTTGCACCTTCTAATGTCCGATTCAGAGAAGTGCCAAAACATCTGAAAATGCTTCTGCGATTCTACAAATCTGACTGGTATTTGCTAGCTAGCTCTTCCCACTGTGCCAAAGTGGTTAGCAAAAAGATAGCATGAAGGAGAAACCCTACATGGAACATCTAGAATACCTGTATTTCAGAAAAACATTTGTCTGCGTAGGGCATACATCATCTCCACACACTTTTATGAACACACACATGTACGTTTAATCCCTTTATATATTTCTAGGTATGTCAAGCTTTCAAGAAGTTACCGGATATGTCATCACCCCACACAGTAAGATACAGAGCTCCCTGAGACCTTGCCAAGCAGAAACACTAAGCAGTTCCTGACAGGCACTGTCTAGTGTAACCTATGACACCTGCTCCAGATTTCCAAACTAGTTTAGTTGTAGCTAGTTAAGAGAGTTCCATATCTGCTCTGCTTTGTGGTGGGTAATCTCCCACAAGTTGCTATAGCTAGCATAGATGACATCACCTCTGATGCTGAGCCCTCCCTCCCGGAGGAGGAGTCAGAGGAGG